>VWZT01013032.1:0-205005 GCA_013397055.1 Pachycephala philippinensis | reverse complement strand
CCTCCCTAATATAAAGGGCCACCTGTCCACCTCTTCTCCCTCTCCTGTCTCTTCTGAAGAGCTTGTAGCCATACAGTGTAGCTCTCCAGTTATGCGAGTCATCCCACCACATTTCCACAATGGCAACTACATCATAGCTTTGCTGCTGTACCATGGCTTCCAGCTCTTCTTGTTTGTTACCCATGCTGTGTGCATTAGTACACATGCACTTCAGCTGGGCTGCTGATTTCACCCGACTCTGGCTTACCGCCCTTGGGCTTGCTTCTGGAGAGCCCAGTCGCATCCCCTTCCCCATTCAAACCCAGTTTAAAGCCCTCCCAGTGAGTTCTGCCAGTTCATGGGCTAAAATCCTTTTGCCCTTAACAGACAGATGGAGCCCATCTGGCTCCAGCAAGCCAGGTGCCATGAAAATTGCCCCGTGATCAAAGAACTCAAAATTCTGCTGATGATACCAACCCTTGAGCCACTTGTTGATAATGTGGGCTCTCCTGTTCCTTTCATCTCCTGGCCATCAGAGTGAATGGCAGGAATGTAACCATTGGTTGTATTCCAGATAATCCAGCTCTGTGAAAGGGCCCAGGCCATTAACTTGTGAAATCATGAGCAGTATCTCCTGTTGCACTGCCACCTTGGTTCCAGGGCAATTTGTGGTAAGGGAAAGAAGAGGAATAAGTCTTCAAGTTCCACAAACATTTTAACTTTCATAGCAAAATTTACACAAAGTAATAATCGCTCTTACAGGCAACAAATCCTGCCCCAAAATTCCTGGTAAAATGCTAAACATTAGAACATGCTCTTGAGAATTTTGAGAAATTTGCATTTGGTTTTTACATGCCAGTGATGGTCTGAATCAAAGGGATGTTTGCTGCCTATAAATCATGTTCAGCATGGCACTTCCCCTGGCAGAGAGCTCTCAGTTAGTGATCCAGAATGTGTTAGGATGGCAAGGAAATGGGCATGCAAAGAAAAATGAGTGTTTCTCCTCTTAGCCAGCTCACTCCTGGTGCTGCAGAGCTATCCCAGACTTACTCACACATGCTGCATGTGGCAAGTACAAAATTAGGATGATAATGTGTGGGCTCCCATGTGCACAGGGCCTGTGTGAGATCGACCTGGCCTCCCAGCCAAAGTTTTGCAAGTTAATTTGAAGCTGAAAGGCTCAATTTGCTTTTGAGCAACTACTGTAAAAATCAGAAGCCATGCAAATAGTCAGAGCTCTGTATTTCCTGTCTTTTCCCATCTTGTGGATGATTTATAAGCAGTTTAACTGTTAAGGGTCAGTTCTTACTCGCATCTCAATTCTTTTGCAGGTAAGATCATCCTTTTGGTCAGGCAGTTTTCTCCTTTGACTTATTTTATCAGAACTGGACTGCTAATTGGAGCCAGGGTTTGGCTCCCTTTGCTGTGAAATATAATTCTGTTATCACTGCAACCACATTCTTTCCTAGGTGATTTCCACTTTGGCTTTAATTATTTTAATTTTTTTTTTTTTTTTAAATCCCATGAAATAGAAAGTATTTCCTTACGTGGGTAAGCTGGATAGCCCTTTGGTCTAAACAGAGTTCTTTCATTTTGAGATTTCTGATATGCTAAACCTCTGTGAAAGTTTGATAAAAGGTAGCTTTGAGGCTTCTAATTAATTATGTACAAAAAGTTGACAGTACTCTACTGGGAGGTGTTCCTAATAATCCATGCATGTAATATAGTGGGAACATTGTTTATAAATATAAATGAATTGGAAGGTTTGTAACCTTGGAATAATAGAAGATGAGAAATCAAATCATGGCTGGCAACCTCACAATTAAATGTTCCAAGATTAAATGACCTACTTGAAAGCTACATTTTTATCTTTGTTTTCCAGTAAGTAGAGGAAAAATAATCCCTGTAACAGCTCCTTTAAGCTCTTACTGAGAGTGAAGCACAGAAACATTTGTTTTAATATTTCATATCTCCCACAAATGAAAAGACACACTCTTACAGTTCGGCCTAGCTGGAAAATGCACACTTCACATGATGCTGAAAGAGACAGTAGAGAAGGGGAGAGAGAAAGAAGGTGTCAATAAATTAGCTACAGAACAGTGGCTAAAGGATATTGAAATTCACAGGTAAGGAAAGGAAAGGCAGTTACAAAACTGGAAAGGAAGGAAAAGAAAGGCTGTCTGTGGGGAAAGTGTTAAGAATACTAACAAAGCAAAATGAATCCAAAGGTGTAGAGGAAAGACCAATCTTCAGATTGAATTCACTTCTGTCATCATAGCATTTGGTGGATTGAGAATCCTATTACCATTGGCCAGCATGGATTTAAAAAACCCTACCTTACCATCATCAGTATTGCACCTGTTTTGCTTAAGCTTGGCAGCAGCAGAACAGCCACCTCCTGGGGCAGGAACAGCACATCAATAGTGCTGGGTCAGGTCACTCAGAACCACGTGTTTGTAGCTACTGCTTCAGCTCTGATCTGCTGGCATCATTAAAAGGAGCATCCACAACCTGAAAATCACACTTCTGTCTGTTCTCATGAAACTTAAAAAGTACCACCTTGATAGTCTTGCAGTTAAAGAAATTGAGAAAAGAAATCTACCTTTTAGTTCTTTTCTCTCAGTGTCTGACTGTTTCAATGAGAGGCCCAACTCCTTCACAAGGCTACTGCAGTAATGAAGGGCTATACGTGGCAAAAAGTGTCTTTAGATTGTTATAGGGAGAAAATCTGACTGAGCAAACCCCACTTTTCTCCCTGCTGCACTTTTTACTCTCCTCTGCACCAGCAGCAGTGTTTGCCAGGCTGCTCCAAGCTGGCTCAGCCAGGCTGGCCCAGGGGCAGCACCACCCTGCTCAGAGCTGCTTCCTGGAAAGACCCTTATTCAACTTTTTGTCTTTTGAAAAAGTGTTAATTTCAAAAGTCAGTGAACTCCTTTTGGCCCTTTCTAATCTTCGTGACAGCACTTAAAGCTTGAGGGTGCTGGGATTACTTTTAAACATTAATTTCCACAGAAAACACTCCTGTTTTTCAGACACAGAGAACAAAATACTCAACCTGCTGCTTCCTTCTCCTCTTTTCATTGGCATGTACAGCACAGCTGATATGATTTAAAAAATCCTCTAGACAGCAAAATTCCCAGGAGCCATGTTATAGTGTTTTGCTGTTGCCATTGACCAATAGACCAACAGATTTGGGAAAATGCTGTCCGGCTTTGCAAGAACACCAAATAAAGAATGAAATAGAATTCGTAGCTAACACTTCCATATTCATATTCAGTATGTCAGATGGAAATGCTCATTTAAGAAATGGATGATTTTATGTCTGATTTTGAAAGCAAAGCTCTGTTTGGGATCCATCTCCTCATTTCCATATGAGTCACAATAAGATGCAAAGCCCCAGATGCACACAGTGGGCTGGAAACAGCAGCCGCTGAGTTAATCTCCAACCTGTTGTGATTCCTTTTGCTGCTATGCTTGCTGCTCCCAAGGGATTTTTATCAGGGTGGGCATTACAGTCAATGCTTCAGGGATATGGAGAAATATCTAGGGACAGTGGGCCTTGAATCTCTTTATGTTTATTTAATAGATGATTGTTATTTATTTATTTGTCGGAGTTTTGTTTGGTTTTTTTGGTTTTGGTTTTTTTGTTTTTTTTTTTAATAATGCAAATATTTGAGGAGAAGCACCTTGTTTTAGATTTCTGCTTTGCAAACCCAGGAAGGAAAACATGTGGAAGATATTTCATGACTGTATTTTTAACCTTCACATAGGAAAACTGAGAGGGAAATTTGCACTTCAAACTGTAGCTGGGAACAAACCACCCAAATACAGAGATGATAAAACATCAAAAGGCCTGTGAAATATGCTGGCACATGTATATATGTTTAAAAGTGCACAAAAATGAAGAAATTGGGAACACTAAACTAAAGTTCTTTTCCAGCTGGAATATTAGTTAAAATAAGCAAAGCAAAAATTTTTTTAGTCTTTAACTTAAGCTCAGCTGAAGTGATATGGTGAAAATGAATGTTTTCTGTAGTATTCAGATTGCTGAACATAAACATATCTGCTCACAGGGTTGAGAATATTAAAAGATGCAAACATTACTCAGC
The DNA here is from genome assembly GCA_013397055.1 of Pachycephala philippinensis. Taxonomy (NCBI): domain Eukaryota; kingdom Metazoa; phylum Chordata; class Aves; order Passeriformes; genus Pachycephala; species Pachycephala philippinensis. The sequence continues at coordinate 200,917 of VWZT01013032.1, read as the reverse complement.
CTCATTAATTCTATTTGGCCTGAAAATTGTTGTCTTGTGCTCTGGGGAATATGTTGTTTTATTAAAGTGAAAGTTCTGAAAATGCATCACGGAAATGTTAATGCCATACTACTCATGATCTCAAGGCTCAGCACGGTTGTGTTGAACACATCAGAAGCTTCTTGTTGACTTTTTCCAGGGTAACGTGGCTGCAGGAGCAGTTCCACACATGATACCCTCTCATTTTAATGTGACAGCACAATGGGGAGAATGAAATTCTGCAGTGTGGGATGACAGAGAGGTCAGAGCCACCACACAGCTGCTGTGTTACCTCCTCTTGGTCAGCCACGGAGATTCCTGGAGGGGACAGGCTGGCACAGCTAAGTATGTGGAAGGTTGGAGGCCAAATTAATGCCTTTGGGACAGTCCAGAGGAGATTGCTGCTACTGAAAAATCCTCCAGGAGCTTTTCTCTTCTGTCTGCTGGCAGTTTCTCTCTTGGTCTTTCCTGGGTTTCTCTGAGCTGGGATGAAGCCCTGTGTGTCCCAGGCTGTCAGAAATGGTGCTGTCCTGCTCTGCCCTCCAATTCTGCCAAGTGGTGCCACCCCAGCACAGGGCACAGCATCCCAGGGATTATTGTGACCTGAGCTGACTCCTTTTGGCATATGGCCACTGCTGACGTACATTGCCAAAACCAGAATTTTTGACCTGAGTTTCTTTTTTTAACTTTCCATTTGATAGGCTTTTATTTTATTCTGCAGCTGTTAAAGTGTAGGGTATTAAAATGAAGGCTGGGAGTGCTGGAAAAATCCTGTACAGTGAGCTGTGCCCCAGTGCCTGAGGTCTCGTTTTGAGGTAGATCTGTTATCAGACATGAAACTGGAAATATCAGCTCTCACTTGATGGGCTTTTCTTTGGTAGAGGAACAAAGGTACTAAGCATCTGTAGCTGATAGTCATTGCTATTTTTATATCAAAGCTGCCTTCTCTCCTTGGCAAGTGATTCAGGGATTTTCTCTCTCTCCTAGGTGCCCCTGCAATATGTTTGTTGTAATCTCTCACACATCCTCATTACACTTTTTGCTCCACATTAATAAGAAATGAAGAAGTCAGGTTGCATTAGTTTTCTTCTCTTATCCAGCTCTTTTAAGAACTCCTCCCCCAAAAGTTAAATGCCCTCTTTTCAATTGACTTTCTCATTTCCCTTTCCTACGAGATTTTCTTCTCCATCTTGTGCTCACAATATCTCTGCTCCGTGACCTGAGCTGACCCCCCCAAATCTTTTAACAAAATTATTAAATATGGTATTGTGAGCTTCCATATGTGCATTGCACACACCAGCATTATTCTTAAATGTATAAATATACTTCTGCTTAGTTTTTAATCCTTTCCTTACGTCTCCCTCCCTCCCTCCCTCCCTCCCTACATTTTTATGCAAGTGGGTTTGCTTTATCTGTCCCAGCAGACGCTGTGAGCTGTGATGGTCTCTCGTTAGCACTTCTGCCAGTATCTACTGCCTGTAGCAGATCTGTTCTGCTCTCCTGCAAAGGCCAGCTCTGATGCTTCACTTTGGCTCTGACATGAAAAATTATCTCAAACACCGATGACTTCAAACTCACAAGAAACAGAGACAGGCAGAAGCTGTGATATTTGGATTTGAACTCGGATTTTAAGTCCTACAGAGTTCAGGCTGTCTTGGATCTGCCCAGTATAACAATAAAGGTTGCAAGTAAAATGGGAATTGAGGTAGCTCCCATTCTAGTGATAAGGAAGCTCAAAAGCCTTTAGTTTGGTACCAACTTCTACTATCAGAAACAAGTTAGTTTCCAATTGACAATTTATCAGTCTTTGAGTTCTTGATTAACAAACACTGGCTTTTGTAATGAGATAGGGAGCACTGCTCAGAGCTTGTGACTTTGTGAAATGTTAATGTGTTTCCTTTTCTGTACCGAAGGGGAAAAAAAAGAGTGATGGCATGTATTTTGGTAATGTACAACAGTATTTCCAGGTAACTCTGACATGATCTCAGAAAAAACATTACCAAAGGGGAAAACAGCACCTCTGTGGCCCTCCCTGACTACCAAGAACCAGGCCATGCAAAACTGACCCAGTGGGGCTCTACCTTGCCTGGGCAAATGTCCTAAAAGGTCTCTGAAACACCACAAGGTTCATTTCTCTATCATGCCGAAATACCAGGGAATTTTGGTAAAGTGCTGATGCAAAATACTATGGGATGGCTGCAGTAACTGCTTTTGGGTCAAATTTTAGTCCTTGCCTACAGTACTGCTCTTTGAGTCCCATTTCACAGACCCTAAAGGGGATGTAAGTAATTCTGTAATACCCACCATCTAGAAAAAAGGCTGATGTATGATAGAAAACCAACAACAACTTGTCTCCCCCCTTCAAAGATAATTCCATAATCCACTGACCTGTAGGAGTCCAAGATGCCAGAAGATGAGGGGGCATGGCTGCAAAGTGACTCGGTCAATTGCAGGAGCTCCACAAGACCCAGAGGAAAAGAAAATGCTGCTCAGAGCATGAACTGAATATCCTTTCATCTGCTGGCATTGGAGAGACCAGCCTGCAAGTGAAAAAGGTACATTGACAGCTGTAAGACTTTTGGTCAGTGCTTCCATTTTTTCTAAAGCAATTCCTTCAAAACACACAGTTTCTGGATTCCTTTTTATGAGCTCTGTTATCAGTTGTTTTGTTGGTATGTTCCCTGCTCTTTGTGAGCAGCAAGTGGTGAGAATACAAACCAAAGTGCTGCTTCTGAGACAGTGCCCTTAGTGAATCAGGTTTTTGCATCAGTTTTCTGCCTATTCCCTTTCAGGTATTTTTTTTCTGTAGAGTGTATTTTGCTACAGCTCACACTAAAAAATTCTCCATTCCATTCCTGGCTCTTTGGCATAGCCTCTAGCCTCCTGCAGTGAATTGTGTCTGAAGCAGCTTCGATCCACAATATATCTCCTATCTCACTTCAGTTGCTCTCCATTTTCTTTTAAACTGTGAGCCAATAATCACAATTCTTGGAAGGACCTTCTTTTACGCATATGCTAAAAGTATGCTTTTAACCAGGGACTTCTGCCTGCGTGTGCAGTGACAAAGAGTGAAAAAGGGGACAGTGAAGCATGGTGGGAATTTTCTCCCCCTTTTGAAGCCCTGCAGGAATGTGCTGCTTTGGAGGGATAGTGCTGCCCAGTGCCGAGGCTGTGTTGGGTTGGATGGGTGTGTGTCCATGCAAACAAAGATGCTCCCCTTCCCCCAGCAGCTGTGTAGTCAGGAATCCAGCCACTGCCATCAGCACCTTTTTATACAAGATGCAGGTAGGGGAAGGGCAAAACCACAGCCTGCCACCTTGTCCTCTCAGTGCCAGGAAGGGCCAGGAAGGGTTGGGCAGGGAAGGGAGATGATGATCAGAGATGGGACTCCCAGCTTGCCAGAGCCCTCCACCACCCAGCCCTTGCTCTGCTCTGTCCTGATTAGAGGGCTGCACTGCAAGGAGCTGGCAGCAGATCTTCTCTTTCTCCTGGAAGGAGTCTCACCAGTCCTTGCTCTCCCCAAGCACTATAACTGTGGGATTTAGATTTTTCTTTTTTTTTTTTTTAATGTAATTTTCACTTTTTTTTGCATTAGTTGGGAGAAAGCTGAATATAATATGATCTTTCTGATCTTTTTGCTATGCTTATATACATGATCTACATTTTCTTCATTTGTAAACATTATCTGTGTAGACTGTACTTCCATCACAGTTTTGTAGTTGTTTTAAGTTGCATAAGCATGCAATCTTATTTAAGCCCTGGACACTTATCCATGTGTACTGCTTCTGAAAACAGTAATGCTGCCTTTTACTGTGTCATAAAATTGTTTTTATCTTATAATAGAAATTCAAATTTTGTTCTAAACACCTTTGCAGGTGTCAAAATCAGCGTTTTAAATACCAATTCATCAAGTATTGGGAAGTCTGCCTCTCCTAACCAGCATGTTACGAGGATCGTGAGCCACTTGCAGGGATTTGTGGGGGATGTGTGGTGCTTCTGAGTGTGTGCAAAATTATCCGAGATAGATTTGGGGCAGCGTTTCCTTTTTACTGCCTGGAGCCACAATACCTTGTTATCCTGTTGGCTGCCTCCAAGTGTTGCACCGGGTACCTCTCTGGAGTGAAAGCTGATGTTGTTGGGGGAGATAATAACAAGTTGGGGCACACTTTACATTCATGGTTGTAAGGCCACCTTCTAAGGATGAGAATTTTTATTTCCCAGGATTTTTCTGGATGGTTCTCAGCTAGGGACATGATTGTTTAGCAGTAAATACCCAGTCTCTGGATAAGGAGACTCAGACCCAGAGCTTGTGTTCCCTCTGTTTGTCCAAAAGGAGGAGAACAGCCAAAACATTGGTTTGAAAGATTTGGGATTATTAGGACTGTGCTGAGGTTGCCAGGCCATTTCCTTCCCATGTAACTCTAAACACTGATCATAAATGGAAAAGTCTGAAAAGACTACAGATTAGGAATGTAAACTGTTGTTGGGCTTCATGTCCCCCCTCTCCAACAGAGAAGGAAGAGCCATATCATGGATGTGAACAAAGTAAATGTCAAGTAAAGGGAGAAAAATGAGTGAATGAATATTTGCATATGTGCAGGAGAGAAAATCTTGGGCAATTTTCTTATGGCATTTCTTTGCTCTTGAGATGGATTTTAAATAACAGGAAGTAATTCCTTCTAGGGTTTTCTGTAAATGATGATTTATATAATTTTGCCTCAAGGTAATTCCTGTGATATATAGATAAAAATATATCAATATTTGTGCAGATACATCCGCTATAGATGATTCATGTTTCTTCAATTAAAAACGTATTCGTGATGCAAACATTTTCTAAAAGTTGTCATGTTCCCCCATTCATCTCCTGTTGCTTCCTCCAGTTTTCCTACACTTAACAAGTTATTTTTATTAAAAGAAAATGTTTGCAAATGTTCTTTGGAGATTTTTGTTAAGTAGTTAAGAGATAGTAATAATTTAATGTATTTTTATATAATTTCAATGTCAGCTCATGAATTATGTTGACATTGCAATCCTGTAGACTTAGTTCTAAAGGAAGCAACAAGTCTGGCAGAGGATCTTAACTTGCAAATGGCTTGCACAAGTCAGTGCAGTGACACTGTTCTGGAATACAGCAAGTCCCAGCTGCAGATTTATTGAAGATCTGTACCCTTTCCTTCATGGGTCTGATTTGGGGTAAAGAAGAACAATCCCATTCATAACACAGAGCACCTATTCCAGCTTTCCATTTCCATACATCTGTGCTATTGAAAGCAAATCTGCTGTTCCTCTTTAGTGGGATACACAGCCAGTCTTGGATAAAACAATGTTTTACAAAAATCTGGCAGGAATCTGTAAATATACTTTTAATGCCCTAAATATAAGGAGCACAGTATTCAACTCTACAGCTAAATATAAGGGTAGGTTGATCAATGGCTCCCATCTTTGGTATTCCATTGTATTTTTGGCCATTGTTCTTGAAGCATGTTCTTGTATTTTCTTGACTTTCTGTATGCTTTAAAATTAAGTACATACTTAATTCAAACTGAAAAAAACACAAGCTGACTTTGATCAAAGAATAATAACTTTCTAAGGATTTCTCAAGCTCATAGCAATTTCTGGAAATGAATGCATAACATAGACAGATGAGGTTAAAAAACCTTACACTTTTTGATTACAAAAGGCTGGATGTCGCACACCCTTTTTTGCTGGTGTTTCAAAGACACTTAGGAAAACTTTTGGTCACCAAAACTGGGTTTTCCATCAGGAATATTTTAGTTTATTTGAAAATAAATCTTGGGGAAGTTGATGAGATGCCTACATACTATAAATCCTTGGAAATATTCAAATATTAGTCTTTCATACAAAGCTGGTTTTTGAACAGACTGCATTCTGTCTTTCTGTTTCCCTTGTCTTTTTATAGATTGCCGCATTATGCTTCTGAATAGATTTAAAACATTTACTTCTCACGCTTGTGTGATAAATAAAAGAACCGGCTTCCTATTTTCATTAATTCTGCTTCCTCAGTCATTTCCAACTGTTAATTAATGAGCGCGATCAAATAATTTCTGTAACATTATTTTAAGACACTGCTCAGCATAATTTTGAACTCAGAAGTCATACCAGTTCTGCAGCAACCCGTCAGATGAATGCTGAAGTGATTGGCTCCCTCAGAGGTAATCCCAGTCACCATCACGAATCCCTGTCAAGGAGAAGAGAGCACAGCTGGCCTCACCAGCTCCTTGCTAACCTAGAGAGCAAAATAAGGACCATGCCAAAAGAGCGAAACACTGGTAGAAATAAAGTACAGCAGCATTAAACCCTTCTAAGCTTGTGCTTCTTTTGGGTCTTGCTAATGGGAATTTTACTCCCTGACTCCCTGCCAGTAAGGTAAGTCAGGGTCATTCTGCCTCCTTCCCAGCTGCGCTGCTGGAGCAGACACAGGCTGCAGCCAGCTCCAGGCCAGCCATGTGTGTCAGGAACAGGAGTCTGGGCTCTGCTCCTGGAGCCTGGCTGTCCATCAGATGGTGTCTGAAGTGAGTGAGTTTGCCAAGTGTTTTGGGAAGGAGTCATTGGAAGGAAGGGGGCATTCAATTTTCAAAGGATGGGGTTTGTGACTTGTGAAGCTTCTCGCTATTACTGATAATCATAAGTTTTAGTTTCGTTTCAAAGGTAACAGAGGAAGAGCTAAAATACACTATGAATTAAAATAAGGAGCAGGTCTCCAGATTATAGACTATTTATAGATATTATATATTATAGATTATCCTATCTACCAGACAGGATAGGTATTGCTGTTGTGCGCAGGGTAGAATGCACTGTACTTTCCCTGTTCTCGTTCCATGAGCCTTTAGTGATGAACAGACATATATCTTGAAAGTATTGCATGTGCTTCAGTAAAGCTGGATGTAGTGATACCAGAAATGGGTTCTGCAGGCAGTTGAAGAGATTCTTCATTGAAACTGGCAGTCACATTGGGAACCAGCTGTTGGCTGTAGGTAGATCATTTTAAAGTATTTTCGAAAAAGCTAGAGGATAATTCTAAATTTCTATAGCACAAGCCAAGATAATTCCCTGAGCAGTCTAACCAAGAAAATTGTACAGGTCCTTGACACAATACTACCAGATTTGATACAGCTTTTCTCTGTGATTCCTTGTACTGAAGAATTAAAGAAAGCGTAATGAATTCTGTGTGGGTATTGTAATTGGTACGCAGGGTGTGAAGGAAAAAAATATATAGAATATGTTCAGTTACAGTCTCAGGAAATAGTAAAACCTCCCTGGTTTATAGAGCCTGTAAAGGTGCTCTACTGCAGCTGGCCATCGTAATGATAAAATACATTTTATGTGATCACAGGCAAGTTCTCTCTGTGTGCTGAGCAAATCCCTTTGAGCTTCTACTTTATAGATACAGTTGTATTTATCTACATTAAAGGTTGCTCGGAGACTTTGAGGTCTTTGTGTGAAACTCGTTACTGTAGGAAGTCAAAATATTATTATGCAATCTTAAGAGTAAAACCTAACTTCCAACTCCCTGGGTGTTATCAGCTGAGAGAACTTTACCCAGGTGAGTGACATTGAGGTGATGTGAATACAATTTTGCTGATAAAGTAAATAAGCTACCATCTCTGCAGTTTAAGAAGGATTTAAACAAGCAAGGTGCCAGCTTCTCCTATTCCAGTCGGTTTAACATGAAAGCAGAAGATGCTCCCCACCTTTCAGGTAAGCCAAAGTATATTATAGAGTGTGTTTTGAGTAACAATTATTCACAGCTTTGGCAAATAAAAATAGGGTACCCCTAATTTTGTACGAAACACATTCCAAGTAAATACTAATCTTATTGTTAGAAACTTCTTCACTTAGGCTTTCTCATAGAAGTCTACTTCTTGTACGTGACTGAGACATAGAATCTTCAAAAATTAGTATTAAAATAGCTGTATGTTTTGGAACAATAAATTAGGAACTATGGTACATTATAGTAAAAGTAGCCTTCATTTGCATGTGCTAATTAATTTCTACTTTATTACATCAACATTTGGGAGTAGTCGCCTTATTAATAGGAATGAGTTTGCTTATAGTCTGAAACTAAACACTGAACAAACTCAATGAAGGTGACCCTTTTTCCTTTCAATTATCAAGGTTAATTATAAAATTAATTAGGCCAATTTTTTACCTTCGGTTAGGAGAATTTACCTTCTTTCAGCTTTGACACAGAACCACGATCTGCAGTGAAAGATTTTGCCGTCTGTACTAAACTCAGTCGTTTTGTGACATCCTTAAAAACTCTTCCATGTTTTTGCTACTCAGATGATGTCAGATTATTGAACTTGAATTAGAGACCATGTATTTGTTTTATCTTGTCATTATCCTTTTCCTGGTCTAATTCAATAACGAAATCTGGTTTCATGAAATAGTTTAACAATTTAACAGGAAACAGATTAAAAATTAATTGGTTCCTGTTCTTTTCATGTACTGTCGTTATAGTTGCAGTTATAATCTAGAGCACTGACATGAGTCATCAGTAGAATATTACCTTTATTTCTGATTTGCTTTTTCCCATAATTAGCCTGATTTCTGTTCTTTGGCTCTTATAAATAAAATAAGGAATAGCTGAGGACATTCATTTTGCTCAGATTTTCTGCTGCTGTCTGGCGCATTCTAAAAGCATTAACTATGGTTTAATCCTGAATGGCACGAAGGTCCCAACTTCATAGATGTGCTCAGGTTAAGCACGGGCATTCTCCTCAGGAGCTTGTAGGCTAAATAAACACGGGTTAATTGGCAAATACAAAAAGGTCTGGAGAACAAATAATTATCTCGTTTACTGGTGGGTAACAGAAATTTTAATTGATTTGCCCTCTGTGACAAATCTGTGCCTGGATCAATAGTTTAATCTGAGTCTGAAATTTATTGCCTTAATGAGAAGGACATCTTATTTCAGTTGTAATATGACCCTTTCCTGATTAAGCAGACTGAGACAGCAGAAGTAGTTAACTTCTGCAACCTTCTGCCTCTTAGCAATTAACAGAGGGACTAATTCTGCAAGGTAAGGAAGGCTTTCTGGGTGGTGGCAAATGTTTCTCTTTCATTGCCAAGGACTTTGACGTCTTGGTGATAATAAAAAATAAAAATAATAATAATAATACAGAAATGCTGATGTATTGTCTGCTTAAACATGAGAAATAAAAGTGCCAGGTCAAATAGACAAGGATTAGGAATTGTTTGCATCCAGATCATGAGAGATAATTAAGCAGCTGGACTCCACTTTGTCATTGGGAGGTATAAAGGCATCCTGATGGGACAGCTTCCAAAAAGTTCTGGTGGGTCTCCTTTTACTCTGATGATCCCACTTGTTTTCTCTGCTCACACACTTTCACTGTTCCCACATTTTATATCTCTTCTCATTATTATTTCAGACATAGCTTTCCTTTATGCCTCCCTGTTTTCAAAGCATTTTAGATTGTCTCTGTCAGGAGCACATCAATGGTGCAGTTGTAACCCTATCCCCTTGTTCTGTGCAGCTCCAGCCTTCAGGGCCTGGCTGCTGCTTTACTGCAGCCCACTCATCACCAGCCTAAAGGGGTGTGTGCCACTTCTCAGTGCTGCACAGAGAAGCACCTCTCAGCTGCACCTTTTACAAGTGTGATTATTAGCCCCCTACATCAGAAACTAGTTCAGAGAAGAAAAATGGACCCTGTTCTCCTCGTGTAACCAGGAGCACCCAACACTCCAAAATCTGAGCCATTGTCTGCAGAGGTCTCATACCTTGGTGAGCAGCTCATTTGTTTAACCTGTCATAGCCATTCTAGGAGCAGAATGGCCTTTTTTATTTTAGCATGACTGACAGGCAGCCAGCATGCTCATCAACCTCACTGAACTCTGCTTCTATATGAAGATCCATTTGACAGCAACCATGAACTCTTTCAGCATAATAAAAGTCACTAAAATATTTAATATTCTGCCTTAAAAAGGAGGGGCAGTCCAGAAGGCATCAACATTTCTGCTGGGCTATTTGCTTAGTAGAAGATAGATCCACCTAAATATTATTTTTTTCCTTATCTCAAGGCTATCAGAGATAGGGATCTTTAGTTAACATAATCACCCTATAAGCAGTTAAAAGAGNTAAAATGTCCTTTTCCCTTTTTCTTATCAGTTTTTCCCATATGAAGAAAATCAGTTTTTTTAATTAAGAAATCATCAAAGTCTCCTTTCCCACTCAAATTATCATATCTTAGCTGGTTTTTATCTATTGAGCAGTCTGTTTTTCCTCCATCTACTAGTTTGCACCTTCACATTATTTCCTGCTCTCACGTCATCACTCCATATTTACACTCCTGTGTTTCCTGTGGTTCTCAGCTGTCATATCTTCAATACAAGAGAATCCACTGGCTTTCTCCTTGGCTATTATAAACTACATATTTTATTTCCTTTCAGTATTAAAAGCAGAAGTGTAATAAAATTCAAATATTTGTACTTTGTCAAAGATAAAGAACAAATAAATATCTCCATAACTTTGCCTTTACATTTCACCGCCCATGGCATTGGGTAATAAAAAAAGATAGGGCAAGTTGTTTTCCTTTGTGAGCAATAGTCAAGAATGTCAGGGTCAGTAAAATGCAGCAAACTGGCAGGTAGTTGCTTGGAATTTTGTTGGAAAGTATCTCAGATCCACCTTTCTTTACACTGTGGTGAGAGCCTGTCTTCCCTGTGCCTAAAGCTCAAGCAATCTGCAGGTGTCACCTGAAGAATTCCAGCTGAGGAGGGTGCACACTGCTTCGGTGCCACTTGTTCTGCTGACCTGTTTCCTTTTGCTGGTGGAGATTAGGGTGCACTGGCACACCATGTAATCACAGGGCTCTGTCTGTGCAGTACAAGTCACAGGAAAGTAGCTTACATTTTTATTTTAATAAGTCAAACTTGTTTAAGCATGTACAGTCCTGGCTTGTCAGCTCCCCGCTGCTGTGGCTCAGCTTTTGTGCCTTGCCTCGTCCTCAGATGAGTCCCAAAGGTCACTTGCCTTCACACCAAGCAAATGTCTTACGTGTTTGTTAGCAGAAGGGGAGCACTTCTGCTAAACTGCTGTGTAACCCTAAAAATGGAGCTAGAGGTAGTCAAACAGTGATAATTTTAGTCATTGTTTTATCCTTGCACTGAGTATTTAGCAAGAGCTTTGAGGCTCTGAAATATTCTTGCCAGGATAGTCACCTCTTGCCATATTCAAAATGTCTTTGAATGCACTGAACAAAACACTTCCAAAAGCATTCTAAAAACTCAGGGAAAATGGACATTTACTGTTTATGGAATTGCAAGGGGTATATTCAATTTTCCCCATCTACAGATGTAGAGAGTCATAATAACAGTAATACTGGTATGGGTCAAATATTTGTGTATTGACAAGAGAAGGAGAGCCTCCAGAATCAATTGACAGTGACCAAAACTAAGAACAGATTTGGGTTTGATTGGAAGTGAAGATAAACCCAGTGGCCTGGGTACCACTGCCTAACTCTGCAAACACAACTGAATTAAGGTGCAGGGAGTTGTATGATCAATAGTACGTGGACAAAACCACGAACACATTAGGTGGATAAGCCTTCCAGTCATAGCCAACTTATATTTTTTTCCCTGTAATTAAGCCTTTGTTTTCCGGTTTATTAACTCACCCTGCCCACAGAGAGGTGCTTTTGAAGGGAAAGCCACCAATAATTACAACGGTGAGACTAGAGTGCATTTTTTAAATACAAGTCAAGGTAATTTTGCAAATGGACAGTGCCTTCTCATTGAAAATTTAATCACCCTGTACATGGGGTTGATAGCTCGAGCAGAGCTAATGTCTCCATTCATTTATCCTTTCATCTTGGGATGCTGCAGCTCAGTATGGAAGAACAGCAGAAATCCGTGCAGTGACTTTGGCAATTATCACAATATTTACTGTGCTTCATGTGAACAAGACTGATTTATATAATCTGCAGGTAGCCTGAAGGAATGGCCTACTCGATTTCCTTTCCCATGATGCAAGTTCAGGATCAATGCAGCAGACAAAAGGAGCTCTACTACCCCAGTAACCTGCGTTCATTCTTCAGGCAGACGGAAGCTCCAGTTTGCTTCAGGGTACTAGAGAGCTTGTACCAGGTAATGCACTAGAACACCACTCTCAACTCAGTCAGGTGGTTCCTTTTTTGCTGGATTTCACTGAGAAATGATGAACCAGAAATAGCTATATTTCTGTACAGTGAATATTCCCTGTTCCTTTGAATATGTATTTTAAAGTCAGACATTAATAGGAAACTTTACAGTGTTTGCCCTAAGTTATCTTAAAACCTGAAAAAATGCTTCTCCATGTGAGATACATTGCAAAAAAACACAGGCATTTGCATGACATTCAGTGTCCTTTTTACTATCTCCTCTTGGGTGACTGCTTTTAGCTGCTTTTCTTTATGACTACTAGAAGGTTCAGACATTTTATTACTTCACTCCCAGTCTAAGATCCCTTTTTTCCGGCTCAGAGTAATTGTCTGAAACGGATTTCCATTCACTTTTATCAAAATAGGGAGCCCTGCTGGGTCAACAGTAGCAGATCAGCAACACAAGTGATCTCTCTGGGCTGGTAGGATGCACCCACCGCTCCTCCTGCCCTCATCCTTCAGCTCAGTGAAAGGGGCACTGCAGAAAACTCCACTAATACACAAATGCATCTTGTTCATTTGGGGGAGGGGAGCTTGTTGTTGTTGTTATTGTTGTTGTTTTGAAAGGCAGAACAAAGCAACGCAGCCCTGTTTGAGGGAGCACCAGAATTCAAATGCAGAATTGCTGTCAATTAGCCCCCCTTGGAGCAATACAGAGCAGTTTGCTCCTTTATCGATATCCTAGTAGTTTTGAGGAATCTTAACTAAGAGGATGGCCTCATTTTTCTGTACCAACACATTCAGGAAGGAAAGTTGTATTGCAAATACAGTAGTGTGACACATCATGAGTGGAAAGCCTGGACAACCTTAGTCTCTGTGTGAGAGAGGGAAAGATGAAGGGACAAACCCAAAGTCACCCTGAGCCTGTAGAAAGCTGGCTGTAAGCATAACCCAGACATGATGGTCAGACGAGTCTGTGCATCTGTGGACAAATTTGGGGATAAAAATTAATGTACTTAATCTAAAGAGCAGGAGCTGTTAAAGAGAACTAGATATCTTCATTAGGAAAGAAAAACATACCTGAAAATGTTTAATGGGTACACCAAGAGACTGGAATTATAAAACATTCCTGACTAACTCACCACGATATTGAGAAGAATTTGTATTCTGCAACAGAACTCGGGACAATTTGTGCTACTTTCTTGTGATAAAACACCATAAAGAAAGAAATGGTAATTATGTGCACTTCCTTTATACGCAGCTGATAGATACCTTTAAGTACTGCAACAGCTTGCTAATGTACCCCTAGTATTTGAATAAATACCTAAAGTAAATACGTTGATGAAACCTCTCATAAGCTGCCAGGTGGGTAAGGGGCTATTATGAAAGCACCATAACTTGCTCAGTTTTGTCTTTGTACAAGCTGTTCCTGAGCAGGTCTGTAGGTGACCAGATGAGAGATCACAGGCAGACACAGAGGTTCAAGGAAAACTGCACTTAGTTTCATGATAGAAATTAACATAGGCTGCACCAGAATATGAAGACCAAATATGCCCAGGTAAATTGCTGTGAGTTGCAATTTAGTTTTCAGTAATTAATCTGGGACTACTAAAACTATAACCTTCCTCACCAGTTTTCTTGGAGGTCATTTGGAGGCCAGCCTAAAGGATTATTTGTTGCTAACTCAAACATCAAAATGTGAAAGACTTATTGCTCAGTTTTACGTGATTATGTGTTCTAAAAGATGCTGCTATCAATTAGAGGAAAAATCCCATACTTTAAAAAAAAAATCCCACGGTGAAAGCTATAACTTTATTTGTAATGACCTATAGTAATTCTCAGAGCAGACAGCATGTTAGAGCCAGGCTATGCTGTATTTCTCCTCCCTGTCTCCTAAAGGAACCAGCACTGAATTGAGCACCTTTTGCATTCTGGGTTTCTCAGAAATTCAATAATGATCGCAATCTGATTTGTTTTCTTCCTCTCCTCTCCACTCCCCTCCCACCCCACTTCCCTGAAACATGATAGCAATCTTAAAATTTGATGTCTCAAAGTCTCATTATTCTTCTGAGAGAGTGATAATTTTCCCATGTCATGGTAGCTTACAAGGCTGATTGTTTTCTTGGAGCAGGCTAATACAAGCCTCCTCCAAGAGCAGGCTGCCCAATCTTGGGCCAGGCATGCAGCCTTGGCAGCGCAACGTGCTTAGGTAACTTTGTCAGTGACAGGGTGGCTGGAGAAGCAAGAACCTTGTGCCAGTGCAGCTTCTCCTTCTCCTAATGTGCCATCTCCAAGGTCTTTGCCCATGGAACCAGTCGCAGCACTCTAAATCTGAGACAGCAGTCAAAATATTGGTCAGTTTTCCTTCAGAGGTATGATTTTCATTCCTCATCTGCTGATTAGACATTTTATTTTTGTAATGTTATTTATTTAAAACACTTTTTCTTGCCATGAGATGTTTGTTTGTTGTCTAAAGGTAAGTGGGGCTGTGGATGCTCTCAAAAGAACACTGACCTTTAAGCATATGTACAACATCTGTAGGAAACAGCTGGAAAATCTATCACGTGCTTCTTCAGGTAAAAGTGCAAAGTAGTGCTCCTGCAAAGCCTTTTTCAAACCCCTTCTTTTCACATCATGCATCACACAGCAGTGCTGTTCATTAAAAGCTGAAAAAAAAAATCCTCTATTAACCTGAATATTCTAACACAGAGAACATAAGGTTGCATGGCTGCCCATAGGTGAAATGGGTAGTGCAAAAAAGAAAAACACCCAATGAACGATTTTTTTCTACTACTTTTAGATTTCAAGCACTCATTTGCTAAATAACCTCCTTTTTAGCATCCATTTTTCTCGCTGCTAAATATGTGCTAAAATGACTCCTCCTGACTAATCATTCCTCAACCATTTAAACACATTAGCTAATTAGTTTGCAGGGGCTAAAGGGAGTGGTTGGTAAACCTCAGATAATGCTGGCAACATCCAGAGATTCAGATGGTTATTCAAAATTTACCCAAACTCATCTCAGCTTCCTCTGGTTAAAAGCTCAGTGAGGATTGCCATTTTTTATTGTTTCAGGTTGGCCACAAAAAGCAGCAGGCCTTTTGCTTCTGCTGCTGCCTTCCAGATTTCCTTAAGATGCTTTCCATATAGACAAATATTTCTTTCATACACTTCAGATTATATGGGTGAAGAATCTACCTAAGTGGATGGCAGACTGAGAATGGCTTTGGATCCTGAGTTAAAGGCATCATATTCTGGACTTGCTTATGCAACTGTGTCGTGTGGCCATGGCAAGGCACCCGTGGGTGTGCACACTGCCACCAGTTCCCTTGAGTGCAGCCACTGCAAGAGCATCCACTTAGTGCTGGTGCCAGGGCTTATGGATATTTTCCTTGCAGGATACAACTTGTGACACATAAGCCCTACATGAGGACTAAACTAAACCAGTCTTAGGTAAGGAGAAAGGTCTATAGATTTGAACAAAAGAACAAACCCTGAGCCTCTCCAGCCCTCATTTCCTCCACTGTGTTCCTTTGGCTGGACTGAATATCAAGTAAATCATTCCAAACAATGTTTTGTTTCCTGAGGCGATGCTCTCTCCTTTCCTTAAGAGCGTTAACTTTAACCTTGGCCACTATTAAGAAAAATTGAGCCCAGTTTCCTGGGCTACAAAGGCATTTCTCTGCTCTCTGAGGCTCTGTGTGCTCTCTGCCCTTCAGTTTTACTCAACCCTCAGGGTCACTGTGGCAAGCAGTCACCTTTTTCTCCCTCAGGACAACCTCCCATGTGTCCAGGGCCAGGCTGGCTCCTGGGGGATGTGTGGGTTTGCTGAGGGCCACCAAGCCCAGGCTCCTGAAGCAGGTGTAGCCCAGCTCATCCCTGTTGGAGCAAGGGCAGGAGAAGCCAGTGCCTGGTTGCCACACTGTGTAAACACGGCCCAAAGCACAGAGCCTGGGTCATGTACTCAGTGTGTTGCACTCACACCCTTTGCCCCTGCTGCTAAAGTGGGGGTAAAAGACATTGAGGGATTGTCCCCTTTGGGAATACATGAGCACTCTCCCCTCTTCCCCTCTCCCCAAACTCTGGGATTGTATTTCATCACTATCTGAGTGATCACAGAAAGTTTAACCTGCAAAATTATGCGCTGTAAATGACAACCATTTTCCTCTCAAGGTGAAAGACTTGGAGACAGAGAGAAAGAAAGAAAAAGAGAGAACCAGTTTCCATGACAACCCAATGAAACTTATACACCGTAGGAAAATGTCATTTTCCGAAAAAGACAGAACTTCATGGACAAGTGGTACAGTACATCAGAAAGGAAATTGCAGTTTTAAATGAAAAGCTCATTTGCATTTATGGTTTTGAGTTTCATTCTCTAGTTACAAGACCCAATTGTAGACAATTTAGTAGTGAAAATTATATTCAACATTTCAGGTGAATAATGTAGATTATGATCTAGTTCAGCCAGAAGTTCATCTCGACAGACTCAGGTTCAGAGAATGCAGGTGTGGATGGATTCTGCTTTAGCTAGGCTTATGCTGCTGCGTCAGAGAAGTTACTGACATTTTACACCCTCTAGTAGACCTTGTAAAGTCAGGATCTGCCCCTAGCTGTTGAGATGCCTGCCACAGCTTGCAATTTAAGCACCTAAAGTTATACCTTCTAGATTCCATGTTACTTGTGATACCATCAATCACCATCCATTGTAAGCCACATTGCATAGGAGAGCATTTTATGATGAGCATTAGCGTCGTAATATAGCAAAGAGCATTGTTAATGAAGCATGGAAAAAGAATAAATTCAGCTAATGGGTATATGTGTCAAGTTTCAATTAGGGATATGTTGGAAAGTGGAAGAGAGCGACGAGCATACAAATTAAACCTTTGACCTTCAGAGTAAAGGGAGAAAAACCTGAGAGAAAAGGGGGATGTTCAAAGATGTTTTCCTAGCTGAATGCTGAAAAGTCTGAGTGCAAACTTTGAAGTGCTGTTTTCTCTTTAATTACCATTATTTAAGAAGTGACTCAGAAAAATTCTGGTTTGATTCAGCTGGTTTGTTGACAGCTATATTACTGTTTGTGCTATTTACTGTGTGGGGGAGAGAGAAAGACTGGGAGCAGTTCATGGTGATGGAAGACAAAATCTCACCTTTGTGAAGCCTAGGCAGAGGATATTAAAGCTTATCCTTCCCTGCCTGTGAAGTCTTACTGGAAAGAACCTCCTTCTAACTCTTAGGCTTTCAAACAGGGCTTAGCTGAGTCAAAGCATGTTTTAATGCATAATCTGATGTGCAGAGCTTTTGAATGTAAATAAACAGTAAGTGGGGGGTTGCAGCAGGAGTGTGGCTGAGCAAGCTGCAAGGGTTGGACACGGCTCAAGGCACCTGGGAATTGGTAGCTCATGTTTGCTTTGATAGTGAAGGGAGCAATGGTTCAGATATGCAGCAGTGGGTTCATAAAGGTGCTGTTGCAACCCTGCACAGGTGATTTAACATCAGCTGCTCTACTAAAGCGGGGTGGGATGAATTCAGCTTGTTCAATAAGCAAAATTGCCATTACATGTTCACATGTCAGGGTTTAATTCAACTCATCAGTCTGCATGAGGAGTGAGGGTCCGTTTCACAGAGCACTGAGGCTTGTGTGGAAAACTGCTAAGGCCTGAACCCACCTCCATTGCCTGGGCGAAAGCCACTGTGCTGGTGCTTTTCTGACTTGTTAGCTGCTAGAGAAAGCTTCCCAGGATGCTTGTGCGTGAATCACACCTGAGGACAGTGCTGGGACAGACACCTCTGCCTATGCCCTGTCAGATTAAAAACAGCAGGCAGGAAGTCACCTCTCATTGCCAGCCTAGCAAGGAAACAAAACCCACTTGTATTATTTCCCCACAATCAATTAATACTTCAAGGTTCCAAAAATAGTTGAACATTTGGCCGGGAGACCAACCCTTGATAGATCTCATAGTGCATTCTTGAGTTGTTGCCATGGGATTTCATTTCCCACAAAAGTCCAACATTTTGAGGATCTCCCTTATCTTTTGCCTTTTTTTAAATCACAAAAACCTCTGGATCCTTGACAGAGCAAGTCTTTCCTCTCATCTCTAGATCCCTCCTGCCACCCCACTGTGCTGTGGGTGTGTGCAGCCAATTGCAGGTTTAAACACAGTGCAGGGCTCTAGTTTGTGTCAAATTCAATACAGAAGGCAAGATTATAGTTACCTGCTGTGTAGTAAAACCTTGAAAGGATAAGGGAAAGGAATATCTGTGTCTTGGGGATAGCTCAGTGTCAAGCAACCCCAGACTCACCAGGAGGAGCCCATGTGGGCCTGGAAAGACCTTGATGGCCTCTAGTCAGGTCTTTCACTTGAAGGTTTGGTTTCCATTTACAGACATAGAGCAGATTTTTCAACCATCACAATCCCTCTTTGCCGAATAACTTTTGGATTTGTAGTAAGTATATGTAAATGACTGCTATCAAAAGCATACATTACACAAAAAACTGTGTTTTTCTTCTTCAAAAGCTCACGTAAAGACTAGAGTAATGTTGAATTTATCCTTCATTCAGAATTACTAACATTTTTCTTTGTAAGTTTTCAACTACGACAGGTATCTCAGAAATATTGCATGATTATTCTTAGCATTTGATAATGGATATATGGATAGCTAATTATCCTGTTAAATCATATGAAATCACTTTTGTTTCATGACTGAATGATGTATGTCCCTGTAAGTAGGTAATACAGGAGTATTTTAAATGACAAAATTTGCTTTGACAAATCCTGCAGCCTGAAACCTTAAATTCTCCTAATTCCTCTGTGGCAGCACATATTTAAGATTGGTTTTCCCTCTTTTGTATTTACTTTCAATAGCTAGAAAGAAAATATTTTCAGAAGGGTGTCTTCTCTAGTCTAATGAACATCTACATGTTTGTTTCCAACTATATTGATTGGTTTTAATAGCATAAATAAGTAGCATTATTGTTATTGGATAAATATAATTCTGTGGAAGCATATTTCCAGTGTTAATATTCTCATTTACAGGTTAGAGAAGGAGGAATATTCTGTGAACTTCCTGCAATATCTGTTTTCAACTTCTGTTTAAGTGAAAATCCTTGCCAGAAAACTTGTCAATAAGATATTCAGGGAAATTTTATTTGCTTTAGTGTGTTGAACTAGGATTATAGGAAAATACAATCTGATTTTTGAACTTTTAAGACCAACCCCACAATGAATAGGGGCTTTATTTAAAAACAAACCCCACGTAAGCTGATGTTCTCCAGGCACTGCAATGCTCAGATACTGCAAAGGAGCTCGGATATCTGTGGGCAGATGCAGCAGGTTGGCACAGGGGAATGAGGTCCTCCAGTGTCTCACCTGGACCTGACACAAGGATGGAGCAAGGAAAGCAGGTGAGGGATCCAGCATTGTATTAACTCACACATTTAACTGCCTGCATCGGTGTTGCCTGGGGGGATTGGTTCCTGTTTTGGCAGATTCTTTCCAAATACCTTCAAGCTTCAGATAACTCCTTTTCCTTTGCACGAGCAGCAGAGATGCTGAGTGCTACAGGCTTAGTCCTGTCAGGGACATGCCCACAACTACACCACCTCTTTCCAAAGGCAGGGTTGGAGATCTTGATCCAAAGCTACAGCCCATTTCTCTCTTGCTAGTGAGGATGGAGACCTGTCCTGCTTGTCAGCTATGGATTTCCTTGCTGATTAGAAACAATAGCTAATGCAATTTAAATCTGACATTGGGGTGGTGTCACCAGACACAGAGACATTCCTTAGTACATTAGAAGGAGGAGTTGGGTGAGTCAGAGAAGAAATTAACCTGCTTTAATTGAGGGCTGGGTATGCACACTGCACCAAGAGCTCAGCATGCTCAGAGAGTCAAATAGATTAAATGCAGCAATTCATTGCCAAGACGAAGGATTTAAGCACAGTGGATATGTGTTTATGTTTTCCATCTCTAACCTTGCCTCTGTTGTGCAGACTTTAAAATTGCATCAGTGAGAAGAGGATGAGTATGGCTATCTGCAGGTATAAAATGGAGGGCTTAGGAAATTTAAAGGACAGAAAAAAATGAAAAGTATGAAGAGTCCTACCACTCAAGGAATTTTACAGGACCTTTCTGCTATTTGATGAAATACAGATTTCTACAATACCTTGTTTGGAGAATGTCATAAAACATAGATTAATGATTGCATTTTCATCCTTTTGATGTGCCATTTAATGAGGTGTATTCTCTTTCATACTTGACATCAAAAAGACAACCACTGGAATTCTTCACATATACATCAAATGAATTTTTGTGTTAACAGGTATAATCATCTAGGCAAGAGAATGCTGCTTTTATATCCACTGTTTTGCGGCTGATTTGATATAGACAGTCTGGTACTAGTGTTTACTCACTAGAGTAATTGAAAATGTATGTGCAGGCTCTGCAGCTTGAGCCCATTCTGCTTCCCAACCCCAAATGAAAGGGAACAAGGTCTCCCTATCTGTTAATTAGAATAAGTTTGCAATTTAAAGAACTTCTGAGCACATCCAGCGTACTTTTACTTTACAGAATTTGTAGCTTTCATTTTAATCAATATTCTCCTCTTTAAAGGGTCCTACTTTTAACAGTTCCAGCTTTTATGATTGTGTCTATAAAGTGAATACAATTATTCTGAAAGCACTAGACAAAAGACTTGTTAGGCGGTATGTCGAAAAGATGTCCAGCTTTTCATAACAATGGATTTCCTTCTGTGGGTAGCTATGATTTTTACCAAACAATCACACAACAGGTATCTTGAGCAAGTTTGGGCTTGCAGAAAAAATTACCTCCTAGAAAGACCAAATACAGTATCTGGCTCTGCTGCTAAAATGGTTTCATTTCACTTGAAAACCATGAGCATATTGGTTTTTCAGTTCAGACAAGTTTTACAAGTTTTACCACTGATTGTGCCATTGTGCTGCCCCATTCACCTATGAGTGTTGGGAGAACATGGGGAAACCTCCTTCCTCTCGGCTGGCTACAAGTGCAAGCTTTGATTTTTCACACAACTTAACCAGTGGTGGGTCTGGCACACAACCCTCTGTGGGGTCAGGCTCTCACCCAGCCGGGCATTGTCTTGGACTTGTTGCCAAGTTTGCTGCCACAATGATTTTATTCCCTGCCATTTCTCAGGGCTTCAATACGGTTTGAACAAGTGTCCCAGTAGATAGCAGTGTTGCCTAAAAGTGTTGGGAATTTGTATGAAAAAAGCTTTCTACTATATATTCCTAAAATTTATGCTATACCTTAAGACTATTCATTTAAACACAATATGGGCAAATTGCAGGATGTCTCCCAAAATATGAGCTGTAACAAATATGGATTTCGACATTCATTCCTACACATTTCTGCATTTAATCAACCTGTTCTTCTCTATGCCACCCAGTCATTTAGTGCTTAAATTCTAAAGACATTTTACAAGACCTGTGGAATTATTTTTTAAAATATAATGAGAGAGAAAATTCTGTATTGTTTCAGGAAAAAACAAATTCAAATAATGATCTCTAGTCTCTTTATAATGATTGGATATGCAAAAGCTGGTTTTAAATTCTATATCTCATCTCCAGCAGCAGGCTCAGCTGAAGGAACACAGGAGAGTTCTATACAATGTTTTGCAGATACATCATTTTTCTGAACTAAGGTGAGGGTTGGTTTGCACAGAGCTGCATGCAAGTGAATTAGCACAGCCACTAGCACTGCTATGCAATTTGTTTTTCTGTTGTTCCAGGAGACAGCACAAATGCTCTTTTTTTTTTTTTTCAACAGATATTGGGATTGTATTAACACATGCCTATTTATCCCTCACTGATTGCTCATCTCCGACCACAGCTTCAGGTCCTAAATTTAACTACTGCTTTCCCAAGGTGGTAATAGGAAGGGGGTATATGGCCAAAAAATGTCTCATGTCTATTTATGAGCAAACCATGCTCAGAAATAAGGTAGGGAATTGTTTACTTGTTGCTTTGGTAAATGTTCCCCAATTCTCTTAAGTTTAATATCAACAAGTCCTCTTCCCATGACAATGTACTTTATATATATATATATATATATCTTGTATGCATATATCTATATATATGTATAAATTTAATATATGAAATCCTGAAATGTTACACTGAGAACTAATGCTATCCACAGTGTTTGAAGATTTGAGTTACAAGTCCATTCTTCCGACAGACCTTAGAGTGACAGGTGGCTTTGAAAGGGTTTTTAAATATATCTTTGGAGATTTAAAAATAGTTTTATACCAGAAGGCAAATATACAGTAGCTTCTTCTGTGAAGCTTATCTTTCAATTGGCAATAAATAGTGTATGGCTCAGGGATTTTTGATCTAGTTTGGCCTATCCATTCTGTTATACCTGAATGGATTGCTTTAATATACTATTGAGATGAGCTCCCTCTCTGGAAGGTCATTAAATGGTAATGAATTACCAGCTTTTCTTATCCAGAACTGAAGCCCAGCAGCTCTCTCAGACTGCAGTGCCATCACCAGGGGTCAGTGAGGAGAGGCTGAGGGAAGCATTTCAGGTTGTGATCTGTGGGCATGGGCAGCCAGGGAACATTCCCTTTATCTGCCATGCCATGTCTTTGTTACACAACAGACTCCAAGACATACCTTTATCCTCTGACTTTCTAATGCTGACTTAATTGAAAAGGATGCCATTTAAAGTCTCACATCTTTGTCTTTAATTTTGTTTGAGATACTCTTCTCCCTCCCACCCCCTCAAAGTTTTATTACTTTTTAACAAGCACCCTATATGAATACTGTCTGACGTAAAGGTGATTTAACAGAGAAACAGACTTTTGGTTTGGTTTTTTTTCACTGAAAGATTACATTATATAACCATCATAAAGAACAACCAAATATGCTTGTTCTAGGCCATATATAACGGCCTCTAATTGAAAACTTTGTGTACCCCATGTCTCCCTTCCTAGATATAAATGGATACTTAGTGAATAAGATATGTGACTTGAACTGAAATGAAAATTAAGGTGAATCTTGGTGAGCCAGGACCCTGTATTGTGTATTGATTGAAGTCTTTCATTGTTTGATGTCAGTAAAATAGCTTCTATTTCAAGATAAATATTATCCTGAAAAACAATAAAATTACCTATTTCTTTATTCTTCGGGGCAATATGTGTCCTGAAGAAGACAGTCTGTGGTGTTAAGAAATGCCAGCTAATAGATGGCATAGAAGACTGAAGGTGAATTCCATGTGAATTTCTTTTACACAGAGCTCTTCAAATGCTGGCAGTAACACAATCATTCTGATAAATAAGGCAAAGAGTAATTACTAAGCACGGGGATAGTTAGCTACCACCTGAAGGCATACTTCTACAAGACAAATGCTCATGGACTTTGACAACAGATAAGATTTCTGATTTCCTACACAGCAGAAAACTCTCCCCCCCTTACCGCTTTACAATAACATTACTTGTTTGATTATTATCATTCATCTTTTGCATTATACAGAAAAGTAGTTCTAGTGGAAGTGAAATACCTTAGAAATTACCCACTCTTTCTTTTTTATAAGTAAAAGCTATTTGTCCTTATACTATGCTCTCATACAAAATCCTTTCAGTCTGAGAGATGGGCCACATCCCAGCTGAGCCATAGGGCTCACTTTCAAGTCCAAAGGAAATTTTTGTGGGTGATCTATCTTGTTGCAAGAGAGAAACTGAGCTGGCTGCAGACGTCTCACCAAAGCTGAAATTCATCAAGTTTCTTCTATTCTGAGTTAAGCTACTGTATCTGATTTAGGAAATAGGCTGGAGGGAAAAAAAAAATCATGTTTGGCTCGTTCAGATACCACAATAAATATAGTTAATTTTTTACAGGTTAAGCATGGTTGTAAGGTGCCAGGGAAGTACATGCTGCATAAAGCAGGCCTTCCAGAAAATAATTCTACAGTAAATTGTACTTTTGCTTATAATGAAGCTATATATAAACTACACAATGACGCAAGTCATGCCCATACTGAACTGTTGAGCAGCGTGCCGAACCTGCGATTATTACTTCATTTTTCTTGATTCCCTTATTTCCCACATAATTCTCTTGTTTTCCACTTTAAAAATGTTATTTTCTGTACAAAGCCCATGAAGGTCAAGAAAAGTTTTGCTATCAGTATGTACTGCAAATAGACTGAATTCATTGTCTTGTGCTTTCAGTGTTACAGAGTAACAGCAGGATCAAGTTTTCAAGACCCACAGATGTTACCCAGAGCACCCATTAGACACTTGGTGTGATAAGCAGCTAGAGCCTGCATTTTAACTTCTGCTTCCTCTCTGGTGGTGGTAAGTTTTAAAAAACTTGAATGTGGGTTTTATTATCCACCCTAAGGAGGTGAATGCATTGACATTCTCCGTTTCCATTCTGTCTCACTGCAGGAGAATGAATGAGGCCTTGGGAAAGTGTCACTGGAGAGGGGGGTCACTGCAGCCACTTTGCAGCTATTCCTGGTGAGCTCTGTGCATCCTGGCAGACACAAGCGTGGATTTCATAATGCCATGTGCCTGTTTATGTAACAAAGATTAGAGGCACATTTTAACAGACATTTGCTTTCTAAACTTGCTTATTAAAAGGAAACAATGACTTTTTTTTTCCCCCCAGGTGATATTTTAATATAATGGGAATCATCACAACAAGCAATCACTTTCAGAGCAGGTGCTTAGCATCATTACCCTGTATAAGGAAATGTAAAGACATGATATATAAAAATGAATCTCTGGTGTCACGGACTTTCTACTAAATGAAAAATAAGTCCCTTCCTGTCAGTTAAGCTTAACCAACATTAAATTAGTGCAAATGAGGTCAGAATCAGGCCCAGAGATTATGCAAAATATTGAAGAGATAGTGAAGTGTTTTACCTGTCATTTACTTAATTTTATGTTTCCCCAAACTACTCATATTGGCATCAAGTACACTGAATATATTTTAAATATAAATACCAAATTACAAACCTGAGTACACTTCATCTGTGTAAGCCATGAGTTAGAACTTTCTTTCACTGCTAGGACTGGCATTAGCAAGGTATTTAAATAAAGGAAAAAAGATTATAGGATTACTAAAGAAAACAGTAGCAAAATATGCACAGCTAGAAAGCCCTACATTAAGGAAATAGTGTACAACAGCAAGATATACTGAGACCCCCAGCTAGCTGTTGTGAGAGCAATGTGCATGCTGGAAGGATATTCTCTACGTAACAACGTAAATCCAAACCCAGACTATATTCTTGCTAAATTTCCTTCAAAGATAGTGACTGTTAAAATAATTTTGATGTAAAAACCAATCATACAGTAGTTTATGCTCTCAGATTTGGTCTTAGTCTCAGTGTGTCTGTATGAATGTTCTTGATTATTGCTTGCTTGCCTGAATATAAATTTCTATTAAACATAAGAACATAGCTGACACACAAAGTTCACATTTATAAATAGTTTCTTATTCCCACAAACTCTAACAATCCTTGGAAAAACTCTGGCCTCAAACTACTAGCCATGCAATTAATTGTTTTTCTGTGGTGATTGGCAGCCTCAACACATTTTGCTGTTTTTTAATCAGAAACTGTTTCCAAATTAAGGATTCTTGCTTAGAATATTTGCCTGTACTTTGTGCTTTCCAAGAAATTAATCTTAATAGGAAACAATCAAGTAAGTGTATATGTGCTCCAAAATCCATGTAGTTCAGGAACTATGGAGATTTTTCATGTGAAAAGCTGCAGCTCAAATTTATTTGACACATTAAAATGTTTCCCACCACTTTCCCTGTCCAGAACTGCTTGGGCAAGATGGTGTAGACAGAACAACATTTTTCTTAAAATGAGGTTTTGGCTGCATAGATACCAGGACAGCCTCACACAAGGCTGTTTTTATCTTTTACTCTGGTGACAAGGTGCTAGTCCGATGGCTGTAATTAGGGATTCAGCACATTCTAATATTGGAAAGCAAACAGCATTCTTAGTGCAAACCTTTACTCGGGGAAAAAAAAGAAACAAACTACACTAAGCTGTAATTCTCAGAAGTCTTTGAGAGAACATTTTAAAGCTGGCAGAGCAGAGATAAATGCAAAGAAAAGAAAACACTTTGAAAGTATGTTTCAAGCAAAACATTTCAAAGTGCTACCAATAGAAAACCAATAAGCACTTCCATTACCACATCACTTCACAGTTGTAAATCTGTGCATATAATTTTCCTTAAAAAACACTCAACCTCCTCTGGGGAGTAACCACCCAAGCAGTCTCAATAGCACCTGACTGGGAGTTCTAAAGTTTGGGTGACAAATAAAGGAAATCGTGCAGCTGCTGACTCACTTCACACAAAGGTAACTGCAGATGACCTGAGCAAGGTCCTGCCTTGAACAAAATGAGGAAAAGTCACAGAACTGGGCTGGGACAGGTTCCGTTTCTCAGTGTGACAGCTGGTAGAAGTCAACTATCTCTTGTGTTTTAAGACTTCGGTGAAAGGAAGAACATCCAGCAAAACATATGTACCTCTTGCCAATCAGAAGTGAGAAGATGGTATCTGAAAATACAAGAAAACAAGTCTAAAGAACATTCTGCAAGGTGGGTGGAGGAAAGACCTTTCATTAGGGCAGACGCTGACTTCTGGGAAAAAAGGTCAGGTCCCATTTTGTCCTCAAATGCTGTGTGGCCCTGTGCAACAGCAAGATCTTACAAGGAGATCAGTCAGCAACACAGAAGCTACTAGTTTGGGAAATCATAAATATTGCCAAAAGCATTGCCAGAGAGCATTTACTTTTCATATGTTCCCACAACTGATAGGGTTATCACCTCCAAGCCCGCTTTCACAGTTATGCACCATGACATTAAAGAATAGTAGAGGAAAAGCAGCATTCTCCACACAAGATACAGCTTTAGATTCTTCTAACTACCCTCACAGTAAAACGTCATACAAGTTAAAATGGCATCACATAAGTTGAAACCAAATCAGCCAAGAATTCATTCTTCTGCTTTCTTAGAGAAATGATGGATTCAAAAGAACTAGTTCAGCTAAGATGCTAACTGGGTGTTTTGGAATCTTTGAAGTGATAATCTATAACCATCAGAAAATACAGGCTTCCTCTAAAAAACAGTAGGATCTCAACAATACTAATGGTTTGGGGACTTCTGAAGGGAAAAAAAAATTCTGGATTCTGTAAATGAGTGCAATTTCTGCATGCATTATCCAGAGACCCTCCATCTTAGGAAAACGTCTTTGCAAAAGCAAAATGAAGTTAGGATTTTTCCAGGGCAGTTTAGAAGTGCTTGGAGCTACTACTTCCGTTAGCACACAAAAGCTGAAAAAATAAAAACAGGTGGCATAGTAAAATATTTTGTGGATCAGATAGCTGTTCGCATTGCATAGGTGCACTTGATGCTGCTTTCCAAACCCAGTTGTCTGCACGTGGTCCTGAATGTTGCAAAACACAGAATCCCAGAATGGCCTGGGTTGGAAGGGACTTTAAAGGATGTCTAATTCCAACCCCCAACCATGGGCAGGGATGACCCTCTAAACCACGTTACTCAGGGCTCCATCTGACCTGGCCTTGAACAAACCTCTTTGTGTATTAACAGGTTCCTCTCTCTTCAAAATGCAGGGAGAGCAAGGTACAGATCTCAGTTTTATGGATCTTAGGTGTCACAATATTGAGGGCAACATCTCAAAAATCCCACTGAGACAGATCTTAGTTCCTGATTTCGCCAAGGTAAAGACACACTGCACCTAGGGTATTTATCGGGACTTTTTGCCTCAGGGTAGGATTTAGTACGATTGTTTTAAGATGAAGGGAGCTGCATAAACGTAAATTTCCTCCCAGATTTAGAACTAGCTTGATGAAGGGAATTATTGATTACTGATGAAATGCTAATGCCATGCTAAATGCAATTTATTCAAGAGGTAGCTATGCTGTTAATGAACAGAAACATTACTATGCCTGAAATTTACAGGATGATGTAAAAAGTAAAGCTCATGCTCACGGTGGTTTTACAAGGTATTTGAAAGTATTTTTTAGTCAAAGTAGTAGATGAAAATTCTGGGCTTCCATTTTTAGCACTGTATTGTTCCAAATTCTTTATTTGGTTGGAACACAGGAAAGAAGTAGCATCACAAGTGGGCTGTTTACTGATCAGCCTGGTGTGGGGCCACCCACAGAGCCTGGGGCTGGGTTGGGGTGCACTCCCTGGGTTTGCACCAGAGAACTTTGGGATGGGACTGGGAGCCCAGGTCCTGGGATGTAAGCTGTGTGAGGGGATTAAGTCAGCCTTGGAAGGCAGAGAAGACCAGCTGACTTGCTGACAATGTGGTTTTTAGGGGAAATTTGTAGGTTTTGTGAGAGCCACAAAACAGTTAAATGGAGCTCTGAAAGGTCGAGGAACTTGAGGCAGCAAAGTCAACCCTTCTCTGTGGCACTAAAACTTAGCATGGAAATTTTTGCAGATGACTTTTACCTCTCTGAAAATAGAAGCTGATAATGAAACTGTGGACTTGAATTTAATGATCCCAGTGTGAAAGGGCACCTATAAAATGATTTCTCCTTTTGTTGGCTGCTTCTAACTAACAGTTTAGAAAAACATAAACAATTTACAGCAACAAAAGGCTTTTTTTTTTTCCCCCCCTGACCTGAATGCAGTAATTGCTACATTTATTTTATGATTCTCTTTTTGGAGAAAATAAAATAAAATCGATGATGAGCAGAGCAGAGGGCATGTGGAGCCAAACAAGCCAAGTGACAGATGGTCACTGAATGACCACACAAAGTCATAACATCAGAGATCCTGGAAAGGACTCTGGTCTAGGCAATGAGTAACATGGCATAGTTTCCTAAACTTAAATAGGTACTTTTGAAACATAACTCTAAAATCACCCTGAAGTATTTTTAAAACTCCTCAATATTGTGCCTGTGGGGGGAAGCTATTTTTTGTGTGTTGGCAGTCATTTCAGGAGTGAAGTTTGGCAAGCTCAGCTGAGTTCCCTCACTGCACAGTATATAGTAATATTCATTATGATTATATCAAATACTATCCATTTTGTGCAGAATTAAATTTGATCTAATTTTGAAATGAATTCAAACTCCTAATACCCAGGTGCGTCCTGGAATCAGATTTTTCTTAGTAATTAGTCCATGACTCCTTGATGGGTTATTTTTAAAATTTTATACAAAGCTCTTACTGCATTTTACATTGCTGCTTTTTGTATGGAAAATGTTTAACAGAGCAACAAATGGGTCCTCTATTCTACCTTTTTTGTTAGAGGCCAAGGAACCACAACAATGGCCCACAAAGATTCCCCAAGCTCGCTCAGTGCTTTGCTCCTGAAGAAGCAGAATACCTTTCCAATCTCCAGGGCTGAAGCTCTGGAGAGTTTTGAGTGTTAAAAGTTTCTAATCTTTTATTCTCCTTCACTTATCTGGCAATACATATTCATGAGGAAGGTCATTATAGCAGCACCCAGTAGTGTGGCTCCAGTTTTGAGCAGCGGCACTCAGCGCTCAACAGCCAAACTCACAGAAGAGCATTGCAGAGCTGAGCACCACAGCAGGCAGGAGAAAGCAATATTCTGAAACCTAATGAAACTAAAAAAGTTTTCACCTACATTATTGGGCTACCGGGGGAAGAGAGCTTTCGAACTTATTTGTGTCTGTCTTCCTAGGGATTTTAAAAAGGCATTTTGCCTTGCGAGTGCTCTGGCAGGTGCTGCATACCTGTATTTTTCAAGTGCCAGAGGAGTGCTGCACAGGGCAAGTGGGGACAGTGGGACAAATGCCATGGATTCAAAGAGCCTGGTCACCAAATGTCAGAGAAGAGTGCGCTGTAAAACAGTGCAAGGATCATGTTTGTTCTTCTACAGCTGTGATCTGTGACCACTCCAGATGCTGGTGATGATACCAAAAAACTTTTGGTCTAAAACAAGCTAGCAACTAAATGATACCTGAGTAATGATTAGATACAAAGCTGAGATTTTAGAGGAAGCTCCTGGGGACTCCCTCAGACCACCTGAGCTGGAAGGAACTCTGCATGTACAGGAGTTACCCCAATCCTGTCCGCTGGCCCCAAATGTAAGCACATACAAATGCACACTTCCCAAATACCCAAAACTCCAGCCACCTTTCAGTTCCCTTTGTCACATCAGTCTATCTGTACTCTCAGTGCAGTATAAAATAATTTTTCAAGTGATTTATAGTTTTGTAATAGTCAAACTGTATGCAGATTACTTAGAGTAATATATGCTAGATAGAATGTTTCTAGCATTCAAATAGGCATATTTGTTCATATTTCAATTAAGCATTTAATTCAAATTACTGTATCATTACTATATCAATATCAACACATTTCAATGTATATAACTGGAGGTGTGTTTGGATGACTGGGTGGCAGTAAATGTATAACCAGTGTATTTCAATACCATGAAATGAATATTAATTTCTTATCAACTGTTTTGCCCAAGCATTAGTTTGACTCATTAGATTCAAGTACCTGTGAATGTATGAGAGTCAAAGAATAACATAGACAAAGGAGAGCGTTCCTATCCCCCAGCACGGAGGAGGAAAGCCATTTCCTCCCATTCTCACGTATTTGTGCCTCAACAGGAGGAACATGTAATGCTAATGCTGGAGGCTGCAATGCATTTTCCTGCAGGTGGCTACAGAAGCAAATGAAAAGGGGGTAAAAAATGGCAGTGAGTCCCTTGTATGCAGTCTGGGACTACTAGAATGTGAGTAGAGATCTCATTCCCACTGCCTTTCTAGGACCTGGCAGCTTCTGGAGGAATCCTGCCTTGTGTTGGTATCTCATTTTGGGATGGCAGATCAAATCTGGGTCCTGCATGTTGTTTCCTTTCTTTATTGTCAGCTTTTATCTTCTTTGCTCTGTGGGATTGGCTGTGTTTGCACTGCAGTCAGGGTCCTCCACCTTTTTATTTCAGTGATTACAAGGTAAGACTTTATTGTGTATATATCACTGCTGTGGTCCTGGAGAGTTTCTGTACCTTTCCTCACTTATCTGTATTCTGCCTATGATATCGATCTGAAAGATTGTTTCTTTGAACATCACCTTCCCTGCTCTTGACTGTGCCAAGTGACTGTGCCAAGTGACTGTGCCTGGCACATCTGCCTTGGCCTCCCAACCCCTCCTGGGCATTGGCTAGCTCACTGCAGGGTTACCTGATGTACATCTGGAGCATCCCTACTAGCCTTGAGGCAACTTCATTGTGGGTGTTTTTGAAGGAAGAAGTGATTTTCCGCTGCTAAGATAGCTTTTATCAGAATATTCTTAATATTAAACAATGATGCCTTTCAATGAGTTAAAACTACCACCCTCTAGAGACTATTCAAAATTCAGTAACCTTGGCAACAAAATAAAAAGCAATTCTGATTTAGTTGTTTAAAATGGGGAAAATACATCCTTACATATGTGAACATATTGTTAACAGATTGGTTTAGGTTGTTCTTATTTTCCTAATTGTATGGCTTAATCCTACATTTCCTCGTCTTGCTTCCTTAAACATTCCAGTATTAGAAAATACCACATTTTATTCATATAAAATCTGTCCTACATCACAGAACATCACCTGATCAGGAAAAAAAACCAAACACATCTCTCTGAAACAGAGTCAGAAAATGGTGCAGGAGCCTACAGACATTCTTGGCAACTGACTATAAACAGAAGATAACAGTATGCACTCAGGTGATTTTTCAAGGCAAACTAAATAGTCACTCATTATTATTTTCATATCTTATCTTTTGAAGAGTCTCTAAACTTGCTCTGTCCCATGAGGAGGTACGCATCTCAGGGTAGGAATCAAAACAGGAACATTCCCTTCAAAGCTGAACCCTTGTATAGCTCCAGAAGCCGAGCTGTGTACTAAGAGACAAGTTGGTGAGTCTGGACAGTGCTGCTAAACACGGAAATATCTGGGACTAACGGGAGAAGGTTGGGTGCTGTGTGCCCCAGCACCCTGCACCACTGAGGTCACTGGTGCACTGCACCTCCACAGGGCTTCACAATTGAATTTGGCTGCCTGAGATTTTGTATTTGCTTTTGCAAATTACACTGAAGTATTACCCTCATTCACTTACGAGGCTTGAGGCAGTGAGTTCAGGCCATCTAACAGCTAAAACTGCTAAAAGTGCTGTATGTTTTCTTTTTTTAAGTTTGTGAAATAATTTGTTTCCCCAAGCTAGTGATAATATGGATTTGAAGCACAGCTTTCCTAGATTTATTTAATAAAAGGTTACCATTTTTCTTCTAGCAGAAACAATCAGAGAAAAGAAAGCTATTCTCCTCCACACAATGGAAAGCAGGATTATAGAATAAACGCAAGGGAGATAAGAAAGGTGAATCAATTTAAATGACCTTTACTCAAGCTTCATTGAAACAAATGAATAAGAGGATTTATCTACCAGAAAATAAAGCGGAAATAAGAAAATAATGACTAAACAGCAAACTAAAGAGAAAATTCTAATTATGTTGAAAGAGATTTGCCAGGGTTTCTTAGTTTAAAATTAAAAACAGCTTAGAGTATGTTAAAATATGTATAGATTAAAGCTGAGCAAACATAATAAACCCACTTGGACAGCTAAGCTAGGAGTAGGATAGAATGCAGTGCTTGCAGCTGAGAAAGGGCTTTGCCTATTTGCACCATTAACCTTCTAAAATTTAGTCCTCCTACCATATGGATCAACTGTTCTAGAGATTAATTGGCTCGCTAATACCATAAAATCCTATTTTTTTTATTTCTCACATAGGACAGGAGCCTAAAGAGTCCATTGCAAAGCTAGGCAAAAAAAAGCACGTAAGTGGAATTCTACTGGTGCCACAAGCAGTAGCTGTGGGGCTCAAGGTCCAGAGTGCCAGCTAAGCCCTACCCTGGTGCATGGGGTCCTCGTGCTGACATTGGCCTGGCTGTGCCAAGCAGAGGCATTCCTGGGACAAATGCCAAGTGTGCAAATCCCTGCTCTCCAGAGCTGGCGGGTGCCAGAGAGCACCAACATCCCAGCAGCTCCTGGAGCCCACCCAGGGCCTTTGCTGCCCCCAGCCAGCTCAACACTGCTGCTGAGCACCCTGAACAGCATCTGCCTTCCAGTGCTGGGCAGAACCTTCTTCTGTGGGTTGTTTTCTCCCCATAAATATTTTTTCATATTTGGAGAAAACCAGACTTAAATTAGCAAACTGCATATGCAGTTCTTCTGGTGCCTTTTTTGTTTGCTTAGCTTAAACCTTAAATCTTTGCCTCCTTTTGATATGACAATCAACCAACTAAAACCATTAATTACATGGTGATAAATTTCTTTCAGTGCACAGATACCAGGGTAATAGGTTTAAGCAAAGTCATGGAATTTGGCAGCTTTCCTTTCCTAGCAAGATTATGTCAGTTGCTCCTAAATCCATCGATCCAGTGAGACAGTAATTAGTTAATTTAATGAGAATCAAAGGACTTTAGCCTGCAGAATTTACAGTACTAACAAGAGAGGTTATTTTTGGAAGCTATTTCCAATAAAAACACTTCAATCAGCCAAAAAGAATATTGTCTCTTGATTAAAAAAATGGAGCATCATTTATCGCTATCACCACAGGGTTAGGCTAATGCTGGAAAATATCCTGTGCTTACACTGGTGTTAGCAACAGTTAGAGTGCCTGTTTTGTTTTAAGAACATTAATATAAATCATCTTTGTGAACATCTTAGGGTGCAGCCATGTGCATGGATGGTTCTGCTGCTTCTGGTTAATTTTCCTCCCAGTGAGGAGATTTCTGCTGGTGCCTGATTGCTGTGGCTGCCAGAGAGCTGCCAGGGGCAATACAGTGGGCAGGGGAAACAAGGCTCAACTGCAAAAGGCAGATTTGCTTCACAGCAAGATACGCCCAAGAAATATTGGTTTCAGCTGAGGGGCTCCACACAAGCCAAACATGCAGGAAAACTGTGCTGAACTTGCACGATCCTGGAGACTGCCTTTGCCATATCTGCAAACTACAATTAATTGTTCAAATTCACATCGTAAGCCTGGCATTTAATTTAACTCTGCAGAGACGCAGAACTTCCGCTGTTAACACAAACAAGCAAAGAAACCAAAACCATTCTTCAAAAGAGCAAACCAAATAAAGCCAGCCAGGAGCCAACTAATGGAAAACTGCAGCCCATGGGCCTCTGCTCATTCACCTGTGCTATGCAGGCACAGGTATAAAAGCATCCGAGACAGACAGACAGCTGGACTTACCCCACATCCCCCCATTCCCTCACTCCCCTCCCAGATTTTGGCTGTGCAAGGGACCTCCGGTAAACAAATATTTTCTGTGGAGAAGTGTCTCCTGCAGCTGCAAGAAGTCAGGCGTAAGGTAGTCTCCACGAAATGTGAATTATTGGAAATGCATACCTTTGCTTTTGTAGACCATGCTTGCAGCACATGAGCTGTGCACAAAGGTGCTGTGGAAACTGGAGTTATTGCTCATCTCTGGAATCGGCTCCAATTCTGGCTTTCACCACAAACTTCATGGCTCCTTTCGTGGGTGATTTTGCCTGTTCTCCAGCACCCGTGTTGCAAACAGCCTGAACACTTCAGATAGCTCTAAGGAAGAAAGGTGAAGAGAAATATTTTGTGGCAAAACTTTCCTTACAATTAAATATTTAGAGGGGCATGAGATGTTTATTTAAAAGCATCTTCAGTTTACAGTCAGCTCCAGAATCACTGCATAATATCCCCATCATGTAAGTAGTAAGTCAGTTTACACATAAATATAACAACTTTTTCTCTTGTATTTCTCTTTGCTTACATAAAATAGACATTTGAGTATAAAAATATTGTGATTAAATTGGGGAATTAGTTGGCTGAGTACTTAAACAATTCCCCTACCAGAAAAATAAGAACTATTTAACTAAAAGACTCAATGTCTTCTTTCAGGATACTTTAAAAGATTATTTAAGTCTTATAAATATTTAAAGACCTGCATAGAAGTTAATGGATTTTTAAAGAAAAACAAAACAACAATGTGTTTATGAGAAACAGCATCTTATTTTCTACTAAACCAATTAAATAAAAGAGTAAATCCTGTGTTGTGACTGTGCTTTGAAAATTACCTTGGTTGAACTAGATTGTATCTCTGCTGAGATGCAGTCAGGATTTTGCTGGAAATAACACAGATGTATTTCAGCTTAAACAGGTAAAGCTCCTGCTGTAGGAACATCACATGGCCTTAAAGAATAAGTGTGAGGGATGCAGGTTTCCCATCCTTCACTTTCTTTGCTGCAAATAGCAGGCGCTGGCCAGCATCGGATTCCCATGCTCATTTTACATGCCTGAAGACCAGACCTTCATGGTTTAAAAGTGTAGTTACAATGTTTCTGAGGGGGTTAAAAGAGGAACTAAATCTGATTAACTTTGTAAATAAAACTACCCAGTGCAATCACTTGTTTCTCCTTGATGGTAGTGACTGAATATATTGAATATTTAAAAGTTCGTTTTTACACAGATCCTTGGGCATTTGAAGGTGAGCACATATTCAAGCCTGTGGAGTGGTGATTGGTTAGATGGGGCCTCACGTGGTGTATCTTGGTCACTTGTGAGGAAAGCTCCCCGATTTCTACAAAATGTCAGCTCTGACAGAAGGAAAATAAATCCTAACACCTCCCACTTTTATCATTCAAACCCACCTATTCCATTACTGCTCTCTGCGCTAAATGAGCATTTTCCACTTGGTAATTAAGCTTGATCATGAAGACAAAAACATCATTTGCACATATTTTTAAGACAAAATAGTAGTTTGATTTAATTTACTTCAACACAAAGCTGGTGTGCACCATGTCTAAGTGAGAGGAGACAAAAGGCCTTGTTACCATTACCCTTGAATCTGTAGAAAGTTTAAAATTATGTGAATGATGTGGGGGGGTTTTTTTGGGCTTTTTTTAACGCTCTGCTTTATTCTCACTGAACGCACTGACAAATATTAAGATGAAACCTCAGCTGAAGGAGATTCTGCAGAAATACTGGCCCCCTAGCAACACTGTTACTATGCACAAGGAGTACATAAAACCTTATTCCCCTAAAAGACTGTGTTTGAGAAGGGAATAAAATTTTATTCTCTTTTTAAATAAAGATAAGATGCTTGCAAATGTTTCACGTACCTCTAAATACACTGTAAGCACAATTTGAATAGAGGCAGGATTCATAATATAAACTCGGAACGAGGATCGTGGTACTGAAGCAGATAACTAGTCGAACCAGAGATACAGATCTTTTCTATGAAAGGCATGTTTCCACCACTATGAATTGGGAGAAACAGAACATTTGATTTTGATTCCAGAGAAACAGAAGTAAAGAGGACAATGGTATCCACAAAGGGGAGCTGCTATAATGAGGGAGGGCACGTGGATGGGAAAGGCTTTTGGCGGCCTAGTTATCGCCCAGGCCTGCACAGAGAGGTGTGCCACAAAAGGCAGTCCTGCAAGGAAGCACAGTGAATAGGAGAGGAAAATGAATCTTTTCACTGGCCAGATGAAGGATGCACTCAGAACAATGTGCCTCCAGGAATAAATCCTCTTTCTCCTCTCTCAGCAGCTTACTTAGGAACCACAGCCCACAGAGTACTAATGATTGCAGTGAGTTAATGAATCTGTGCTGCGTTGGTTCAGCTTATGAAGCATCCAGCAATTTTTTAAAACTACAATTTATCCTCCAAACTCTTGCTAAGGAAGAATCATATCACTATACATCTCTAAGGAAATTCTTTGTATGTGTTGCTTTCAGTGATTGCATATTTTCTCTTTATCGACCAAAGCATTTGTGAGTTGGTGTACAGTGCAGTACAGGTCTCACAATGCTTGTGAAAACAGCTTCACTATCATGCATAGGGTTGTATTCTTAAACGTTTGGTCACCAGAAAAAAGGGGTTTCTTTCTCTTCCAACAGCACAAATGCACACAAAAAGCAGACTGGGCTGCTGAGAACTTAACTAAGGGTCATCCGTGCTGATATCCTGGGAAGAGGGACCCAAGCTCTGCTGCACTCCATCACTGTGAACCCGGCAGGGCTCTGGCACTGACCAGCTGTAGTGCAAAGTGAGTCATTTTGATATTCAGAAATGGCTATTTTGCACCAATATTTCCCATAGAAACACAGGTCTGAGTCCCAAATAGGTGTACTGTAGAACCCCAACAGTGCTGCCATCACCACCTGGCAGGGACCTGTACCGAACAGGTTCACCAGCTTCTGCCACATCCTGGCAGAAAGAATATGAACAAGCCTTAGGAAAAATGTGGGAATTTTTTCCTCTCTAAAAAAACACCTTTTCCAGCAGCAGTCTTTGTAGCTTGTTTTACTTTTCCAGCTGAGCAGACCCAGTACAGATGAAGCCTAAGGTAGTGCTTTTCATTTTGTACACCCACATTCACAAGTTTCTCTCATTGTTCGTGCTTTCAACAGAGGTTACCAATTATACTGCGTGTCTTACATGGCAACTGTTTACAAGAAAATTACATTGTTTATATATTTTTCCTACAGTTAACAAATTATCTTAAATGTCAAGTTGCTTGATACAGAAATAAGGGAGCCTACTGTATGCTTTAAAGCACTACAATTGTT
Source organism: Pachycephala philippinensis (assembly GCA_013397055.1). Lineage (NCBI taxonomy): Eukaryota > Metazoa > Chordata > Aves > Passeriformes > Pachycephala > Pachycephala philippinensis. Next base: position 163,185 of record VWZT01013032.1, on the reverse strand, counting down.
GGTAAACTGCACTCAGCACAGAATTATAGACATTTAAACATCATTTGGAAAGAAAACACTTTCCCAAGGGATTCATCTGACATCATAAACTATGAAAATGAAGGCTTAATCATTTATAAATGTCAGCAGAACAAAACCACCCCATCTTTTGAGCACAAATAGTCATGCGCAGTTAACTGTTTAACACTTGCACTGTACTGCTATTGATATCTTATTGCTTTCATGAAATTAATTTGATAGCTATTCATTTATCATTATTTGTGCTGTGAGCTTCAGAGGGGATTGAGAGCACGAAGGAGGTTGGCTCACAGACTGGACCCTGCAATTTTTGGCATAATGAGTAACAGTGAGCCACATATATTATTCTGCATGTAAGAACCATCCATAACCATCATGCTTGTCCTCACCGCTGTCTTCTGTGTCACTCTGCCAGCACTTTTTATCAGCTAGGGCCATTGGGCATTTAAAAAATCAGTGTTTTCTGTTTTCATAGAGGCGTTGCCAGTCAGGGGCTGTGGCTGGCTTGCAGGTGGGTGCAGCTTAGGGCAGCAATGAGCCAGTACCCGCTCCTCTGCTCAGCCACTGCTGCATGGTAGGAGCATCAGTACATTAAGTCCATCTCGGCTCCACAGGCAGGTCGGTGAACCCCAACAGATTTAGATAAACACTCACCACCCCAGGAAGTTGGTGGTGGTACATTTGTTTCACTGACCAGTGCCTCTTCTCCTCAAGGCTCATTCCATTCCTGGGAAGATGTTGTGACCCATCTGGAACCCTGCCACGGGTGTATGTACAGCTGCCACTTCCCCTACTCTCCTAATAATCTTCCATAAAAAATCCAGCCCTGGTGGGCAAAAGTGCCTCATTTCAATGCCCTTGTTTTCTTCCTGGAGGCCCCTTTGCTCACATAATGTACATGAGAAGAGATGGTCTCCTGCCTCCGTGCCTGTGACTTTGCTTTCTGACACTGCACTGCTATATTTGGGCAGATGGAGAGTATGGCCTCTTCCATAAAGTAACAACTTGCTGGTACTTGGTACTTCTGATATAAATCCTTTTGTTTCCAGAGTTACAATGATAAATCATAAATATTTGCTCTGGTCTTAGTAATGAGTATCATTCTAATGTTTCAGAAGAGCCTCATTAGTGCTCTTGCCTGTAGTCGCCCTACTTAAATGGAGTAGCAAACAGGATAGACAATTCACACAAAATTGCACTATTAAACCATAACCCATGCCTGTATCACACTTTAGTGGTGTTTTCTATGCCTTTCCAGCAGCAGATCATCAGCCACTGCAGAAGGAGCTTTACTATTAATTATGATGACAATGTAGTATGATTTGCACTTGCTTCATACATATTACATATTTCAGATGGATAATAAGAAGTGTAAATACCTGAAGAAAAGGCATAATAGGTTATAATATATAGACAGGGATTCCAGAAAGAGAAAGAAAAATATAGTTGTTGAGAAATATTTTGAGGAAATCTTAACCAAACAGTCTTAACAAAACTGACTGCAGAAACAGGAATTAGAACAGCCCCAAGAAGCATGTCATTTCCAAGTATTTCCTTTCAACTAACTCATGGTTTAGAAGATGAGCATCCTATGTAGACTGGCATTAAAAATGAGATTAAATTGGAAGAAGGGAAAAGAGAAAGGAGGAAAAATGTTCAAAATGAGGGAAAGGTGAAAGAGATGCATCTATTAGAAGCAGTGAATTGTCACTCAAGTGACAGTGACAGGACTATGACAGGTAAATAGAAGGATTTTTTTCCCCAACAACAGAACCATTTCAATAATATTTCAGTGTGTCTTCTTATTTACATTAATATGTATTTGATCATTACAGGCTATGAAAAATGACAGTAACAATTTTCTTCAGCTACAAGGACAGTCAGTGCTAATGAAGGAGGATTGGTCTACAGCAGCCCAAAGTCCACAAATAGCTGATGACAACTGGCCGGTCCCAGTCAAGCCCCTGCTCTCCATGTGTGCCTGTTCTACCAACTGAGGATTGTATTTGTTATAGCTTCTTTTCTCTGAGCTTTTTATATGGGATACCAGCTCATATATCAGATCACATTTCATTATCTTTTATGGTAATGCTTGGGCCATATATCATATTTTATAATAAATCTTAGCTTTGCCAGCCCAGCAGACTATCATAATGTTACCTTTCAAAATACTGCTTTCAGCAGTGGATACACAGGGCTGCATCTTTCACGTGGGTTTTTTTGCAGTTTATCAAAATGAAACATGACATCTACTGTAAATGATATTCCCATTTAGTGCTTAATGATACATCTGCTTCCTATCATCCACAAATTCTGATGGTTTGCTAAACAGATATTTTGTTTAGTTACAACCTGTATGCCAAACTGAGGGTTTGTTATCTTCAGCCTATCAGCAATGGAAGCTGATGCAATTATGAGTTGGGACTATGAACTAAAGTAGCTCAGTTATTACAGCAACAACAAAAAAGCTTACAAATACTGGATTTAACACCATGCTGACTTCCAGAAAAAAAGATCAGCTTTAAAATTTGAGCACTGCTATTGTTTTCCAATCTAAGGTAGAAAAAAAAATGGTGCTCTGCTAACAAGAACTTGACCCAGAAGCAACCATTGCTGACATGGAAAATGTGAGAGAGAATATAATAGCACCTTTTCATTAGCTTCTGGTGTAGTTGATAAACCATGTGGACACATTCAGAATTTAATGGAATTTGGGGACAATAGTGCATAGAAAAACCTGTTGCTGCAGCCCCAGTCTGTGTCCTGTTCCACAGTCTCTGGGCTGGTATCACTCTCTGCTGTCCAATGGGCAGCAGGGCTCAGCACCCAACATTTAGGCAATCACTTTCCAAGGATTTTTGACTGGCAGAGCATGCAACTTACAGTAGACCTAAAGCAAGGTGTAAGTTTTGCAAGTTAAGCTGTAAAAAAAAAGGTTAAATGCAGTTTATTAATTTCTGTCTAAATAAACTTTATATTTCTTCTTTCTGTTTCCCTCTTAGACTCTAGAATTTTTCAAAGAAACTTTCTGAACTTTGATTGAATCAGTGGAAGTCTCAGTGGTGTAAATTAGCTCTTACCTCCACTGAGACAACAACCTGAAGGAGTTAAATATACATGGTTTTACTGTCAAGCATACTCAGTAAAAAACCCATCTTGTTATCTTGTGATTGGTATCCTGACTGTACATCCAGAAAAAAGGAAAAATCTCCAGTTTCATCGCTGACTTTTGGCCAGGCTGGTGTGTGGGAAGGGGGCACGGCCTCCTTTCTCCATTCCACTCACTCTGGAGGTCATCCTAGGGAGCAGATGGCTCTCTGGCCATCACTCACAAGCCTCACTCACACACCTCTCTGACAATGCATTAAGCTGTTACAGGCTGACCATGATCCTGAGCATCCCGGGGACATGGCCTCGTCAAAATAGATTCTACTTCTGAATGACACTCCAAATATTAAGATATCTGAGGTGCTACCAGAAGAAGGCAGAAGGTTTACTTAATGTGAGCCTTTCAGCTGAATTTCCAACCGTTGCCATGCTGATATCTGGTTAAAGGAAGGAAACAAATCATTATTTTTTATCTTACCTGTCACTCAGTCCATTTCCTCCTTAGAAAGCTGATAGCTCAAGAGTCACACCCCTAGAACAATGTTTTGGCACCTGTTGCAAGGGAGAAAATACCAATCCATTGTTTTGAAAGACACTTTGATATTTCATGAGAAATTTATGTTGTTTTAAATATTACCTCTTCTAAGTGAAAACTCTACGGCCACTTGAGAAGACCATTTCTATGCCCTTGCCCAAAGTCTCTAGCTCTGCTAAGTTCTCTTTCTGCCAAGATGATCTCTTCTTTCCTGACACCCCAGGAAGGCTGGGAATGAGGTGGTTGTGATGAGTGCAGCCGTTTCTACACATCCCATCCTAGACTGGGGACTGAAAACTGGATCCTGTCTCCTGTCCCACCCAGGCCACCAAAATGATGACCATTTCCCTGTGCTGTGGCTGCCTTTGTCTCCACAGTGACCCTGGTGCTTCAGCTGCCACCTGAATGCCATGTCTCAGCCCTCAGCCTCCTGCCACCACTCCAGCCCCATTGCTGTGTGCCAGGGCACAGGGATGCTGCTTGGAGCTAAATCACCATGATAACATTACATTTGCCTTCATTTTCCACTTGCTGTTCTCCAAATTGGTTTCTTTTCTCTCCCTCCAGCTCAGCTGTCAAATGAAGAAAAAAAGTAATAAAAACATCCATTACCTCAGACATGTCCCACGTAACTCTAGTTCTTCACTGCATTCTCAGGCCCATCCTGGAATTGCATGCAAACTTCTGTAGTTATTAATGGAAATTCACAGGGACAAAAATCTCCAACTCAGCAGCAGAAGTTACATTTAAAAGAGATTGTCCATGTAAAGCTCTTGATGAAAGGAAAATGTGACAGCCAAATTGCCTTCACTCATCTATGTTCCTCCTTGGCCTGGCACAGACTCCACGAGGTGAATGGAAGGGCTCCCATTGATGTCAGCGGGCTGGGTATCCAGTTCTTGATGTCCGTGTTTTGAGGGACAAGAGAGCAAAGGGCACCTTTGTACTGCCTCTATCTAGGTAATTTTAATTGTGGCAGTGGAGCAAAACAGCACCTGTACCTAAAGGATAGAAAAGGGAATGTTAAAAAGGGGTTGTGAAGCGCTGCAAGACAGGGGGAACTGCTTGTCAGTGAAAATAATGAGGAGTCTAGGAGGTGTGTTTGGTGTGTTTTTTAGGGAATGTTTAAAGAGCTGCTGCCTCCTCTCTGTGCAAGTGCGGTGTTGATTTTAGTTAACGTGCACAGTGGGCATGTATGTCCTTCCTCACTGAGATGGAGATACCTGTTCCTCCCCAGCTCTCCTCCCTGGCCAGCAGCTTCTGCTGGACACAGCTCCCAGCCTCTCTGCTCCCCAGAGCAGGACCTAATCACCATCTATTTGCATCTATCTGCAAGGCAATTTCCCCCTTTCAGTCTCCTACGGGAATTGCCCTCACATACATTATCTGCAGGACCAGCCTGAACATGCTGCATATCCCTGACGATACAGGGAGCACATCCCTAGAGGATTAGCAAGGGCTTCATGCCACAGGGAGCTGCAACTACTGCAATTTTCCCTCGGGACAGGAGATCCAGTCTATCCTGCTGCTTGATCCTTAAAATAACCTCTATATTTTCCTGCTTGCAAACTAGTTTAATTTTCTGAAGATTAAATTCTCTCTACATTAATGACGAAGGAAATCCGCTTTCTTGCAAGAAGTTTCTTTATTTCCCTCAGCTACAAACAAATGTAAGCTTTGAGAAGCTGTCTTTTAGCAGGAATGCCTGGGACTTGGAAATGCTCATACTCTTACTGGTGTTACAGGTCACTGCCCTTCTCAGCACTTACCAAAGCTGAAACACTAAACAGCTTGTTATTTCTGTTTAGAAATGTGTCTGTGCTTGCACCCGCTAGTAACCCTAATGTAGCAAGGAAAGATTAAACAGCCAAGCAATTTAGCTTAGTTCCAGTTCATTTTCAATTAACAGGAGAAAATCCTCTCTGACATAATAGGCTATTTTTGGTTGGAGGTTAGTTCATTTGTCTAACAAAAGTAAGCATTTGGGCTTACAAGCTAAACTCACTAACGTTGTTACAAATCTAGTTTATTAAATAAAAAACGTTCAGAAAAAAGCACAGAAAATTAAAACACTGATTTCAAAGGTATTTCCGCTTTTCAGGAGGTTTTAAAATAGTAAATACCCCTAAATGAAATCCATACAAACCATTTCAGGGAATAAATTGTAGTATTATTATACAAGGTTTTATTTCCTAACCTCTAACCTTTCTATATGTTCATTTGCTATGCTTAGAATGTAAAACCTGCTCTGGACCAATTTAGCAAAGTCAGCCTGTCTTTTCTGATACCATTCTTTGCTCTCTTACCCGTGTTAAGCTGGGAAGGTTTATCCAAATGCCCATTTTCCCTAACATATTAGGCGAGATGAAGTCTTCTGAAGGCATCTTCCTGACTTTTCAGGCAAGACCGATATGACTCCAGGGAAATCAGAAGGTTGGCTGGCCAACACCTTCCATTGAGGTTTAATATTGTGTCATCAAACAAAAGCCAAACATTAGTCTCTTCACAAACTGATGTTAATTTGTTAGGGAAGGCAAAGATTCCTCTTCATGTGGCAAATGAAGTCCAGCAGTTTTCACAGGTAGAAAATCAGAAAATACAAGGGTGAAGAGGAGAGCAGATGCACATCAGGATTTTTTAGTAAAATCTCGTATAAAGAACTAAATTTGAAAACACACATATCTCTGTTTAACTGTTTTTTTCTGTTAAGGAATCCTTTCCAAACGACCTTTCCCCAAAAACAATAAGAACTCAGACTAGAACTTCCTGCTTCACCCACTCCCAAGATGCTTTTATGCATTTCTTTTGTTTTCCCTGTCTTTGAAAACTTATAAAACCATCCTTTAATTTTTTTTTTCATGGAATCATAGTGTTTTCTGTAAAAGACAGAAGCCACTGATGGGCACATATCAGTGAGCTGCATTTAGAAAGGTGGAATGAAAGAAAGAGGATAAGAAAAAACTGTGAAAAATGCAGAGAGTCCCAGAGCATTTATAAGCTGTCTGATTCACTTTTGATTTATACATCTGGCAAGAACTCTGGTAAGAAGTAATGAGAAAGTTACAGATGTATGAGGAAGCAGCAGTGCAGAGGACACTTTGCATCTGTGAGAAATGCAGGAAAAATCCCCACCATTCTCATTGAAGCTGTTTTGATAGAATTAAAAAGGACTATTTTCACTAAACAAGAAAGCATCATAGTCACCTTTCCTCCAGCAGTTCCCATTGACCAAGCATTTCCTCTTGCCTGGTGACAGAAGGAAAAACTGTGTATCCAGCTCCTCAGAGACACAATGTGCTCCAGTTCCAGGGCAACCTGTGTTTAGGAAATCAATTGAAATGAGAACGATAAACATTTAAGATCATTGGGGAGGTAATGATCCTCTTACAGCCCAAAGACACCACAATTACAGTAATCTTTACACAAGACTGAGGACTGCAACTTCTACCCTGAGCACATGTGGGAAACCTCCCACGGGGCTGAGTGCTCCTGACAAGCCAAGGTGTCACAACAGAGCTGTATCAGAGAGACAGCTAGCACAGCCACTCTTCAGGAGTGAAAGAGGGGTCTGTTTCGTGCCATGCATATGAGAAATGGACACATCTTGTCTAGAAGATATTTTAGTCCTTTTTTGTTCTTTATTTCTGACTCACCTGTACATTATTTTGGCATCTTTGTACTTTGCCATCCCCCATTACAAAATGGAAAGAAGAGGAGACAGGAAAATAATCACTCTGGGACATGGCTGGCTGCATCTAGGCACAAAACCTTGTTGTGGGGGCAGGTTTTTCCTATAGAAAGCTGCTTCTTTGGGGTGGGGTTTCCTATATGAAGCTGCCTTGCTGCCCCAAGATCCAGCCTCTCCCATCACCTCCCCATGCCTGGCCATTTCTCAGACTCTAAGAAGGAAACGCTGATAAGGTTCAGATGTGGAGTTGGCAGCCACAAGTCCCACTCATGCTCTGCCTGCCAGAATGCTTCAGAAACCCAAACATGCTGAGATTTAAAGGATTTCCAGTGACAGAAGTTTGATTTTTCTTTCATTTAGCAAATCTGTTTAGTCTTTCTTAGTTGTTCTGTATAGGCAAACACCAATTAGAATCACACACTTTTGGATTCACACCTGAGTCAGAAATTTTGCTCTAGTTTTCTAATTTTATCCTGTTGTCCTGCATAGCTTGTTTATCTCCTGTATTCTTCCAGCCCACTTCTGTTTGCCTCGTGATTTTCCTCTTAGCACATTGCTATGCCACCTTCCTAAAAATAAAAACTCTTAATTTTCCTATGGAGTGCTCTGCCACCCACCACCGCAATTTATAAAGACCTGTCACCACATTCAAGTGCCAATCTTCCTCAGCAAGCAAGTACTGCTCAATGGTGCTATACATCCTTCTGAAACTTCAGATTCTGCACTAGATCTGTCAGAGCCAGGCTGGGATAAGTACATTTTGCAGTCAAAATTGGATGGATTGGATTGGAAGGAGGCGGCATCTTTCTGGCAGAGTCTATGTGTCCCATGGACTGATTTTTCCATCTGTCTGCTGTCCCATAATCCACATTCACCCTTTATACAAGAACTCAGCTCTGTTTTGCATCTGCAGAAACAGAGTGCCATAAATAATTTACCATCTTCCCGCTTGCAAGTCGGCTTCTTTCGAGAAATTTGTGCAAATGAGAGACATTTATCAGATGCTTGATATATGTTTTCCTCCTTATTCTACTTGTTCAGAGCCTGCCTCTTACCTCCCAAGGAAAACCAAAAAACCAGCGACATACTTAGTCCAACAGGAAATTTGTATTATTTACTTCAAAGAGCATGAAATATGAATTTGGAGCCTGAATACTAAGGTGGCCCACTCTTGACAAAAATATTTCACTTGAGTAACTGTTTTACAGAGTGATATTAACAGAACTGGCCAAAGCTTACTCTCCCTCTCCTCCCCTTCAATGCCCCAATGTAGAATCACAATTTATGCCTTGTTGAAACCACCTAGTCTTCAAAACACAGAATTAGATGGGTAGTTAATAAACTATGTCAATATTGAAACCACCTCTTTTGCCTTAGTTACTGACTGAATAAAGACAAATTTGTAGAAATTGTTCTCTGCAAAATAGGCAATTGCATTTAAGAATATTTATCACTCTTTAAATCCAGATCATAGAAACTCTGGTTAAAATTATGCTGTCACACCTCTTCTGTCTGTATTTCTAACATAAGTCAAGGTTTGCATAGTAAGTTATTTTAAGCAGTGAGCAGACTTAACTCAAAACTGATGCAGTTTGTCTTTCCTAATCAAAAAAACCTTGCAGAAAATCCTATGACAATCGCCACAGCAAAGCCCCAGTACTATGCTTATGAAAGGAAACCAAATGACTTCTCAGAAAAGAAGATGGGCATCTCAGCGGAACCATTTTAATCTGAAAAGCAGCAAATTGTGTGACTGAGTGATTTGACTCCAAAGCAAAATTTAGGCAGTGAGGAGTTCTGGGAACAGCTGGGTAAGGCTCAGTCCAAAGCCCAGCTACTGGGACTGAGGCGGTTTTTTCCCTTAGAGATTCTTTTGAAAAAATCACAAGCCACCCCAAATCTGAGAGAGAAATCTTAATTTTTCATTTGTAAGAGGATTTTCTACAATTATCTGATTGGTTTTCTCATTTTAACCTTCCTACAGAATTTCCATCCTTTGACCTCTATTACACTTGGCACATGGATTTTTCTTTACTGTAACTTAAAAATATTGAAATTCATGACAAGTTTTAGTAGAGACTTGAGGTTTCCTTTTACAAAGTAAAAAAAGTTCAAGATGGAAAATGTTTTTCTGACTCAACCAGACCTCTTTTGTATATGAAGAATTTGAGTCTGATGTTACTCTCGTGCTGGAAAAAATGTAAAGTCTTTGAAGTCACTCCATCAAAGTCAAAAACTACACAGTAATAAAGAAAAAAATGAGCTGTTTATGTCTTCTTTTTTGTTTGTTTCTTGCCTTAATCTGAAAAAAATAATAAAAATCACCTGATTTATGTTTGTTCTTTGTGTACATAAGGCATGACAAATACATTCAAATATGCAGACCAAATACAGTTGTGATAAAAAATTCAGGATTCTTTCCTTTCATTTTCATGGACTGAGTTTCAGCTTTTCATTTTGATTTTTTTTGGAATTCACATTTTCCAGTGTGGTCTCCTTTATTTGGTTTATTAATATTTCTCATGTCTTGAACAGAAATGACAGGTTCTGCTGCACTTTTGACACTGAAAATCAAAAGCATAGCTTGAGTCAAAGTAAATGAAGCTCAAAAGTTCCTCTCCATTCTGTATCTTATGACATAAATGTGAGTAATAGCTTTGAAGCAATCGTGAACTTGGATGCAGTGACTGTAAGAAACACATGAAAAAAGGGGAAAAATTAAACTCAGAAGAGGCCTGAATTAACTAAAATGAATCAACAATTTTCCAAGAAATTAAATTAAATTAATTTTTACAGAAAGAAATGGTAAGTGATTTCAAGTGTATAAATACAAGGGTAAAAGTAGAATATTGGTGTTTTAGTCTAGGATGTTCACTCATTGGAAAAAATCCCTGAGTATTTAAAGTCTGAGTGGTTTTTGTTTTTGTTGTTTCTTTTTTTTTTTTTTAATTATGTAAAATTAAATAACGGTGATTATGTTGAGAAAAACAAAGAGCTGAACAAGGCATGCATTTTGGCAGCGGCTGAACGTAGCTGTGCCAAATTTTTCTCCACATAAAGATCATACAAGCAAATTTTAAACTGAGAAAAACCGTCAGAATGGGCTGTTGGGGCATGTCGTGCAACCACTGCCCAGCCTGGCAGAGGGCAGAGCAAATGGAAAAGCCAGAGCTGGCACCCCCCTGCTGTGCCCTTTCCAAGCTCTGCAAGGGTCACCACGAACTTGTTTTCTCCTTCAGTTGGGGTTTGAGGGTGGGCTGCCTTTCCTTTCTTTGCCCTGTTATTTCTGTGCTTACAGTTAAGCATGCAGAAAGCGCCTGGAATACTTTTCAGTGACTTCTGATGTCTCTGTGGAGGATTCCCCAAACTCTCACTGGCTGAACCCTGGCATCCCCTGTCTGAACACAAATTTCCTTTTTCATGCCATCCTGGAGACTCTCCTACCTTGCAGGGCTGGTTTAACCTTTTTTATTGTACTACACTAGCAGCAAATTACCCCCAACACACTGTTTTCAAAGCTTCGTGGATGAGGGCATGTATTTTCATTAACAAAATGTCTTTCCCCTGCAGAAGAGAGGTGGTCCAGGTATTCTGAGACTTCAAATATACACTGAGCAAGTGGTTTCCCATGGCCTCTCATATCTTTTGACTCTTATATTGTGCCCTGGAGAGCAGCTCTCCCATTTCTGCCATGGCAAGGCACCAGCAAGGACACAAAAGTGCCAGCAGGAAGGTGACTGCAGCTGTACCCAGAGCAGCCAGGGACCTCATTTCATCCACCTGCACAGCTGGAGAGCTGGCACCAGCCAAACCCCGAGTGCCTGGACTGTGCCTGGACTCAGGGCTGGTTTCAGGACACCAAGAGCAGCTGCGCAGCTGGTGTGATGGAGGAAAGATTGAGAGAGACTTTGTCTGTTTCAAATGTAGAAAATATTGTTCATCCAAGTAAATCATAAATACGCTCTTAGAGAAAGCATCAGCTACTGTGCTCACAAGAAGAGAAGCAATGGAAATCGCAGTAGGTGACATAATGGTCTAAAATCATGAGGGACAAGCCAGTGGGCTACCAGCAAGAACACTTACAGTGGCCATATCTTAATTTCTGAGGAATCTGTCCCTCTTAAGGGCTCAGCAACACTTGCAGTGCTTGGCATGCTGACCTAAATCAAAATGACTAGAGAAGTCAATGTGCTTTCATTTGGGCAGGGAGAAAGGACACGTTTTCATATCCCAGATCTCTTTGGGGATCTGAATTATCTTTCTTTCCTTGCAGTCTGAAGAAATATGTGTTCATTTCCTATGCCTGTGCATGGTTAGTGGCTCCTGGGGGAAGGGAAAAGATGTTCTCCTCGTTGCCTGGCGAGCATTTTAGGAGTCCCCAGAGGTGTTGTGCTCCTGTGCATCCTCAGGAGGGCAACTGGCACACACGAGCACAAGTGGATCAGGGAAAGACACTGTTCAAAGCGAGGGGAACATTGTAAGCTATCTGTCATCATCACACACAGGACCTAGAGCTGCTTTTGCCAGCGAGATGCAAACAGCACAACTTTTGGAAGGGAACAGTCACGAAGCAGCCGTGCTGAATACAAACACACCAGCTCTGCAACAGGGGTGGTAGCACAGCAGGAGCAGGAGGAAAAGTGCAAGTTTCAGTACTTCTTCTAAAGCGATATTTAAAGGAAAAAGAAGAGGCAGAAATGTCAAAGAAGTATCTTTTAATTATGACAGCGAAAAAGATTGTAGCTATATCAGCATGGAACATGTAAAACCTATTTTGCAAAAGGGATTATTAAAAATTTGACTTCAAGTGGAAAAATGTTAAAAAGCCCCACTCATTTCAAGATTTTCTAAAAATAAGCTGAGAGGAAGTTTTGTTTAAGAGCATAAGGCTTAAGTGCAATATAGTCAAAAGAAGATTTGATTTCTAAGAAAATAATAGATAATCAAAATTAAAGAAACTCCAACAATCTTTTAATCCCAAATAGACGTAATAATTTCAAAATATATCTTCCTACAACACCTTTCTGGCCCATCCTCCAGTTTTGATCTCAGTGGCATGTTTGCAAAGGCTATGGACTTCAGTGAAATCACCTCCTCTGATCAAAACAAAGGTTTCCCACACTTCCCATGTCTTGCTCCATCTGTGGTGGTAAACAGACAATATAAATAGACTGATCCCTTTCACTCGCCCTCTCACTGACTAAAGTGCAATCAATACCTCATCACCCTTTCTCCTGCACAGCAGTGCACAGGTTATTTAGCTTCTAAACACAACTATTGAGACTGCCAGCTTCAAAGGAAATGGCAGGATTGTCCTGCACTAATGTGATTCTGGCCCTAATGTGATGGCCTGTGAAAAAAGGTTGCCTCCATCCTTCTGATATCCAAACTGCATCAAGCCTTTACCAATCCCTTCCTTTCTGGCCTGCAATTGCTTTCTTCTGTTGTGGGAACTGAAGAAGCTCAATATTCCTTTAATAATCCCTAACTGAAGACCTCCAACACTTACTTCAGCTGCTTATGTCCAAGAGGATCTCCTAGTGGGATCCACTCAATGCATCACTGCCAGATCTGTGGCAAAGGGAAGAGGGATTCTGGGGTCACATGCCTCCTCCATTGTGCCCAGGGGAGGTCAGGGGAGAGGAGGGTCTGGGAGTTCAGACTGCTTTTAGAAAGTTTTCTGTGAACTCCCTCCACTACAGGCTAAGTGTTAATTCTTGTGGTCTGGGGATTGGTGGCACACAGATCATTGTATGTTCTGGGCAAAAAGAGGAAGTCCCCCCACTTCTGAATGACTTATGCTTGCCTAGATCTCAGTTTCAGGATGAAGAAGGAGTTTAACAGATGCACTCCTGCTTAATTTGTTTGAAATGCTTTGTTAATGCTGCAAGATTTTCACTAAAGACCAGCTCTGTTGTGCTCCTTCTTCACAAAGAACAGACATTTCTGGTGTTCTGTGCTATTACACTTCCTGGCATTTTCTATGTTCTCCAAAACATCTGCAAAACAGGTCAGGTGATCTTGTCCACTGTGTGAAATATAATTGCAAGTTGCACGACTCAGAAGCATAAACCCATGCTCAGAGAACCTCAAAGTTTGTGTGATGGCGTTATCATACTCTGCAAAGCTGTTGACAACTGCCAAATCCATTTCATTTACACTGAAGTCTGAGAAAAACATAATTAGCACCTCATATTAAAAAGAAAGCAACATGCTGTTGACAGTAAGCCAGGAAGTTGATAAACACAACTTCCTCAAATTAAATTTTCCTGAAAAACCTAGATGAGCACATAAATTCTAAAGAGGTTGGTGTTAGCAGCTGTGCAGCACAATCACGATGAAACTCCAAACCCTAACATTATCACTTGCTCTTATAATATATATTTTCAGAAGATTTTCAAATTACATCAGGAAAATATAGTGTTTTGGGTTGGGGGCCTCTGAGTAAGGGACGGTTTGCTAAAATTAACACCACTTAAACAAGAAGCACATAGCTGCTGACAAACTTGTAATTCCAGATTTGGTTGCCATCCCAGTGTACTGCTCAATTCAACATCTGCTCTCACTTTCTTTTTGGAGCTTTGTGGAAATGTAGCTTTTCAAAACTGAGATTGCCTTAACAGGCACAGTTCATAAATCTGAGAGAAGATGAAGGGACTGATTCCTACAAGTACACCAGGAGGATGACTATTTTCCTTGATTTGGTCCCAAATGCAAGCCCCAGTTATACCAACATAAGGTTATAGTGGGTTCAAGCGCTTTCAGTGATGACAACTGCCCTGGCAGAATGTTACATTTCTTCTGAAGCTGACAGTTGAAAGGAGCAAGGGAAATATTAAGAACAGAAACTCCCATTATCATTAATTCTAACAATTTTTGTGGATATCTGGGTATACCTGATATCATGGGGCAGCTCAGCAGTGATTGCACAGAATTGTCTGTTGGCAGTTTGTGCAGAGGGTGAAGAAGGATTTTTCATTTCATGCATCATTTGCAACTGCCTTCAATAATTCAGCAAAGTCAATACATAGCCTTGATGCACAGTTAGGAGAAAAAGCCTGAAGCAAACAAAAGTAAGTAATCCAGAGAGTGACCAAGCATAGCTAAATCCTTTTAAGCTCTGTTCCCCCTGCTTCCCTGCCCTTTTGCTACATACTACATGAGAGCATGTAATTGTTTGCACAAAGTTCATTGCAGTCATGGAATTTCCTTGACATAAAGACATAAGGAACAGACTCCCCTGTATCCCACAGTCATTTTAAGGGATTTTGCAGTGCCTTTATTTGCTCAGACCATTCAGGGCTCAGACTACTCATTCCCCTATAGTAGAGACCAGAAAGTAGTCTTGGGAGAACATTTAATTTCCAAGAGTAAGAGGAAACTGTCATTTAGACAAGAGTCTTTACCCTGACCTCTGCTTCTCAAAAAGGAATGAGAGATGTCAGGAAAAAATGTAATAATACAGAAACCAGGAATCACTGCAGAATGACCCCACAGCCCATAGTCCTAGGTCAAAGAGGTCAGGACTGACTTCCACAGAATGACCAAAAGCCCAAGTTTGATACATTTCCTACTTCCCAGGTGTCAAATTCCTCCCTCAAGGTTGGGCATGCCATGTAGCCCTCCTACAGCAGGCAAAGGGCTGAATCAACAAAGCCAGACCTCCTGGGAGACAAAGCACTTCTTTATCCTCTATGGATTACGGTTGTTGTTTTTTTTTTTTAATTCAGGAACGTGACATTCAGCCTGCCATAGCATCAAGTACATGGATAAAGCCTCGTGACCTTGACAGCCTTCATGACTGCTGAGAAAATTACTAATGCTCAGACTTAACAAGGGAGACAATCATCCCACAAACATGGCAAGCAGCTCTAGAAACCCCACAGAACAGAGAAGAGCAGGAGTGAGTCTGGGACACACATGAGGCACTGCTTCTGTGTGGAGAGGAGAGCAAACTTTCTTACTCATCACAGCACTCCTCCATTACTAATGGCTTGCTTTCATTCTCAACCTGCTTTCCAGACACTGCTAGTGAAACAAGTCCTTCACTGCTGGGGCAACAGAACGGAAAGCCTTGGTCAACCACTGCAAGCAGGAGGCAGGGCTGGACTCAGAGACTGCTTGAGATAAAACTCTTGAAGAAAAATGCAGGCAGTGATCTGGGGGTTAATTTTTCTCAAGGTTTTCTTTTGAAAGAGGTTTTCTTTCCTGCTAAGAATTCAGATTTTTTTTCAGCTCCTGCTCTGTTCTCTTGCTTCAGCAGAACACAGCAAACACATTTCATTTCCTTTCATGCCTAGTGGGATGCTGAGGAGATGTGATCTCTGAATTGGTATATGTTTCAGCTGGCCCATATTCGAAGCAAAATTTATGACACATGCCAGTGCCTCCAGTAGCTGATTGGATACGGCCAGGGAAATGGAGAAAGCCTCAACTCGCTGAGCTTCAAAAAATGAACTTCACTTAAATGATGTATTGTTGTTTTGCAGAAAAAAGGAACACCTGGCTTGTACAGTGGGGAAAAAGAACAAAATGCAACATTCATAAAAATGACTGAAAAGGGACTGGAGAATAAGGTTATTTTTGCTTCCACATGAGAGAACAAGTCACGAAACAGGGTTTGCAATTATAATCTGGCATATCTGCAGCTTTTGTTTGACATGACTGCATTGGCATGTCCACTAATTCAGTTTTAATCTTCATTAACACCTCCTGCATTTTTCAGAACAGATTCAGACTGTCTGATGCTTCCCATGTCACTTGGAAGAAGTATCGGGAAATTATCATTGCTTTTCTTATGACACTACATAATTACTTCTTCAGATATAAAAGTCATTTATATTGTATGAGTGAAATTTTGGTTTTGCTTTTCCCATTGTACATTTTCAGTGCAGATGTACTGGCTAGATCCTCAAATAAGTGAGAGCAAAACTGAATCTAGGAAAAAAAAAGATTTTTGTGTGTAGCTTCAGTGCAAAAGATTTGCAAATAATTTTAGAGTTTAAAATGCTGAATAATCAGCATACGTTTAATTCAGCTAAAATAGGAGTTAACTGAACTTGTAACCAGGCAGAGAGAAGCAGAGAGGCATGAGAAGAGAGTGAATGAGAAGAGAGGGCCCAAAGGTAATCCCTTATCTATGGAGCTCCAATCAGAATATCAAATGAAAAGTCTGTGTGTGTGTATCTGCTGGATAGATCTGTATTTGTGTATACATACATAGAAGAATATGTAAATCAAGGCACATATTTTTAGCAACAGGATACGCTGTGCTACAACACACACTAATTTGCCTTTTCCTAAATGCTACAGAAAAGCAAATCCTGTAGGCAAATTCAGCATGAAGACATAGATGCCATATCATTCATTAAACAAGACCAGATCTTTGCTAATAAGTAAATAAACACAGCTGACTCTGGGTCCTATTTACATGTAGACTCCTGCACTCTGCACTGAGCAATAAAAAATTAGATTACTTTTAATGCTTGGTAAGTGTGTTAGGAGATCCTAGCACCACCATGAGTGATGTTCCTGGGAGGGCAGGGGCACCTTATGGCTGTCCATTACAAGCATGTAAATAAATGGTTCTGGCACATGGGCTACTGCCTGGGAGCATTAATAGAGTTACTGCTCAGAAATCCTAATTGCAAATGAACAGCTTCACCTAATTGGTCCAGCAGCACTAATACAGTCAAAGTATACCCATCCTCACTGGGAAAATGTGATGCCCATTTTGGTCTGTGCTGTTCTTGGAGATATAATTCGAGCCTTTGTTCTTGGGAAGCAGAATCCATTATGATGTCTATCTTATAAAGAATAATTGCTCGCCAGTAAGTGCTGGTCCCAAAAGAAATATATTCTGAATTGATTAGTACTCAACCACCCATGCCTCCATAGAGTTGGGGAGTTCTGTAATACCTTTCATAACTTTTCAATTAGGTTTTGATTTGGGAGCAGTTTTGCCTCCTGCTATGGAGGGAATTGTCTGGCAGAGTTCAGTGAGGAGCAGAAAGGAGCTGTGAATCCTCCCAGCCCACTGCTGTCTGGGGGGCTATGACAGGCTGTGGTGCCCAACACCATGGGTTTAAAAACTGCTAACGTGGTATTTTCAAAACAAAAAGGGAATTAAACAGTGCCACTAAATGCATGCCATTACATGTGTCCCTTGGTTTTTAGTTTTAAACATTTGGTACATGGGTTCCTCACCATTCTGGTGCCTGGGGAGACACTCGTGCTGAGATAATTCAGTGATTGCAAGCATCACTGCTCTCCTATTTCCCTGGCTACAGTCGAATGCTCTGCTAAGAACAATTCCTGAGACTTCTCTGGGCAATCCTACTCTGTGCATTAGTCTGTATAAACCAGGAAACATCCAAATTCCTGGCAGTCTGAGCTGTGGGGCAGTAATTTTAGAGAATTATATATGAGCAAAGTATTCCAATGCAGAAACCACAGTCAGTTTCAAAATGATTTGCCAACCACAAAATGAAATAAACTGGCTGGATAATCTGTTCACAAAAATTAATTCCACCAATTTTACCACTTAATCTCCTGCCTCTCAAAAGGAGTCTGAAAAACTCAATGTATCAATGCATACATTTTTTGAGAAGTGTTATATGAGAAATGATCATCACAACATACCATCAACAAAGTTATGAAAGCACCTTGAATCTGTATTTCAACAGAGAAAAGGAGATGGTCATACGCAAATTACACAAAAATATAATAACAGTGATTTCTTTGTATTATAGAGAAAACAAGACAATTTCAAGAAACAATTTGAAAATAAGATGCCAGGCACACTGCTTTCATCAAACCAAAGATGAATTGTTTAACAAAGGCCTGATGGGCAGAACAAAATTTAGCTGCTGTTTCATCACAGTAATTATAGTGAAAATTTGAAAAAAATATATAAAAATCAGTACAGGCAAAGAAAATTCCTGACCTGCTGATTCCAAAACAGTAGCCTATTTCTGTCTTCTTCAAACAGCAACATGGTATAGCAGTTTCAAGACATTTTCATGATAAAAGCCTGTTTCTTTCAGAAGCAATTACAAATATTTCCTTAACTTTGGGAGAGAAGGAAACTGAAAGACTACCATTTTACCTTTATTTCTATCTCTGTATTGATTATGACAGCTTTACAGTCCCTTTCAAACATGAAGAAATTTTCCTAAACAGCCTGATTCCTTGCCACAGTCTCCCTATGGTGTGGATGTGCACAAGGATAACAGTATGAGAGACTGGGAAAACACATTCTGTGCAACCATCTCAGGATGCTCTTTCATACAGACAAATTGTCAGTGGAGCATCTTTAGAAGCAGTTTTCTAACTTAAATCAGGGTGATTTTTCCTCTGATGTCATTTATTGATGATCTCAAAGCCTGTTTGCATCAGAAGGCAGTTCTGGCCAAGGAAACACACAGAACTGCAGTCCGGGCTCCAGGGAATGCTTCAGCACTTCCTGATACCCAGGAGATGCTGGACCTGATTTGCTTTCCTGCCTGCTAACTCAGAGTTCACTTGTACAAATTCTCTCACATTCTCCAGAAGAAAACAATTTCTGAGAAAAATCTGTGCAAACCAGCTTTTGACAAAGTATGGAAGAGATTAACAAAATGAGTAACAAATAACAAAGAGAGTCTGACTCTCCATGCCTTTGCTCCTGAGGAGCAGTAACACCACGCTGCCTCCTCCTCATGTCTCTGGTAGTGCCTGGCAGCACAGGACTGTCCCCGAGGAAGGACACGGGCAGGTCACAGGTGAGCACTGGCTGAGGAGCTGCAGCACTGGTGGGTGACTCTGAGGAGAGGACTCTGAGCTAGGGCAGGGCACCCTCCACTTGGGGATGGCTCATGTCTCTGTGCCACTTGACAGAAAATTAACACCACCAGTGCACAGACCAGGGTCTTACTTTACCGTAATTCCCATTTGATTTTCTCTGAAGCTGAGTGATTGCTTTCAGGAAAAAGCACACTCCCTATCACTGCCTTCAGCAGCTCAGCTCTCAGGGAAGTGGCTTCACTGCCAGGATATCTTTCAGACTTCAAGCAGAGAGAGTGGGACATACCTTCTGAAGGACAGAAGGGTTGCCTTAGGCTTTTGTAGCCACAAATACCAGCACCCACATTACATTTAGCAAGTATCAGCTGTGCACAGAAAGTAATTTTACATGAGCTGGCAAACAGCATTACCAACCCCTGCAAAAGGGCTGGAGATGAAGCCTCTGTATCTTTCAGCCTGTGGCCCAGCTGTCTGGGTACAGCCTTCCTGCTCTAGCCAACGTGAGGTCTCCTGAGAAGGGAATTTGGCAGATTCAGCTTCCTCTCCTCCCATCCTCCCCTGCTCTGCCTCTGGCTGTGAGCTGAGCCTCCCTGTCCCTCTGGCCTGACAATGGTCTTGGCCACTCACTCTTGTTTCAAAAAGGGCTTGATTTGTTGGCCAAACTGCAAGGTGGCTGCATAGCTGTCCCTCAAAGAAGTTGTAAAGTTGTTTGGATTTTTTGGTGGTGGGGTGTTGAAAATGCATTTTGCATTTGAGGAAGGATGAAAAGCTTGTAAAAGTGCTAACTTATGGGTAAATTAGAAAAAACCCCACCTCAAACTCAGATTTTGTGCAGACTGGGAAATATATTGCTCCACTTCTGTCACTTAAGTAAAAGCCTAATCCTGCAATAAAGACGCCTTCCTGCATTCCAAACACTAAAGCCACAAGGGGTTGTCTCAGCTTTGGGATCAGCAAATCCTTGGATTTTTGTGGCAGTTGTCCCCCCCCAGTCCCTGCTGTGCTATGTGCAATTGAATTGATCCTCGGATTACTTGTGCTTTCCCAAGGACAATACTAAAAGTGCAATAATCAAGATAACTTGTTCTACAAGCAGTGACACAAGACTTTTTCTCTATTTGGCATTCAGCTTCGCAGCCTAATTAATTAGCATTTGTACAGCACTTTGAAAATATGAGATGCAATTGAAGTGCTAAGTATTATTGTTAATATTAGCAGCACCACCATTTTGCTCTACTGAATGCATTTTCCAGCAGACTTGCTGCAGAACTGACGTGCTACAGACTTGAAACATGCTTAGAGCTCCTTCACCATGTTTGATTACAGTAAGCCAAGTGGCTGGAACATGTGCATGGCTGTGCAATTTTTTTTTAGTCTATTAAAAAAAATTAAATCTCATATAGCACAATTTGTTCTGAATCTGTCAGCAAGGTAGATAGATACTGCTTTACAGGGCAGTTTGGGAATTGTTTATGAAAAGGACTCTGAGATGCTTGACTGCCGCAGGCTACCTCTCATTTGTATGTATCCAAATATGCCATCCAGAAAAAAACCATGCTTCATGAGCTCTTGTATTGCATCTTTCTCATTTAGCACAGAAACTGATGGTTGTTAAAAGGCACAACACTTCTAAATAGGTGACTGATCCCTGTTGCCCTCAATTTAAAATATAGCTGTAACTTGTAAACTCAAGAGCTCCCGGGACACATCGTTCTTGATTTCCATTTTGGTAGCTGCTGTTTTTGGCAGTGCCAAGAGGATATCTAGGATATCTGGCCTTAACCTTCTGAATTAGTTTCATTTCAAAATCAATGACTTTTACCCCATGCTGGCTATTTTCTGCTCTCATGCTTGCTAACACATGCACGGGTTAGTGGCTGCAGTCATCATTTCTTCACCCAGCTGCTTATACCCACCTCATTTTTATTTCTGAGCGAGCCAACCTGTTCTGCTCGAGGTAATTTGCAGTAGCTGAGAGCTAGGTAACTCTTGGCTGCCTCAGGCCAAAGAGAGTCTGTAAATGACTGAGAGACTAAATCACTAATTTCCTGTGGTTTGCTGTTGTGGTGGTCCCAGAGGCTGTCACAGAACAGGACATGCACCCGAGACATCGCTGAGTTGGTGCCTGGGCTGAGCCGGGACAAACCTGACTGCACAGGAGGTGAGCTGCAGCTGCCAGGCTTTGTGCAGGAGCACCTCAGGAGAGCTCTGGGAATCTCTCCCAACAGTCCTGCTGCCCACCTCTGAGGGTAGAGCTGACTGGGACTCTCTTTGGGGTCTGCTTTGGTACCACAGTGTCCGTTCCTGCCTGGGTTTCGCAGTGGGAAGAAGAACCCCTGGACTTGCAAGAGAGAGACCTCCCAAAGCCTTACCCAGCTCACGTGTGCTACTGCAGGAGAAGGCATGAGGAGAGAGACAGCAGGGGTCTGAACAGACATTTTTGGACATTTATGGCATAACTAAATCTAAATATTTTGCTTATTATGCTGCAAGACTTTCTATCCATATTGATGCCTTCTTCATTCCAAATATTCTTGCCTCTCAGTTCCCACCTAACTCCAACTGTTATTGCCATGTTGGTAGGGGAGGGGATTTTCACAGTTGCAAGGAAGCAATAAATACCATT
Organism: Pachycephala philippinensis; assembly: GCA_013397055.1. Lineage (NCBI taxonomy): Eukaryota > Metazoa > Chordata > Aves > Passeriformes > Pachycephala > Pachycephala philippinensis. The sequence continues at coordinate 141,426 of VWZT01013032.1, read as the reverse complement.
TAATTCAATAAAAATGAAAATGGGGCACCAAGGCAGAAAAATGGGAAGTAAAACTGGAAATTGTGATGCCACACAAGTCATGGGGCCCAAGATTGCACCCCAGACTGTAGAAACTGCCCAGTGTCATTAACAGGCAGGCACATACCCACAGCACAGCCAGGAGATGGGTCAAAGAAAAGTCAGGCTTTTTGGGATGAGTTAGTTAATGGATATGAGTCCAGAAAACATGACAGCAGTTATTTCTCTGAAAGTCTTGAGCACCTGATGAATCACTACAGACAGATAATGTCCCTCACAGCAACAGCAAAACAGAGCAACCTTGAACTAGGAGAGGCTGACAATCGTCATTAAAAACATGGTATTCAATCACAAAAATATTTTGTGGTTTAGTTCTTGAGAGTGTTTCACCATCCTCTTCCAAATCCCCTGACACTGAGATAACACGTCCCTTCAAGATGCATAAGAGTGAAATACAAAGATCTTTCAAATATCAAAGTTCTGTGCTGCAGCATGCAGCTCCCACTAAAGTGCTGATGAAGATTTGTTTGATAGCCTTCTGAATTCTGGGGATATTTCCAGGGCCAGAAGACATATTAGAGAGGCTGATTCATAAAGCAAAACCCAGATTCTTCATTCATTTCATGTGCAGGGTTCAAAGGAAAGACCCTGTGAAAATGCTACAAAGTACTAGTAATACAAACCTCATGAAAATGAGGGAAAAAAGAGAAAATACCCAAGAAACAAAAAGCCTCCAGAAAAACACATAATAGAACCTAAACCCTGCGAAGCTGGTCTTTGAATACAAGATTGGCATAATGCATTTTGAATCTTCAGTCATACAAAAATGTCTTTTTGCATATGAAAGGTCTTTGTAATTTTTGCTATCATCACTATAAGCCTCAGATGCATTTGCTTTGATTTAGTAAACAATAAAAAAGAAAGAAAAAATCCTAAGTGCTTTTCTATAGATGTGTAAAGATGCTTTAAAAAAAATGTTATTGCTTCTCCCCCCATACCAGTTGCAGAGGGAGCTGCCATCCATGACTGGGTTTTGATTGTTCTTTTTCCTTTTTATTTTTCTGTAAAAGACTCCCACAAGCCTCAGACTCTTGGCCTTGATGACTGAGCTTATCTGGGGAGAAAAGGAAGGGAGTGAGGAAGGACAGACAGAAGTGAAAAGTTAAAAACTCCCGAAAAACAGGGGCAGTGGGATATATTTAATAGCAAAATATGAACTAATTTATTAATTAAAAAATTAATAAAACAGTATATGTCACTTCCAAATTCAGCCAGGAGAAACTAATAATCATATTTTTAAAAGTATTGTGTTTTGAAACCAGTGGAGAAAGTGAATTTTGTAGGCTCAGAGCTGCGTGTCTCAAAATTACTGGTATACCTAGTTGTTAATAATTGTTTTCTGAGGAATTACTTTTCCACCTATTTTTATTTATTTAGTGTTTGAAAGAGGCATGAAAATGCTGCCCAGAAGAAAGGCTGTTCAGCTTCATGTTCCTTTAAAGAAAAATCTATAAAATGAAAGCCTGAACTTTGAGTCCCAGCAGAATCCCACACCAGGTCCCAGCAGCCAGGGGCAGATCCCCAGATCCAGGATGCTCCCATCTGCACCCTGCAGCTTCTACCTGCTCCTCAGGTACCAAATGATTGAGCAAGACACATGGAGAGGTCTGGAATTCAGATGGAGAGCAGCAAATTCATCCCATGCTCTCATTTTGCCCAAATGCCACGGCCATCACCCAAGGGACTTTGCCTGCAGTGTGGCAGAAAGGCTGGACCACAACTGTTTTATGGCCAACCACACAAAATAACTATCATGCTTCTTCAATGTGTTTTCATTCCCTGATATGATGTCTTAAAGCCTAAGCAGAGTTCAAGAAGCTCATTTAACTTTAATGTATTTTATCCCTCTAACCAGAACAATTTTTTCTTCAATTACCTTTAACAGAAATCTAATCTAGCAAACAAGAACAGCAACAAAATATGTCATTACAAACGATTTTTACAATTTTGTTGTTGCTCTGATTTATTATGGTGTCAAGTTTTTCTAATTTTGTTTGCTGATTACACTTTTAGGACAAAACGTCTTTGAATTTGCAACAATTGCCAGCAACACCTATGTAAATATTCTGATGTAAAGAGGCAATTTCAATAGCCATTTAAACAGGTAAAATACCTGCTTAGATACACAGAGTAATGAACTCAGGGCTGTTTACCAATGGCTTACAAAAAATAATACAATGTTCTACAAGACTATTACAATGTACAGCTGATAGCCAGAATTTAAAGTGGGATAAATGTTTTCTGGCAAGGTCATAAAAGGAATCAATGCTGGAAATGTAGTCTTTCATCACAGAACTATGCAGATAATTGCCAGGCAACAAACAATATGCTGGCAATGACCATTTTTTTCTGTCCCTAAGAGATACAGGCATATCTACCCTTGCAAATGCTGTAATGCAGGAGCAAAGGGTCTACGGAGGCAAACAGCCCATGGACCTGGGACTTATGTTTAGGCTGTGCATTTCTGCTGGGGTTTTTCTGGAACTTGAATGTGGATGAATGCTCTTCAGAGATGGGAGGGCTTCGGGACCCCTCCTGGAGGAGGTTTCCCAGGCCAGCTCTCCCAAAAAGGCACTTGGGGGCTGCAGCCCTGACTGCCTGACTGAGGCAAGAGGGAGTGATCCCACAATCTCCTTCAAAAACACTGTCGAGATCCAAAAGCAGACATGAAGGAAAGTGTTCCTGCCTACAAAGCTAGCCCTGCCCAGTGATGCCTAAAGAGGCCAACCTAGAAACAGAGACTAGACAGGAGTAAGGGAATAAAGGTGGATATTTATTTGAAAGGTCTTCAGAGGTACACCCTGGGCAGGCCAAAGGCTACACCCAAGATGGACCCCGAGTCACGAGTTCTTCACACTTTTATAGCTTTGGTCCATTTGCATATCAGCATAAATTCACCAATTAAACTTTAGCTAATGATGTAATTTCCCCTCAGCTTGCCCCCCTTCTCAAGATGCTGGGTTACACATTTTGGGCCTAGGCCGGGCTGGGTGTCCTTGGAGAGCAGCCTGGAGAGGCTTTGTTATGTCTGTCTCAGCATGAGAGAGCAGCAGCTCACAGGCTACAGGACACTGCAGAGTTACACACTGGGAATACAGAATTTGAAAAATATAAAAGTTAAAACCTAAGGCATCACCAGCACTGCAGTGCCCTGGTGTGACAGCCAGGTCACCTCTGTGGGTGTCAGCAGCACCAGAATTGTGCCTGGCCCATGCTGAAGGGGGAAAGCTCTGCAGAACTCGAGCAGTCCTTGACTGCTCCAGACACAGGCAGGGATGGAGGCTCTCACACACACCTCCAGCATATTCCCCCTGCTTGGTCTCACACACAGCCCTACGTGCCACCCACCAGCCACACTGAGCATTTTTGGGACCATTTTAGGGGACTCCCAGTGGATGAGTTAACCAGGTTGGCACAAAGCTCCTGTTGCCCCTACTGTGATCGCCAGATTGGAAGCATCTCTCCTCCAGCCAAACAAACATTTAACTAAAAGCAAGATTCTAAAGACTCCAATTGCTGGAGAGTATCTACTAGAGGTATACATGCAACTTTGCAGGTTGTTTTTCTGGCCTTGATTTCTGTTATTGTGTCTCAGCTGCAATAAAAATAATATATTGACTTCCATTTCAGACCCTGAAGAAATACAGAATGCAAAAAACAGGATAAATTACTTTTTCTTCAGATATAAATTTTGTTTCAAAAATGGATATTGATGAAAAGAAAATATTTCATTGACTGATGGTGACTGCTTTCAAGTTTTACACCACAGGAAATTCTACTTTAAATATAGTATAGAGCATACAGTATGGAAAGGGAGAAAGGAAAGCCATGGAAAGCTCCAGGAACTGCCTATTTCCTCTGAAGGTGACACCACGTAGAAAGACCCACCCCTGGAGCACATGCAACACTTCATGGAAAATTCTCTTCTAAAATATATCTGCTCAAGGCTCGGGACATCAGGGTTTCCCAGCCCTTCCAGTATTCAGCTCCAGTTCACTCCAGTTAACTGTTCAGCTCAAATAAAGACAAACAAAAAAGTGCCCCATAGTTTCTTTAGAGTATTAAATAATTTAATTTGCATGATGGCCAAAGACAATGAAGAGGAATGCTGTGTGGATTGCCAAAATAAATGTGCAACACAGTGAATTGTCAATTAAGAGCAACTCGATTAAATTAAAGTCTGCTAATCACTTTTTGGTGACTTTGTCAAATTCTGTTTGTATCAAATTGATGATCTTTGTTTTGAAAGATTGAGGGAAATGATTAATAAAATCAGCTGGAGCTTGAATTTCTTTATTCAAAAATGTCTTTGATTTTTATCAGGGCTAAAAATCAAAGTTGAAAACCTATTTCAGAGGGGTCTTCGTGTTTCTACTTTTAAACTTAAATTAAAATAATGGTTATCAAAATTTTACTTCAAGAACTTGTCAGGAATTTTCTTTGTTCTTCCTTAAACCTCCAGAGTCTGCTTCTAACTATCCACATTTGGTAAATAACTTATATAAACAGTGCCAGATAGTTTCCTGATGAATATAAATATTTTACATTCAGATAGCTTCTTTTATTTCTACCCAGGTATATCAAGGTCATTTTATCCTGTATTTATTCATAAAACAATCGTTACTAGTCACATGGGAGGAACATCAGCAAGGCCACACTAGAGGCTTCCCAGCAGAGAGGAAAAAAGAAACCAAATCATAATGCATCTGAAAAGTTTCTCCTTTGTTTATTCCCTAAGTGAAAATGTGGGGCTAGAAGCCACGTTTCTGAACTCTACCTGTTTTCCTTAAATCAGATGATCACAAAGGTTTTAGAAAACAATTCATCTGCAGTCACCCTGCACTCTCTGAAAGTTGAAACACATGAGAGAACAAGGGTGACAGAAGGCCAGCGGATACATTTAGCTTCTCTTTCAGATGCAGACAAAGCCTAAACTCAGCTTCTCCAGGAAAAAGCAGGAGAAGAGAGTGTTTATAAATGTTTGTTACCATGCAAAATAGGGTAAGAGCTGTGTTTCTTAGAGTCCCCACAACCACCTGGAAAGGTAAGCACACATTTGGTAAAGTGAAAGCATCTTTCATGTCCCACTTCTTGGAGGTAAATCAGTTTTCCTACAAATTTCCATAACTAGGCAAAATTTTTCACTTCATAGGCCCTGAACACAAGGTACCACATCCCCCATGGTTCATACAGGCAAAAGCAGTTTAGTAGCTCTTCATAGTCATTACAGACCACCTTTAAACAATTTTTCATGCATATGTGCATTTATTACTGATACTGGTATATCACTGTGATGATTTTTAAATCTTCATAGAATAAAAAGCAACTGGAAAGATTCATTAGAAAGCAACAAGAAAATCTGTCAATATAATAAGCTATGGATTTTTACTGCTGGTCTAATGCTGGCTTTTAACTGCTAAGCAGCGGGAGGGAATTTTCTGTTTGCAAGCCAAAAGCCAACAGTCCTGCTTAGTCCTGCAATCTAGGGAAATGCAAGGCCTTGGGAGAGAGCATCACGTGCTTTTACAGCTAAAATTAATATGAAACAACACAGAGCCAAGCTTCCAGTTACCTTCTGCTTAAGCTCAAAGGCTAGTCGGCAGATGGAAATTTCTACCCACTTTTGAACTTGCTATTCAGCTTCCCAAAGGGAGGTTCAGCATCTCCAGTATCTACTGCCCTCAAGGCAGAGAGGCCCCTGGATGCCTTTTGTCCCTTCCAATTAAGTCACCTGCTGTGCTCCCCAAATCCATGCAGGGAAATCAGTGAAGCTGCCTCTCCTCTGCACTGCTTTTATGTGGCTCTCCGAGCAGGCACCACGCAGAGAGGGCCATATGTTGGCCCTTTTTCACTAAGCTCAGTTTAATGCTCCCAGGCTTTTCTTAAAATACGCTGAACACAGATAGTGTAGAGGACATTTGGAAATGCCTGATGGCAAAGTGGGAGTGTTCAATCCTTTTCTGCTTCACGCCGTGTGTGCGACATTGATGTCACTCTATATTGCAGACTTCTTTAAGGACAGATTTTTTCATGGAGGGGCACATTTTTCTTCCCCAGCTGTGGTGTTCTTGTAAAACAAATACACGACATACATAGACTCTGAAATGAAACAGCACTGCCTGTGGTCTTGATGCTGTTGCACAGAAGAAAACAGGTTGAGGCACTGAACATGGGACTACTTAGGTATTTTGCCTTTCAGAAAGTGATCTGACCTTTAAATAAATAAATTTTCACTTGTAGCATTTTCATCTACAGCTTGTAGCCACTGATGATGAGCTTGACTTCTCCATTTTGCTTAAAGAGAAATAGAATAGTTTGCATGTATTTGAATGTAATGTATGAAAATTATTAAGATGGCCTGAAACACTGTTGTTCTTTTCTGAACCAGAGGATCTAAGACCCGGTGAATTTATACAATGCCTGACTTGATGGGCTGATGTTTTGAGTTTTTTAGTCACAGTTCCACTACTCAGAGTGAGATGAACTTGGAAAAAATAGCTTTATTCTGAAATGATATCAAGAATTTGTGGGTTTGAGGGAGATAAAGCAAAAGAAAGCATAATTGCTATGAGCACTATTATGACATAATGTGAATCAATACATCATAAATTGCGTAATCATGACATGGGATTACAAACTGGACACTGCATTTGAAGCAAGCACTCAATCAGACCTGCTCTTCAAGACCATATTAGCAAAGCAAACATTCTGGAAAAGCTGAGATTCAAATTTACTGAGAAACTGTTGCATTGTGTCTCAGCTACACACCTTTTTCTTTTTAAGCTAGACTATAGACAGGCTGTAATAGTGGTTTTTTAATGCCATCATTTGAACTTGACAGACAACTGCCAGGTAAAATGAAAGGAGATTACCTTTTGGCAACTGCCCTCTCCATTTCCTAAAGTAAATGACCTTCAACCAGAGCAGCAGAGAAAATCACAGCAGTCTAATCTTGAATGTGAACCCTGTGGTGAAAGAGCAGTGGTTCATATTATAAGTAGGATGCATAAATGCTTTGAATCATCATCAGATTAGATGAAAAATGCCCTTGTGTTCAAAAAGAACACTATTACACAAAGAAATGTAATAGAAAAAGGCTTAACAATGTCATAGAGACAAGCTAATGGGCTTCCCCATTTCTCTCAGATTCATGAAGATATTGTTTCCCTTGTTCACTTTCTCAATGCAGATAATTTTCCATAGATTAGTTTTTCATCTACTTTAATTAAAAAAAAGAGAGGCATGAATTGGCTGACACATAAAAGCAATCACTGTAATTTCTGTATGTTATCTTTGCACCCCTCTCCAACAATCACCTGTACCTCTTCTATCACCTACATTATACAACTTGAAATAATTTCCTTGACATTCTTCTTCCAGTTCTGAGTGTCAACCTCAGACATCAGTCACCCATTTTCACCTGCTTGCAAATTAGTTTTAGGGCTTTCACCTGCCATCTTGCTTTCATCAATTATTTCAGTGTAGTAGGAATTTTTGGGTGCCTCTGTTCAGACCAGAGGACTCATCCTCACAGTCCTTCAATCCCTACTTCACTTTGGGGCACTTGTGCCCTTCCTAGTTGCTGGAATTTCACAGATAGCTAGAAACCACTTTTTATTTTATTAAAGGATAACCCATCTGCTGTGCAAGTGAGGCAGCAGCTGATGATGTTTGCTGTAATAAATGCAAAAAGCTTCCACACTGTTTGTGGAGACTGAGCCTCTGTGGTTTTCCCTCTGCAACCACTGTTAGTAAGGCTGGTGATTCCCTGGCCCTTTCCAGGTGACAGGGATGTGTTCTGTATAACAGCTTAAACTAGCAGAAGATGACCCCAGCTGGCCAAGCAGAAACCTTGATCCTACAGCCACCCTGAGGAGTTACCAGGGGTAGCCACATGCATCGTTGCTTTTACGGGAACAGTCCATTGTTTTTCCAAGTTAAATGATCCCTGTAGCTTTGGGAAGTTTGGATTTAAAAGGCAGAGCAGAAAGCAGCACTGGGTTCTGTGCTGCATCCCAAAGCATCCTAGCAGCTGGTGTGCAGCAGGGTCTCTCCTCTCTGCCCTCCCTGCTCAGATGTGTGCCTGCTAAAACTCTGCAGCAAGGAAAGTGGACACTCCCTGTGCCAGGGGAAAAAACGCCCTTGTCCTTGTGTGTCCCTCTGAACACACTGACATCCCATCTTTAAGTCAGAGCACGAGCAAGTTTCTCGTGTCAAGGGCAACAGTGGGTACCTGAGTGGCAGCAAGAGAAACACAGGGCTGCCTTCTGTTCCCAGCTCTCTGCTGAATGCAAACACAGTAAAAAATTAAAAGATGGAAAAGGGTTTATTCCAAAGCTTTACTTCCTACAGCACATTAATGACCAAATTAAGACTGAACAGAGAACATGGCAAACCATTAAAATGCTAATGACATCACTGAAAGACATAAAAGATGAAGGATGCCCATTTTGTGCGTGGTTCAGTGATAGACACATTGACAAAAGCGATACTAAGCAAAGACTGGTGGAGTCTTTCTAATGTGATTTTAAATGCCTGATTTTTTTTGTAGGAGTTTTCTGCCTCTGCTCTATGAAATATGATCTTTGTTGTTTCCATATAACATAATTGCCTTTAAGTTCTCCAGCACAGAAGACAAAACCTTGGTGAAGGCAAGCACAGCCTAGCAAGGGATGTTACCAGAGCTTGAACTGCACTGAGGAACTTCCAATACTGACTCTGTTTCTGGGGAAAATGTTGCATGGAAAGGGCTGATGGGAGTTGGAAAGCTCCTTACACTTCCTGCCTCACTCTGTCACCTCCTGGAATGTCAGACACAGATCTGTGCTAAGGCAGGTTTGAAATGGGATGTAAATTCCCAGGGTGGAAGTGGTGCTCTGAACACAATCCAAGGTGGAAATGCCAGTGCAGGGCTGTTCAAAGCACACCTGCGGGTGGCTGTGAACCCACACCTACCAAATGTTCTTCCTCATTACAAAACCAATGCACTGCTTCAGTTTTGCACCACAAGCAACTGAGAGCACAACTACTTATCTCTGCACCATCAGGCATTTTGAGTTAATGGCATAACATCTTCTGCTGGGCACCTGATCTGCTGCCACACTGACTGGACACTGGAGATGAAAGCTCCATCTGCGAGATTGCTGATTTCTCTAATGCAGGTCGATATATCATAGACAGCCAGTGCTTTACTTTCTAATCTAGACACAGGAGCTTTCTGGCATTCAGAGCAGCCCGTGCCCGGGTGCTGCTGAATGCTTGGAGGAATTCGAGTTTGAATAGTCATAGACAAGCATCACCTAGCAGAGAAAGGTACCCTGTCCAGTACCTCGGGTGCAGTAGCACTAAAATATCAGCTGCAGCACTTTTTGCTTGGAAAGAGGCAAAGCAGCAGGGCAGGTTCAGTGTAGAAAGGAATAAAGAGGCAGAGAAAAAATATTCAGGATGTTTGTGTACTTATGGCTGCCCTGCTTGTGTGTGGGGTGATGGATGATTGTGTGTCTGAGCCCCTGCTTCCCTACAGCAGCACCCACCTTCTCCAGACCTGAGCAGTGAAAGTCCCTGCCACTTGTGCTGACTCCCATTGGATCATCTAATCAAGATGATTTCACCAATTTCTTTGACTCAGACTGAAGGGAGTCAGGAATTTTGGTGTCTCTCAGACTTTGCTGGATTAAGAACAGCAACATGGTGTCAGGTAAAACCCCTTTAGCTGCACACAATCACAGCACTACAGGACTCCTTTGCACCAAGTCACATAAGTGCTCTATTTGCAGGACAAAGAGGGAATGCAAAAACCATTACTTCCACATACTGATTCCCTGAAAAAAATTACCTCCTAGTACTGCTTTATTTCCTTTGAAAGGAATTACACATATTTTTCTTCATTACAAAAAGCTAAATCTTTGTATCCTCCCAGCTTCAGATAAACTCTCCCATGCAGCAACAGATAAAGGATGTTCAGAAATTAAAATATGTGACTTGTATAAATACATAATGAAACAATTGGCAAAACATTACAAAAACTAATATCCCTACTGATAGAATACCTAATTTGAAGTCCCCTTCAATAAAACTAAACATTTGGTTTCTTCAGAAGAAAAAGCTTCTAAGAGGCTTAACAGCATTAAGAGAAGAGAATAAACTATTGTTAACTTAATTTACTCCGTAAAAAAAGTTAATCCTGCAACAGTCATTTATATTTTTCTGACTCAAAGGTGCTACTATAATTCACTTTCATTCCCAACTCCATTTCAGTATAATGGAGTTTAGATGTGCCTGTGAGACTGTTGATTTATCAAGCTGTAAGTTGCATGTTCTACATTTTTAGACCAGGCACTTAAAATCTTTGCAATGCTACCTTGCTCTGGGAATGAGTATTCTTTTTTCTCTTTTTGGAAAGGCAGAAGAAACCATATGGCAAAACTACACACAAGCCTCCCATAACTGTTCAAAAAAGCACAGGGACTTCTGTTGTCATCTTTTTAGTTTTTTGCTAATTGTAAAGGAGTTGTCAAATCCACTTTTCCAGTGCTGTTGCTGAAAGCATTGCTGGCTTTTCCAAGGATACTTCAGCTAAGCAGTGATTTTTGGCTTGAATTCTTTTGGCTTACAAAGACCCCCCCCACCTACCAAATGTCAGTCTTTTAGCTTTTCCCTGTCAGAAATCACAACCAATGGCTATGGGACTTTGTCATATTTCAAAGTACGAAGCTTCATTACAAGATGGATATTCAAACTTGGTGTGGCAACAGGCTTCAAAGAGTGGAAAATATGTTTTTGTTCTGTTGGCTTTGCTGCTGCTCCTCACTTTCAGATCAGCTGGAATAAACATCTAGCTTTTCCACAGCATGAATTGAAATTGCAAATTAAATTGCTTCCTATTTGCTTCATCATAAGCTACCCATATACACTCAGGAAGTTACTGCATTTAAACACAAATTTCTCAAGATATCCACGGCAGCTTTTAAGAGACACAAAAAGATATTTTACAAATGTCATGTTACTTTTGAGAGAGGAAAGAAATATACTCAGTAGAATAATTTGGGACTCAACACAAATCCCATCCACATTGCAGGCATGGCACAATGGAAAACGATGTTGCTTTTCTGAACTCTGCATGGCCATCCCAAAGGTCCTCATTTGCTAACTTATTCCATTCCACAGGGAAAATGTACTTGGCAAAACATCTAGCTCTTATCTCACTATTTCAATTCTTCTCTTGCTCTTATCTCACAGAAAGTGTCCTACAACTTAGATCACTCAGCAACACTTTCACAGCAAGTGTAAGACAGAGACAGAGGAAAAGAATGAAGCTTATTACAGTCTAAGTACCACAAATTCTGGCTTTTGATTTATTTTTATACTTCTGCAGCAGAGGCCAGAAAAAGGAAATAAGCTTGGAAAAGAGATTTTGGTATGGAATATTTCAAAATACAATTGAGACATAATCTGCATGAAAATTAAAATAAAGCAGAGAGAAAAATGTTGACTTTGAGAAGCATAATCCCGTCTCCCAAAAGAGACATTACTCTGTTATATTTGAAAAATATATAAATAGCAGTTTCTTGAACACATTGGTATTATTAAAGCCTTTCCCCCACCCCTAAAAAGGGGAAAACTAGTGCAGTTTCAGGAAGTAACATGTTGGGTTTTCTTCTAATTTGCAGAACCACTACAAAACTTTCCCCTGCAACTTATTTCTAGCACATAAGTTGGGAGATGTGATCTGTCTGCCAGTCTATGGCTAGCCAAGACTAGGATGAGGAAATCTCAGCTTTGTTTCAGAAATTGCTAGTACCAATGATCAATTAAATTTTTTTTTTATTCCTCTTTAATACTTAGCCTACAGTGAAGAACCTGAGAAAACCACTGGCCATTCAGGAAGGGTTTGAAAATCTCACGTTACTCATGTTTAATTTTTCGTCTGATCAATCAAAGTTACAATATTTCCTCCTCCCTGACAAGAGAGAGAACAAATTCCTAGGTCTCCTAGAGGCCACAGAAAAATTTAAGATGACTGCTTCCTGAGCACCCACCTGCCTCGGTACAAACAGTGAAAATGTGAACAGGAGAAAAACAAGCTGTAATGCTGCTCCGGTTTTGATTTAAGTGTGACATTTATAAAAATAATAATGAGAAAATCAGTTATAACACGGCCTCTGTCTGCAGTTTTTTGTTTCACTTTCTGAACAGATGCACCACTTAGGCTTTTACATATTGAGCAGAGACCAAAAATCTTCAAACCTATCACTAGAAAAAGGATTTTTCTTCAATTATGACTCCATATGTTTCCGCTTCTAATAGCCCATGCAGCTGTATGTTAAACAAAAAGCTGTGAAACCCTTGACTAGCTCAGACTAAGATGTTTCATTTTATGTATCCTAAATATCTGCCTGTAAAGCTTCAACTTCCAGATTTCACTGAATTCAGCTACTGAAACTTAGGGAAGACAGAGAACTCTCTCTCTGCACTCAAATACTATCTCAGGACTCTTGCAAGTCTTGCTTCCAGAAGGATTTCTGAATTACTGTCCACACTGAGAACTTGTTCCTTCAATGAAGGAAAAGCTGAAATTAACCTTCAATTTTACAACTTCTCTAAGCCAATAATTGAGACAATCTACATAATAATTTCGTAGGACATCAACCTACTTTAAATATTTCAAGAAAATTAAAACTCTTGTACCTTCCCACGTTGGAGATTCTTCTGCTCTTTGGATTCAGAGGATGCCTAAAGCCTTAAGTTCAGAAAGTCTTAAATGAAGATAGAAAGCACTACTGCCCTTGATAAACAACACTTGAAATAGTTTTGTGGGGTTTAAATTCTTTTCTAAAGGAAGAAAGATTAACCCAATAACTTAGTCGGTTCGTCAACATGAGAAGAACAATATCCAAACCCAGGAAAAAACAGAGAAAAGTTTATCTTCTAAACAGTTAAGCTTTAGGTGACTACTAAACTAGAAATATAAAACTCACAGGAAAAGGAAGAGACCTTCAGTCAGGAAGAAGCATTCCAGCCTACATTTCCAGCACAAAGTCTCCATCTTTTCTTCTATCAGCCCTCACTGGCCTGTGGGCCTCTCCTTTACAGCCTTCATTGTTCACATACTCATATTTTGCTCCTGGTTTCCATCCTCCCTGCAAACCAGCAGCAGTGACTTGCCCACAGGTGCATGTATTTCTTGTTTGGGCTTTGCCTGTTTTCTAAGGAAGCATCACCTTGGAAGTCAATTCACAAATGAGTCTATATCTGGCTCACCTGTGTTAAGTAGTTTTTCCCTTTTTTTTAATTTTGGTGGGTGGGACAAGCAGTAAACTATATTTTTTTGTCTAATTTTTGCTGGATTTTGCCAGTTTTGTATTTAACTTGTTACAATTTCTTGCAGAAGGCACTTTTCTTTCCCCTCGCTCCAGAAATGCATTTCCCATTTCCCACACTCTTCTGCTCCAGCTTTCTTGGCACACTTGCTGAAAACTTCGGGATGAAAAATAAATGAATATGAGAGAGCATAACGCACTGTTTCTGACACACTTCAGCAGTTTTTCCCCAGAAGCCCTTGTGTGCTGGCCCCAGGCTGAGGCCACACACCACGCCAGGCAAAAGCCACCTCCAATCTTTCTTCTTGGAACAGCACTATCGTTACACACTGAAAAGTTCATTTTGTTTTACAGGCCCCTCCCCTGCACCAGCCTCCAGAGAAGATAAGTTTTATCAGTCCAGCGTCAGCAAAGTGATAAATAAGGGCACAGCCTGTTCCAGCATGAGCCAGATGCAGAGGCTTGCTTAGCAGCGCAGCCAAGTGCTTCAGCAGCTGATGATTGAAACTGGAAGCTTAATGGAGTGAATGCGAACAAAGAATTAGAATAAATGCCACCTTTTGAAATAGAAAGCAAGCAGCTAAATGGCTTGGGTGAGACAGGAAAGCAGATGTAGAGCAGAGAAGCAGTTCTGCAAAGCCAGCCTGGATTCCAGTTGAGTCATCTTTGTCAGCCAGAACCACGACAGCCTCTGTCTGGGTGGCCTCCTGTGTGAAAGCAGGTGATGGGGAAAACACATGCTCCTCTTGCAAGAGCTGATTTACTGCAGGAAGTGGTTGTTTCCTGGTCTCCTGCAGAAATCTTCCTCTAATTAAGCACTTCCCTTTAGAACATGTCACCCCAATTACCTGTAGACATGTACTAATCTTCAGACTGATGGATCTCCAGGCTTTAGCAGGATGAGCGTAATCACCTGTGAAAGCTTGTCCCAGATAAAGGGGAAGGGAAAGGTTTTGTCCTTCCACAATTAAAGCAGCTACAAAGTCTGGGAAGAGATTCTGCACTGGTGCAACTGAGGTGAACCATGAGAGTACCACACTAACACAAATCACTTCAAGTGGTACAAATATTACGGCATTTCAAGAGAACTGGTGCACGTGGCTCTGTACGTCCTCCTGCAGGAGTCCTTGCCTGGTGGGACTGTTCCCTGAACCCACACAGCCAGAAAGGACCACTGGGAAACAATGAGTTGATCAGACTGACCCCTTGAAGCATCCCAATCTGAAACAAGACCAGGGCTTGCCCTGAACATGGGATTAGCAGCAGGCTACATGCACAGGGCACAGTGCTGGGTGAATCCTCACTGTCTGCCAGAGGAGGCTGTAACTTGGCAGGAGAAATGAAAGGTCACACTGTCCAAGGGAAAATCCAGGGGAAACCAGGCCACTGATGATGAAGGGATGAGTGGGAAGTCTGACCTGCACATCTCAGTGAGCCTCAGGGACTAAATGCCAGCATTGGGAGGGGATGTTGGATTTGTGCAAGAGCCTGGAGCAGAGGCTGTGGTGAAACTTGAAAAGATGAATCTCTGAACCCCAACCACACACCAAGGATGAGGCACACAGGCCCTGGCTGTGTCTGGCCACGATACAGCTGGGACTAACAGGACATAACCAGTAAAGCGTCTCTCTGTCATTTTTCTCCCAGTGGTTGCCTTGTAGAATGCGTTTGATGAATATGAATAACCATAAGCCAAGAAACAAACAGACCTTTGTGCAGCTTGAAGGCTGTCTATGAAAATAATGGGCCAAATTTTAGTACAGATGAATGCTCAAGTAGACTTGTCCGTACTTTGCAGGCAGAAAATATTTGGCTGCTGTCTCTGGCAGTAAAGGTAGGGGCAGTGCCAGCTGCCATTCGGATAAGGCAGAGACTAATGGATTTCACCATCAAACAACCCTCACTGAAAGCTGTCCAGAGATGCCTGGATAGACAAGATTCATTAGAGAGAAAAGAGGAATTTCTTTTCTAGAAGAGAGAGTTGGAAAGCACATCATTCCTACATAGCTGAAGGGAAACAGATACTGCTCTGGCCTGACTTCTCTTCCCTGCCTTTGAACACAGCAGCAGGGCTGCTGCCTCGTCTTGGCTGTGTTGACAAGTGGTAATCATAAATATCTGTCAGACCTTTGGTGTTAATGTTTGCAGGTAGCTACCTGATCACATTTTGGAAACAACAGCGCATGTTCTGTACTTACCATGTTTTAAAATTGATTAAAAAATTTCCTTGGGAAATCAAATACAAGTCAAGAGACTGAAGTCAAGTCCAGTCCTTATTAATTATGATTATAACATCATTTGACTTGACACAAAGGAGAAATTGCATTCAAATCACTTCCAAATTGTTTGCAGCATGTATGAATCTAAGTGAAACCAGCGAGATACGTTTGCATATTTGAGGAGGGAATTACTGTCTACATACCAATGCCCAGCACAGGTAATACACAGACATTCTTTTTAATGGCCAGGTTTATGCAGCTAATTCCTCACATTCAGCACCGAGTGTACAATAATCCTTTTGACAAATGAGTCAAGAGGCAGGGTGCTGCTGAGCATAATATGCCTTATTGCCTTGCACACATCTAGGACATGGAGATGAGTGAGGATTAATAGTCACAATTAGGAATGTAAGAGCAGACTGTGGATTGTAAAAATAATTAGCAGGTTCTGAAAAGAATTTCCAGCCCCACAAAAATGTTTTAGTGCAGAATACATTTGAAACGGAAACAATAAAAGAGACTCAGCCATGCTCTTCCGATAATGATACTTTTGGGATTGTTAGGACAGGATTTGAAAGCTTGCTGGCTCCTTAACACAGATGGCTCAATGCTCACAGACAGCCAGACACCGTGGCCTGTTCTGGGGGTGGCAGGCAGCCACTTGGCTTCCTGGGGCGGTATTGGTCACACTGTGCCTGTGCTCTTGCTCTTAGGGCTGTAGCATTTCATACTCCCCCAGGGTTTACGCTGCCCAAGCCCTCTGCTCATGGAGGAAAACATCAGCAATGCTGCAGTATGTGAGCACCTGACCACAGCAAGGACGGGGCAGGGATCTCGATGCAGCACCTGAGCAGGTGTGAGGAAGGAGCTGCACTCTGCTCTGGGACCAGGGCTGCCCCTGGTTCTTAGGAAGAGAGTAGCTGGACAAATCTCCTATCCTTTGCTGAGTGTTTCCAGCAGCCTAATTTGGTCCTGCTTTGAACTTTCCCAATAAAGGAAAATGTGGACACTCCTCAGGAAGTTTCAATAATCCTGAAAGTGGATTATAAATTTATGTTTTTAAAATATAGTAAGTACTATATTATCTTTGTTTGACTTTTGGCATTAGAGGAACGTGGGGTTTCTTCTTAAAATGACAACTGAGATGCCCCCATCTTTCAGAAGTGCTGGATTTCAGACAGCCTACGGATTCAGAGGGCTTCAGTACGGTGCAGAGGCTGGTGAAAGGAGCAGTATGGAAGCAGCCAAACTTAGGGCCATGCTGAAGCTGCCTGGCAAGAAGCAATGCTGGCTGAAGGCTGAGCTACAGGGTACCAGAGCTGCACTGCTCGATGCTGAGGCACCCCCGGAGCAGAGCCCTGAGCTTCTGCCCTTTGCAGATCAGCCACTTTGCAGCTGCTTCCCAGGTGGGCTGTCTCTGGGCTTTAAATAGCTAAAATGCCATTAAGATCATGAATCATTCTTGCTCAGCAATATTTGCCTTTCTTTACTCTGTTTGAAGTAATAGGTGACTGTTGACTATAATTCCTTAAGAAACTGCAGTCCATAATTTATCTTTCCAGAAAACTTTCCTCTTACGGCTATCCCTTCACACTTTCCAGAAGACAGAAATAGTGAAAATACTCGGAGAAACCCAGTTAGAGAAACTCCAGGGTGTCTCTTAGATGGCAGACTTTAAGAGTAAAATGAGGGCTCACTGCCAGTAATTCCCCTCAGGTGCACCTTGCTTCTGGCAGGAGACAACATCCCTCCAGCCACGGACCAGGCAGGGATGTCTTTGCAAACTTTGCGAGTCTCTAACTCGGCAATGAATAAAAAATTCTGGCAGGAGAGGAGCGTGTAATGATCAAGTGTAATGAAATGGTGACAATACATCTCACCAATCAATAGGAACACTCTCTTTGTAAGAAGGTATTCCTTATTTATAGATCAGCTAGCTTGTGCTGCAGAGGGGAGTCAACAGCTTTCAGTCTGATTTAGAAGAAAGACTAACTGATGATGTGAAATTAACCTGGAATGCTTAATCACAGCGATCAAAAAGGTTGGTTTGTTTTTTGGGGGTTTTTTGGTGCCTCTGTGTGTAAGTACAGCTTTAAAAATCATATTATTCCAATATAATTTCCATTGTTGCTGTCAGTGTGGAGTGTCTAAGTGCCTAATATATCTAACACAGATGTGCCAAAGGGCTACAATTAAATCACTCTGCAGTCATCTTCTGATACCAATCAACTTTTTCTCCTCCTAATGAACAGACACATGCTGTTTTATACAGTCTGATTGACTGGTTGATATGAAAACATAAAGTGGCAGAAGCTGGTGAAAAGTATTCATTATTCTCTGTGTTTGGAGCTGCAATAGAGTGAGTAATTGTTTCTGATTGTGGCAGCCACTCTTGTGCTGACTGATGAGTGCTACAGCACTGGCACAGAGGTTGTGTTAGACAGGATGGAAACTCATTTGTGAGGCCTTCATGGAAGTTAAAGCACCCCCACTGTTTTATTTTAAATGGTGAATATGGCTTTAAATTGGTAATTCTCTACTGCCTGGTCCACAAAAGTCATCTTCCCACCTTCGCCAGATTTCTAAGGAGCCCTAATCCAATATTATAGCTCAGGAAACTGAGACAGGGGAAAAGCAGGTTTCTTAGTCCCTTTAGGCATCAAAGTCAAAATGACCCACACACCACAGGAAGCGTCTGTCACACTCACACTTGGTACATACTTCAGGAGACTCTGCTTGTTCATCTCAATGTTGGAAATAGAATTTTTTTCAGGGCTCAAATACATTGCATTAAAAATTAAGGTTGGTGACAGGACCAGATGAGGAAGAAACCTCTCATCTGATGAAACACATCTCCTCAGTACTTAGGTAATCTATAGGGACAGTAATGACCACACCCATGTACTACTGGTCCGAAATCTCGGTGGCTCCCTGGGCTGGAGCAAACCTGTCCTGTTTATGCATTGCTCATAAACAACACTGTGCATTTTGAAGTTAACATAGTAAAGAGCAAATGCAGTGAGAAACGAGTGGGCTCTAATTTGGGCTAGATATGAAAGCAGTCATCTCCTGGTGAAGATGGAGGTGGGAACATGTGCTCAGCACTCCCATGTGAGGGCAGCACATCCCCATGGACACTGCTTGCTGGAACTAGGCAAAAGGCAAAACAAAACCACCAACAAAGCAAACCACACCTTGTCACCCTGAAAGAGGGTGAGAAAAAACCATTGGAATTGAATCTCAGTGCTAGCTGGGTGTCTACATTTTGGTTGCAAGTACTCAACTTGCTTTTCCTGAATAGTAATAAACTTTCCTTGAGCAAAGCACTCAAAACAAGTGCTGGAATCAAATTATAAACCTGTGCCTTTTGTGAAGGAATTATAAAAAGGAAATAAAAAAATTCCACTCATAATTTTCATTTGACAACCAGTGGTTCCCATAGAGGCAGTTTTAATACTATGTTGCAATGACACAATTACATTAAATTCCTCAGTAGATAATCACAGTTTTAAATTAGTTAAAAATATTGCTGTGCTCTTTGGAGGGCTTTGTAAGTTTAACTGCAATTTTCCTGCTTTGCTTTTTTTTTTTCATCTATTTTTGTTTATTGGTGGGGACTGCCAAAGTTTGTGTAGATATTTAAGCCCAAGACAGCATCTTAGCTTAGCCATCTGTGAAAACAAAACCGAGTAAAAATATAGCTTTGAATAAATGAAGCACTGAGGGAATTTCATACTGGATATAAATAATTGCAGATATAGCTTGTTGCTATGCAGTTAAGAAAAACATTTCTCTTCCTCTTGGTGAGGACTCGTTTCTTTAAAAGGTTCCACTTTCAAACCTGAAGACAAAGAAACATTAATATTTTTCCATCTTCTGCTGAAAGTGTACATGTAAGATCGATGCCTTCCTGTCTGGTTTGATAAAAAAGAACACAAAGGATCTGGAGAGAGGCAGGAGAGAGGAAGCAAAGGCTCCCAGCAGCTGATTCTCACTGACACCAACACTTCCCATGGCCTCAGACAAAGGCCAGGGGCTTCCAACTTGGGACCCAGTCCAGTGGGGCTTAAAATTTGGGTGCCCCATGGAAGGTCCAAGCATGAGAAACAGAGGCTTCTGATTTTTGGGTGGGTGGAGGAGAGCTGTAAGGCATAAGCTTTGTGAAAGGGGCACTCACTTCCCAGGTGCAGCAAGAAAAGTCACTTTATAATTAGCACATAGGAAAAACCCTGAGGACACAGAAAGGAAGGGAAAGCAAAGGCTCTTTCATTTCAGCTCTTGGAAGTTGACACATTTTGTTGCAGGGCAATATTTGCAAGGAAGGGTTGGTTTAGAAACCTGTCTTTGAACAATTCATCACAACTATGTGTTTAACCATAATCTTGAGCCGTAAACCTCAGCTCCAAACCTAAGCAAAGCACAGACTTCCTGGACGTAATACACAGAAATTACAGACCCAACTGTTTTGCGAGAAGAGGTGCCTTGTGATGGCCACCCTGAAAGCACAAAACCAGAGGCACCCTGCTGCTTTTGAAGCTTTTTGAAGGGCTCACATGCCCTGGCTGCCACACACAGCCTCTGCCTGTGCCCAAACACCCTCATCTCTGTGGAGCCAGGAGCACACAGCTCTGCTAGGGACTGCCTGATGCCATTGCAGATATCCCAAACAGGGGAAAGGCTTAAATAATACAGCACAGCTCCTTCCCCACGTGCTGCCTTCATTTCAAGCCTGAGAAGGAAGACTGTGAGGGTTAGAGCATTTGTGTAATAAGGCATAAAACCAACAGCTATTCTGCTTCCATCCATTCTGTGTTTCCATTTCAAGTCCTGGAGGGCCTTTTCTGATCATTGCTTTAGACCTGCTTTGTAACAGTGCACAGGGTTTCACTCTCAGTGAGGCCACAGCTCCCTGCATGAATGCTTGGAGTGCATATATGTGTATGTATTTATGCATATGTACAGGGGGAAGAGCAAAACCAACAGATTTTTTCAGCCCCCGAAAAGCTCAACATTTTTTACTTCCTTGTTTGTCTTGTTTCCCTGAGAAAAAAGTCTACATTGGACTTTCTTGGCTGAAAGCTGTCATCTTCAATGAAAAGCTGATTATACCATGGAAGTAAATAATAAAAGCATGGTTCTGTCTGCTTGTCTGGGCTAAATTCTTGAAAGAAACCCCTCAGTTGGCACTCAATAATTTCCTCATGAAAAGCAGTGTTTTCTTAAGGAAATTGTGACAATTTGCTGTGGACCAAATTAATGAAGATATAATCTGTCTTCCCATTGAAGACGTCGAATTTGCATGCAAATAATTGAGGTGTGAGAACTGGTGGTGTCACGCAGCTTTAATGATGGTTTGCAGTAAAAATACCAAGAGAAAAAACACGGGCTCTACCAGCTTCTGCAGGTTGCCAGTGCATTATTATTGGTTCTGACCTTCTAATTGCCTCTATTTTCTGCTCCTGGCTGCACGGTGAATAACACGAGCGCTCTTTCAACTCCTACGTGTTCCCCGGGTGCTCCCCCCTCTCCCCTCTCCCTCTCTCTCTCAGAGAGAAATAAACTACCAATTTAATGACTAACTAGCTTGTACTCTCGGAAGAGTTTCCTGAGCTTTTGTAAGAAACCTTGAGCTTTGAACATGTTTCAAACAGAAATTAGTAATTTTTGTCTCTCTTAACTCTCTGTACATGCCAGTGAGGAGCATTTCAGTCGGAGCCCTGTCAGCGCCGCAGTACAGCTCCCCTGCCTCCTTCCTGCTGCTAGCGAAGAAAAATGCTCCGGTGGCTGCTCCGGAGGAGCTGGAGCAGTAAACAGCTGATGGAGCGGGAGGAATGCGAGAGAGCCGGGCAGGGGGCACGGTGCGGGTCATGCCTGGCACCGCGGCGCGGCCGGGGATGCTGCGGGCGGCATGGGGTTGGCATGCGGGTGGCATGCGGGGGGAAGCTGCACCGCTCCCGGGGTGACAGGCACCGTGCCACCCCCTCTGCTGAAGGGAGCTCTTGGCACTGCGGGAGGCTCATCCAAAAAAGCACCGCCATGTGAGTAAGTCCTGAGGGCGGGAGCGGCAGAGGCCGCCCCGGTGGGTGCAGCGGCCTCGGGCCGGTGCAGTGCTGGCCCGCGGCCATGAGGTGTCACTGCGGCCCCGCGCAAAAGCGGCGGCGGGCTAATTTGTCAGACAGGCCAGAAAGGCTGGGATGTGGCCACTTCGTGCCTTTCCTCTTTCCTCCCAGAAGGGCTTGGCTGTGGTCCCGGCGCCTTGCCCGTGGCTCCAGTCCAGCCCCAGCCCGGGTATGTCCCTGTCCCGGCCGGAGCGCAGGGCTGAGCAGCGCCTGGTGCTGCTGAGGGCGCAGCGCCTCCGGGCTGGGAGGGTATAGGACACAAATGCGAGGCATTGCTCGGCTCCTAACTGCGGCTGCTTCATACCACCTTCTTCTGTAAAGAGACCACCAAGCTTCAGACATTTCTCTGAGAGGCTTAAGTGAAAATTATATAGTCATTTCCGTCAGATTTATAGCCTGACCTGACATTTTTAGAAACAGTAACGAGGGATTTTAAGCAGTGGTCTAATGTACCTGTCATGCCCTGCTTGCTCTAATGTAGTTTTTAGTCTCATCTCCAACCTTCTGATTCAGCAACTAGATTTAGTTGGAAGGGCAGGATCCTCAGTACTATTTTTGACATATCTAGAGCTAGGCTTGATGTTGTTCAGCTCTTCAGTGTTCAAAATAAATGTAAACGTATGCTAGCAGGGAGAAGACTTCATTTTCTGGTGAGTTAAATAACTGCTTTCCTGACATATCCCATGTGCTATCCTGAATGAAAAGTTCCATCCCAAGTAACTCAGGGACAGGTGTGCTTCATCAGCACTTAGGAATTTCTCCCTCGTGGAACTTTCAGGGCAATTGCATGCTTTTCACCCTAGGTGGAAAGTAAATGAGGTTTATCCCTGCAGCAAATCCTTCAGAAGACTGGCACAGTCTGCCATTACACGAGAACTGCAGAGATACAGATAAGGAAAAGCAAGCCTAGGAAGCCTTACCAAGGAATATAAATATGCCTTGAATTAATAGATGTTTATTAAAAGAGGTTATAAAACACATTTTCAAAGTTCAGATAGTGACCACCTTAGCCACTAACATCCAAGGAATATACTTAGATCAAAGTTTTATGACCTCTATTTATTACAGCAGATAGCACTACCTGAAAATACCCACTTTTAAAATCTTATTACTGTCAAATTCTTTATTTAGACCGGTGACTTGCCATTCTTGCATGAGTGAACATTAAAGTTTTTGCCTTTTTAACCTCCTAATCCTGGTGCATAAATCTTTTATAACTGATTCTATTCTATGTGTCTTTTTGGTGTTATTGGATTCTTATCTTTCATTCCAGTCTAGGTTTCTGATTTAATATATGAAAAACTTCAGCTCAGCTTTGCTTTCTTTATTAAGATACAAAAGAGGTAGAAGCTTATAGAATGCTGAACGAAAAGCACAGTTCTTTTTTTTTTAAAGGAAAATTAAAAAGTTTTAATTTAAAAAGAAGGTTGTATCACCCTCTCATGTGGCACCCCTTTATGACTGTCACACAAATGCAGAGAATTACTTCTGATTTTGAGCAAGTACATTTGCTCTCCCTTAGCTGCTTCTGCTCAGATAATGAGGTCAAGCCCTCCAGCCCTACTTCTACTGGGAGGTCTCAGCAAACTCTTGCTTCTCCAGAGTGCTGCTGGAAAATCTCTCCCTGGGGACCTGCTGACAAGGATCAGAGTATGGAAGGACATGGACCTAAAATTCTCCTTTACTATCCTGTGTTGCCTTCTTCTCCTAGAACTTACATTACAGCTGGGTGAAAAAGCAAAATCAGCCCATTCCACAAGCAGAAAAAAAATAAACCAAGCCCAAACCCTAAATATTCATGTCTGTAGCAAAACCAGGTAAGTCTGATTTGTGTCTCAGGAGTGGTCTGTTTTAAAGGCTTACTTATGACAAAGAAGGGCTGACAGCTGAAAGGTTTAAAAGTGATGAGACAACTGATGGTACCACTTTGGTTATAGAGTGTTTGTATTTGGAAAATCCAGGCTATACCCACCACAGCAGTGTGTCAGACTAACAGCCTGCCAGATTAGCTTACAAAAGGCAGGTCTGATCCTTCACACGGGTACATCCAAGATGCCTAAGGGATTGATGAACTTGCAATGATAGGAGGATCACACTTCAAATTAAAAATTTATCCTTTCAGAATTAGACACTCGAGCCACTATTGGACACAGAAAGAGGGGTAATAAAAACACATCTTTTTTGAAAAGATGAAAGTATAGAATATAGAGATTCTTATCCACATTTAAATTAAATTGACCTGCTTTAAATAAAAAATCTTGTTTATGCCTGGAGTACACCCGCAATCACATAAATTTCAACATCAAGAAGTTTTCCTTCCCTTTAAACAGGGAAGCTGTTGAAAATTTTATGTATATATACACCCCAACCCCCCTGTACCCTGCATGTCTGTCTGTGACTTGGCCACACCATGCTCAAGGACTCTGGCAGCAGATGGAAAGAGCAAGATTGGGCAAACTCATATGAATTCCATTTTTTATTTGGATGCACAAAGCATAACCCAGACACAAAGAGTAATAAAGTACTACTCAGTATTAGTGCCTTGGACCCAGACTTAACTACTGATTTAGCTGGAAGTGATTTGTACTCAGGCTAAAGGAGATCAAGGTGCAAATGGGGTTTGTTTGCAGGAAAGTCCTGAGCAAGGAGGCTGCCAGCCCAGGGTGAGATGGCAGCCAGCTGCCTCTGGGTGTCAGGAAGGAAATGTTCACGTGGCATTTCCATGCTAAATGCTGGGACAGAGCCACCCCAATGCTGCCTCATGCACCTTTCCAAGATCACTTGTAAGAATCTCTGGAAATCAATCTCCACCTGAGCTTTTTAGGTTACCCTACTTATTTTCTGATTTTTGATTCATCCACGGAAAAAACCCTATCTGGAGCACATCTGGGTGACTCTTACATCTGCACAGCTGCAGCGAGCCCAGATCATCTGTATGGGCTATGGAAGACACCTGCGTCCTAGGATGCAGGTTTCCCAAATGAAACCCAACTGCGATCTGATCCAAAAAATGGGATTCTACCAGCTTGGTTGTGCTTCACACCCAGGGTGGGAAAATCCTGACAGATCTCACCATCATTCCATGTGCTGCTGCTATAATTAATCCCTGGTTCAGCTGCCAGTTACTGCAGATGCTCTGCTGCAGATAAAAGGGGACTTCCTCCCCACCCTCACCCCTCTTTTAATTTTGTGCAAGTTCCCTGACCTGGAAACCTGACATTTTCTGGTTCACACTTATGCACATTTCAGCTCTCCCCCTTGAGTCCTCTTTAGAATCTGTACTGACAGGAAAATGGCACAGACAGTAGAGTCTGCACCCACCCAGAGGAAATGCAAACAACACAGCCCTGTCAGGATGGTCAGCCTCAGTTATTCCCCCTTTACTACCTCAGCTAATTTATTCCAGCATCCACTTCAAGCACTTGCTTTCCTATACAGCATTTTCTATAGGCTACCCAGCTCCACAACTGCCCATGACAGCAAACAGAAAGGTGCCCCCCTGCTTTAACAGGGGGCAAACACTGGGTGTCTTAAAAAAATCCCAGAATCCAGTATTAGATTTTCCTTGCTTCTTGAAAGAAAGGGGGAAAAAATAGGAAGTAGATTCTCTACAAGCTGACAAGCCTGCCTGCGTTCGGAGCACTGCAGAAACTGCCAGAGAATACTGGATTTGTAGGAGAATAATTCTGACATACGGCTGCCAAGGTCAGTCAGCCTTGTGCACTGGGCTGGCAAGCCAAACTTACTTACATAAGTAATGGCCGTCGGCAGTCAACTTCAAATTTGGCACACACTTCTCCCCCCTCGCCCCAGTGTAAAAGGAAAAAACATATTAAACTTGTTCTGCCTTAAGCTGTTTTTCCCTCACTTGTTTATTTTCTCCATCTCTTCCAGCCTGAGATGCTCACAACTATTGCTACAAGTGTAAAATTCAGCTTTCAGCAAGGGCCTGATGGTTTTCCCAGTTTCTCTGCAGACTACTGGGATGTTATCTCATTAATGGTGTAGAGATGCCAATAGGAAAGGTCATGAAAATAAGTTGGGTCATCACAATCTAATGCTTCGATTTCATCATGCATTTCCCATGTCCATCTTATGCCAAAATCTGAGAGGTATTTCATGCTCTTACCAGCAGCAGCTGCTGCTTACAGTGGGATCACCACGGGGTGAGGTGGAGCACTCTGTTGTCACCTGGGCTAAGTTCAGGGCAGACACAAGACTCACACCTGCCCCTTGCAAGGCAGCAGCACACACGGGGCTCCTGCAGGAAGCTCTGCACTCCCAGGGCAGCTGGGGAATGGCTGAGCACCCTGGGCTGGGCTGAAGAGGGCTTCTAGCCCAGGGTGGGTCCATACAGGTCCCACCTGGGGCTGCTCAGGGCCATCAGCACCATCCCCGACAACTGTTTCTGAACTGCAAACTCTCTCTCCACAGAGATGCCAAGTTGCAAATGAAATAGCAGAGATAGTGAAAAAGTGGTTAACAGGAGCTTTAGGAGAAGAATAGGAGAATGTGGAAATAAGCCCCCGCCATTTCTTACATTATCTGAGAGCTGTTCAGCCATGAATTGTCTGTAATAATTAGCATGAGAATATCTCCTTGATGACATTCATACTGCATAAAAGGGTCTGCATTTCCTCCATCAAAGTGCATATTTATGAAGTGAATCTCCGAAAGACGAAGCCTTTGATAGTATTATTTTAATATTTTTTGCATATGATTTAGAAGCTTAAACTTCAAGAAGCCCTAATAATAAAGAAGACTACCAGGTTTCTGCTAGTCACCTCTGTTCCTAGTAAACACAAACACATATATGGAAGTCACTGTTTAAATATGAAAGTGATAGACTATGCAAGATAGAATGGCATGAATAAATTTTCTTTTGTTCTTTAATGATCATGAGGAGAGTGGCTTAAAAAACTCAACCTTGGTTTTCTCAGTTCTCATTTGTTCCTTGACCCTGGTGCCAAACTATTCTGAGTCACGCTAAAAACCCCTTTCTGTGTACATCTCTGCATATGCATGCCACTGCCCCTTTGTTGTTCAATACCTCTTATTTTATACACCTGAATACTGCAATTCCTCATAGCAATCTTGATCCAAAACTGGTCTCATCAAGGGCAGGATTATTGGGCTGTGAGGACATACACGTGTCAGCAGCTTGAGTAGCTGGAGTAGCTTGAGTTTGGCACCTCTTCTCAGGTGTCAGACTTCCTGGGGGCTTGTCAACAGAGCTCACACACTTGTAGGTGTTTCTGCTAAGTCCTGGTGCTATTTCCAGCCCTTTGTTTCAACACCTACACCAAGTAAGCGCCTGCAAGTTTAAAGACTTAAAATGTGAAAGTCAGTTGGTAGTTACTGAAGTGTTTACAGAGAAAATGTTCTGTTTGGTTACTGTCTTTCCAGCAAAAATGTGCAAGTATGTGACAGCTGAGGCTGAATGGGGAGCCAGGGAAGGACTGTATGTGTGAAGTTGTGTTCAAGAGGTGATGGGCCACCAAACCTACTGCCATGGGATGCCAGATCATTTTCTGCCAAACCCAAGTCCTTTCCAACTGGCAGTGCCCATTAGAAAATATTTTTTCCCTGTAGGCTGTATCTGCTTGTGCTTTGGTTTGCAAGGCCTTGGTGCCACTGGACATCAATCTGTCCATGCTGGCATTGGACCTGCAGATCTGTGAGTGGCAACATGGAAAAGGTTTGGTTTCTCACTAGTTTTTAAAGGCTGCCAATGTAAAGTTTGGAATGTTGAGGAGAAAACAAAAGGAAATATGAGTGAGGCTTGGTCTTTAGAGTGATATTGAAAACAGTGCTGTTGTTACTACACGGCACTGCCTCAAAATCTTCCCACAAGGTTTCCAGATGGAAAAGTTTCAAAGTTGTCGGTATTAGGAAATTACAATTCCTGTAGCTAAAGTCTTATTTTGTTAAAAAGCCAACTATTTTAACTTGTATAGTTTCAACACTTATATTAGACAAATCCTGTGACATTTGGCATGTATTCCTAAAGTCCCATTTCTAAATAACTTATATCTTTTATTAGTTAACAATAAATAATCTGTATTTAATTCTTGAATGCAGATAGCACTGCATTTTAGGCACCAACAAAATAATAAGTAGTGCATTTCTTACTCTTAGGGATGAGAAGAATCTGGATGAATATTGACTAAAACTCCATGCTGAAGAAAAGAACTAATATTTGCTAAACAAGTAACTATTCAAGGCAGCTCAGTTTTTCTGATAATTGAACAGAATATTCTGAATAAAACAATCCATGGAAAAGAAATCTCTTAATGCTTAAAAAAGTTCTGGAAATATGGTTTTGCCTGGTGTATTCAAAATAGTGATAATAGTGATCAATTTTATTTGCAGAAAGATTAATTAAATTATCTTCCTTATCTTTCAGCTGTTTTTTCTCTTCTTTAGGTGTAAGTTCTTTGGTGCAGGAATTGACTTTCAGTGGCCAAATATGCGCTTGCTCCATATCTCTGAGTATTACAGGAATGAAATTAGTATAGGAAAATAAATTATATTTATACTTGTGCTAATAAAGAGAGAGTAGTATAGAGACAAAGTTCTTATCACAATGAAGTAACAAATTTTTGAGATCTTCAGTGAAAAAAGATGAATTTTCCCAATATCCCCTGCTAGAAGATTTAGGAAAAACCAACATATTCAGCACCAACAGCTGTTCAGAGCTAATATGATCTTATAAAACACACAGTGTATCTGAGTACATGCCTCTTAATTAACAAGAGAATTAAATTTTATGAAGTATATTTATGATGGACTTCACAGAATCTGGCCCAGAGAAAAGCTTAGGCCATAATATGCTATTTGCATGTATCTATCTTAAGGACCGTCGAGGGGTTTAAAGACTAAACTTAAATGCTGCCATGATGCCACCTTTTTATAAACCATGCTGAGGTTATCTAGAAATAACTCTTCCCACATCTTTTACACCATCCTTGCTTGGTTGAAACCCCAGTGCAGGTGATGGAAATGAGCCCAGACGCTCCCTCTGCCCCCTGCTCTCTGTGTGAAGGACACCAGGGACGCCCTGCATGGGCTGGGGCCACCTGAACGTCCCCACCCTGGCCCCCACCCCACCAGGGCTGTTTAGATCAAGCATTGCTTGGAATAGTCTGAAAATGTGGAAATTTAGCACATCTCCACTTTTTTTCTTTTTTTCCATTCTGAAACAAAATAAGAAATGCATGAGTGAAATCAGTCACAGAACAGATAATAAGGAGAAAATGTTGGCCTGTGCACCACAAACACAAACCCTGTAAAATGCTTGTCCTGATCAGAAAACAACCCCATCATTCAGAATGTGTAGAAGTGACTGGGTGTTTTCAGAAAATGTTAATTCATCACCACCAGAAATTCATCTGGGAACACACACATCAGTTTTGAAGGATGGCTTTTCTTGGATCTGAAACAAAGTTTCTGATCAGAAAAAAAGAAAGGATAATTGATGGTTCAGGTGTTTTCAAGGCACCTGGGAATCATCCCCACTCTATTCAAGTCTCCATTTTGCTTCTAAAAGGAAACTTTAAAATGTTCACCTGGGAGATTCACATTAGCTATTGTCTAATCTGAGAGGGGTGAAATTTCATTAAAAGAGCTTCACAGAGTTTTAATTGCATCCTGACTTTGTGCAGGACATCTTTTGGATGGCTCAAAGAGCTGCTGTGACATGACAGGATGTTTCTGAAGACTGGCCCAGGCACATGCTCCAGTCCACTTCTCTCCTCACCCCTTCTCCCTCAGCAAAGTGAGCAAGAACCAGGAGCAAGCTTATAATCTCATGCTTATAAGGTTATCAGAATAAAAATTCACCCACATGAAAGGAGGAAAATAAATCCTATTACCGTTAGGACTGATTTAAAAATCACAGTTGTTTTACTGATCATTCTTATTCATAATTCAGCTTATAACTGTAAAAGATGAAGGGGAATATGCCCTAGTTTTCCCTTTGTGATTTGACAGCACCTCTGTTGAGTAGCTTTGTCATGAAAACCAATGGTTGCTCAGTTGCCCCTGCTGTGTTTTTGGGTCTTCCGCAACACAAAAGGAGAGAGGAAAATCTGGAGAAGGGGGAGGAGAGCAAACAAAATGCCTCAGGCAATTACAGCCCTCAGGGTGACTCGTGCCAGCTCTTTTCTTGCTGTTTGCCCAGAAAATGATCAGTTCACAATGTGTTTTTCAATTAAAAGGAAGTGTTTGCTGTTATCAATGACTGAAGAACAAATCTGTCGTCTAATGGCTGGGACTAAGAGTCCAAAGTCAGCAGTCTCCACGGGACAGGAGCCTTCAGACCATGTGAAAAGGGAGCAATTGTCAAGTCAGAGTTGTGAAGGCAGAGAATGAGGGTGAAGTCTTTAATCGCCCGTGTTGTCTTTAGCACCCATTTATTCCTGCTAAAGAGGTAACCTCTGGAGGTGGCTCTGATGCCTGGGAATGCCAGTGTGATTCCATATGCACACGTGCTGTGCACACCTGTATTGCCTCTGCCATCTCTGCGGTTTGATGTCATCCCAGCTACATCTACAAACCATCCCCCTTATCCAGCCTCTGCCATCAGGGTACCTGCACAGAGGCAGAGGTCAGGCAGAGGTGCAGAGGCATGGAAATAACCTGCCAAAAAGCTCCTGCTCACTTATTCCTCTGCCAATGTATCAAAGAGGAGCTGGGAAATCCATTTTCCCTCTCAAAACCTTCCTGGCTTCCTACACTGTTGATTAATGCAACCCAGTGATATCAGCCATATCTCTATGGGTTTTGTGTTTGCATATCCTTAGCCGTTTTCAAAGAAGTTGCTGCTTCCAATAAGTGGGTCTGCAGTACCTTTTTTTTTTGTGATTCATGAAGATTTCCTGCTGCTGCCTAGTGCATTTGTGTGTGGGCAGACCCTTGCTGCCCCAGAAGCCTGTGTTTGCTGCCCTGCCTGAGTGTGACTGTCCCACTTCTTAGTGCAGAGATGCAATGTCACCCAGGATCTTTGCCTCACACCAGTTTATTTTATGCTGTTCTTTGGCAGCTATTAATAAACATCCTCAGCTGCACAGACCCCAGAGCAGTAAATGTCTCCTGACCTGCAGGACACTCCCTCTCCTCTGCTCAGATCACCTGAAGCAGTGAGGCTCAGCTTGCTGTCACCCACCTAGGATGCTGTTGCCTGTTTTCTCTGTTTGCTGAACCCTTACTTTGTGCTGATTTCACTCGCGTTTTTCTCCAATTACGGAATCATTCTACCTGACAATGCTGCTCATTCAGTTTCTCCCTCTCTGTAATTTCACGTGAATGCTCTCCATACCAAGTAGGATCTATTTTAAAGGTCTTTTGCTCTATGTTGTTTTCCATTTGTTTCTCTTGTGTATTCTGGCCAAGGAAAATCAAACAGAGACAGATTCTGCTACGTGCTCTTACTCATGCTACAAAACAGCTTATTCAGGAAAGAGCATTCTGCATGCATAAAACCACCAAAAATCTGTGCTTTTATCAGGGAACAGTATTTGAATACACGCTACTGGGGTGTTTCACATATCTTGTGTGGTCTAAACCAAAAATACAATAGTGAGCTATTAAAATGCAGTCAGTAGTGCAGATTCCTGTGTTGTTTTTTGTTTGGTTTTGTTTTTTAAAGTAGTGTCCATTTATCTGTTAATGCACAGCAATTGACTTACTTATACATTTTGACATCTCACAGCTAAAACCAGTAATTTCATTTTTGGTGAGCAGTTTCCCAGTCAGGCAGTGAGGGCTGCTCCCAGAAACTCCTGCGCCAAAGAACAGCTCTCCAGCAGGAATAGTTCGTGGCCCCTCAGCAGTCTCAGCAGTGGGATTATTTAGCACACATACTCCAAGACACATCTTCCAGCTGAAGTACCCACCTGACACTAGGGGCTGGAGATCAGCCCAGGTCGGTGCAAGGTCCTCCATCTCCTGCTGAAGGGCTTCCCCTCAGCAGTTACAGAGGTCTGGCTGTAAAGCGTTCAGTGAAACAAGGACCACTGGCATTTCATCATTTCCTTGCTTAATCTAAATTGATTTGACAGTCTTCTCTATCCTTCAGCTCTTGATGGGATTTGGGGTCCCTTATGATAATATGGCATTGCCAAAACTGACCCCAGCCCTGAAATATTCCAGACTATCTCCAGAGAGTTATTCACCAGGATGGAAATGAGCCTTCATCCAACACCACAGACATCAGCACCATCTATTCCTGGCACTCTGGCCCCATCCTGGGAGGGGCACGGCTGCAGGAGCTCCCTCCCCCATCGAGGGGGCTGCTCCATGCAGCATTTATCCCCCTCAGTTTTGGAGGCTGCTGCTCCTCCCTGCCCTGAGCCAGCCACGCAGCTTTGCAGCATTCCCAGCAAGGGGTCAGCTCCTCGGCGGGATTTTCCAAATCTGGGTGTAATATTTAAAAACCTTGGAGGAGATGTGTTCCCAAGTTTACACGTTGGTCTCCCCCGCTCCCATCCGCATAACAGATGACACCATTTAACTGCTAGAGCACATGATCCATCATTCCTTGCAGCACCACAGGTGCACTGGCTACGCCATATGGCAACTTCTTAGACTTGAACAGCCCCTTTGCATGTGCTCACATCAAAGGGTATTTATTAATCTGCATCTGTGTCACATGCTGATGTGCTTAAGACAGGTCAAGTTTTTCAAGCCTCTCTCCACCTGTCATTTTGAAAGCCATGGTTTAAGCTCGGCTGATGATCAGCTGTCAGAGGTTTACAGCCTGCATATGTCAAGCTTCTATCTTTCATCTGAGCTGTGGTAATAAAATTTTAAATAAAAATCAGTGGTAGTAATAAGACTTTTCTAAATTAACTCTAAAAAGTTTTGACATTTTTTCCAAGTGCAGGAACATTTACTTTAGTGATTTCCAGAACAGGGAGGGAGCCAGCTCCATCCTGACCTGTTTTGTGCCCTCACCATTGATCCACGTCCCAGAGCAAAGTGGCAGCACTGTAAAGGATGGCCAAGTCCCTGCTCCTGACAACAAGCACACAGTGACTGGAACTGGAGACCTCAGCATCCCAAAAGCAATACGGGTAATGCTTCAGAAAACTCTTTACTGCAGCCTCTGCTCTCACTTTCCCTCAGGACTTGAAAAATAAACTTCCTGCAGGAAGGCTCGCCCTAGGAGATTTGTGCTCTGATTTGGGAGTGTTGAGGCATTCAGAGAAGCATCAACAAAGTGTGACTTCAACCACAGGGTAGTGAGCTTGTGCTCCCTTATAGCTCCATCCCTGCTACATTCCATCAGAAAAGAAGCCTGTTGAACTCACTTAAACCTCCCCCAGCACATCAAACGCCAAAAAAACTACCCCCAAAGCAATATTAGTAGATCTGATTTGTATTCCATTGGAGACCTACAATGTTCAAACTTTTAAAAACTCTATGTTTTCTCGCACAACACGAAGTAAAGGAGATCTACTTAGTCCTTTGGCTTTTTGCAGTTATCAATTGCCCATCTCTTTCTTGGAAATTAAAACTGGGCCCTGGTGATCATCTATTGTTTTAAAACAACACGCATCTCTTTGATTTAGGCAGCAATCTTCTCTATGGTTTAGGCATTGATCATAATTCTGTGAAAGAATCAAGCAGAGGTGAGCTCTGCTGAAAACCTGAAGAGATTTAAAACAAAAAATTACTTTTCCATTTTATGGCAGGTCTTTATTAAAGTGATATTTCCCCTCGTCTTATCCTCTGAAACCTGCTGGAATTTTAAACTTTATTTCCCCTCTTTTATTTAAGTGGACACTTACTTCAACATCTTTAAAGCTATTTAAAGTTCAGATATTAAACATGAATAATTGCCTTCTGATTTCAGTGCATGATGAAATAAAAACTGACAATGCATGTCTTCTGGTGACATTCACACCTGCATCTGTGACAGAGATTGTAATTTGATGAAAATTAACTTTACTCTGGGCTAGAAGGGCAAGTTTTTAACCAGCTTCAGTATCACATTCTGCATCACTTTTCTCCCTTACACGGTTCATGTGCTAGCAGGAGGAAAAGGAGTGGATGAATAGATGAAAACTGAACACTTTTCAGTCGTTTATCAGCTTGAAGCATCTCACTGATGAAAAAAAAAAAAAGTAGAAAATGGATGCCTGAGCATCTTATCACAAAGTTCTTTAGAGATGCACTAGGAAGAGAGAAGCTCGTTGATCTCCATCATTCAAAAGCCCAAGTCCCTCTGCTACCTCCTGAAACAATTAGCAAAAAAAAAAAAGGCCTCCCTGAATCTCCGTCAGCCTCTTTCTTCCAGGCTAAGCACTGCTCACTAAAGAGTTGCAAAGCTCATGCCTGGGAAGAATTGAACCTGAGAAGTCCAAGCTTTGGTGATCAGCGCATGAAAGAGAAACAACAACGGTGCCATTGCTGTATAAATGAGCCGTGAATTATTCAGGCCCTTTTGTGAACACAGTCAAGACCTGTGGGAGTTAAAGGATGGCTACCAAAGTAAAAAGTGTATTTTAATGAAATATAAATATTAGATAGAATATTACATGGAAATACTCTGGAGTCTTACACATCATTTCCAGGGAAGGAAAAGGCATATTTTTGAATCTCTTGAGGTGCCAATTCATTAATTAGTACGGATATGAAAGATACATGCTGAAATGCATCAGTCAAGCAATTATCGAGGAAGTATAATTTGAGAGCATAGTCTGGCAATGATAAGTCACTTTTATACTCATTTATATTCACTTCATTGACATTTTATTTAGCAAGATCTAAACAAGTAGAAGCAAAGAAGGATCAAGTGGCTCCTGAACAAGGTCACTAAGGAGTTTTTTGGGACATGGCACATTCCCCTTGCAGAGCACTGGTGTGGCACAGACCCTTCTGCGAGACCCAGGGC
Organism: Pachycephala philippinensis; assembly: GCA_013397055.1. Taxonomy (NCBI): domain Eukaryota; kingdom Metazoa; phylum Chordata; class Aves; order Passeriformes; genus Pachycephala; species Pachycephala philippinensis. Next base: position 106,793 of record VWZT01013032.1, on the reverse strand, counting down.
TCCATTGCCCAGCCTCCAGATCTCTGTGTGTGCCCTTTTCTGTCCTCATTCCCTGTCTGCTGCCAGTGCTGCTCAGCAAACCTCTTCCCTCGGGCAGCCTGCGAGCAGAATTGTGTAGAGGATGGTAGTGCTGCTGCCAAGAGAAGACGGTGCCTTTTCTTTAAAATGTCTTCCTCTGAGGTTTGGAAAACTGTGACTTCTCACATCCTCTAGCAGCCACTCGTGCTTCCAGAAATTCCATGTAATAAAGGCTGTGGAAGTCAGGTCAGGCTTTATTCCCTAAATGCCCTCTCTCTACACGCTAGCTGTGTAAAGGCAATATGAATGAGGTTGATGTCAAGGACCTCGTCCCTTTCCATGAGATTCTGCCTGACGTAGTTCATTTAGCTAAAATCTGAATAAGAGTATTTCAGTCTATGAAACTTGTCAAGGTTAGAATAGTTTGTATTTACATTGTGTGATACACAATATAAATATCTGCCTTACAGTTACCAATGCAGTTATTTTGTACCTGTTCCTTGGACAACATGAAGCAATTAATTTGACTCTTTTATTAGTATTTGTCTGCTGTAAATGTCCCAATTTCCATCTTAAATATTATTTCTCTTATGACCAGACTAGAAGGAAATTTGTTAAAGTTATTTCCTTGCCAAGAAGCCCATTGTTATATTCCCTTTTCATGCACCTTCATCAGTAACAAGGGTGTGGGGTGAAGGCAAACTTTCACTCTCATTCCCATCAGGATCAAGTCCTTAGAGACCCTTATTTTGCTTCTGTGACAGCACCTACGTTTTCAGTGTGCTCGTTCAAGTGTGCTGTAAGCGCTGTCCCATCAGATTAATTTTCTCTTTCAGATTCTGAAGTAATTTTTCAGGACTTTACACACCTACCCTTCAAGGGGAATGTGCGTTCCTTAATATTTTCAGCACTGTATATTGCTTAACAACAACATGCAGTGCTAAAAATATATGCAGGCTGAAGAGAACCCTGAAACCTTCTTAATTCAGAATCTTCTGTGAGGCAGTATTTTTTCGTGCTGCTTTGCCAGAAGAAATCAAATGACTTCTCTCACTGACTTCTTTCATTCACTCCTTGAATTTTTCTGTACATTTGCTGCAGACTGATTTCCTGATCTACATTTTCCTTTGATATTGACAAAAGGGGATCAAAAAGAGAGGCTTCCCTGCAAAGCAGAGTCAAACAAAGGTTTCAACTCTCTGTCACATGGCACTTCCTATTTCATCACATTTGGCAGCCCGAGGTGTCGCAGTCAAACATGACTCATCATCATGCCCCATAACACATGCAATAAATGGCTTAATTTTCTCTTTTAGCACCCACAAGGTAAAACATGGTGCTGTAGGATAGGTTATCTCGCATAACTTACCACTACAAAATTGAGACCACTTCCCAGCTTGTTCTTTTAATAACCTGCGCTTTTTAATCTCTACATTTTACATATTTGCTTGGAATTTGTCACTCTGTTTCCTGAAGCACTGAGAGCAAAGCATTTTTGAAGCTGTATGCCCACTGTTTCCTATATTTGTGGCTGAGGAAAAAGGTTCTCAGGTGTTTTGTGCCTGTGATGCCTAAAGAGGCCAACCCAGAAACAGAGACTAGACAGGAGTAAGGGAATAAAGGTGGATATTTATTTGAAAGGCCTTCAGAGGCACACCCTGGGCAGGACAAAGGCTACACCCAAGAGGGACCCCGAGTCACGAGTTCTTCACACTTTTATAGCTTTGGTCCATTTGCATATCAGCATAAATTCACCAATTAAACTTCAGCTAATGATGTAATTTCCCCTCAGCTTGCCCCCCTTCTCAAGATGCTGGGTTACACATTTTGGGCCTAGGACAGGCTGGGTGTCCTTGGAGAGCAGCCTGGAGAGGCTTTGTTATGTCTGTCTCAGCATGAGAGAGCAGCAGCTCACAGGCTGCAGGACACTGCAGAGTTACACACTGGGAATACAGAATTTGAAAAATATAAAAGCTAAAACCTAAGGCATCACCTGTAAACTACTGACAGTGAATGACCTCGGTGCTGGGAAGAACATCTCACTACTTTCTGGTAAACTTATGTGCTCTGAGGCCTGTACTCAGCTTTCTTTCAAAAACAGCTGAGTAGTCTGAACATAAAATAACAGAATCGGGTCTGGCAATGTTGTGAACTGAAACATCAGGAAAGGAAGTATTTCCCCGCTGCTTTTCAGGAATACCACGTTTCAGTTTTCTGAGGTATGGGCTAGTTTAGGTGTCTGTGTTGTTTTTGTCTTTTGTAGTGCTGCATCCAGTGTGTAAGTGGCTTGTAAGTGAGAAAGGCAATTCAGCCGCTGAGAACTTGGGCCATAGCAGCAGAATGCAGCAAGTCATTCAGAGAGGAGAAGCTCAGCCAGACCTCTCTGGCGCGTCTGTAACACAATTAAATCTCCATAACGACCTTCATTAGGCCCAGCATGTAAGTCAATACAAACAACTTGCAACTTGATGAACATTTTCCCTCTAAAAAGTAACCTTTCAGTTCTGTTACTTTTGTACTGTTTTAGCCATATGCTAAATATTAGAATGCCTCATTCTCATTTACCCTTCACATATTAAGGTGAAAACTCTGACCTAGTGCATTCTAATTACTTGGCTTATTAGCTTCACATTATATCAGTAATGGTGTGATAGCCAACATAATTACTAGGACTTGAAAAATTATACTTTGCTGTACTATTTCATAAACTGTGAGACGGTTCTCTCTTCTTATTAACTTTCTTATTTAATGGGTCGACCAGATTTTTCATCTACCTAGACCATTGATCAAACTGATAATTTTAGATTTAAACTGCAATTGAGAAACTGCCCCCTAAAACAGTGAGATATATGTTTTTTTAGAAGAAAATACAGACATTTATTATTCTTCTGTGTTTCTTATTGACAGGCCACCACAATTAGGTAGTTACTGCATGCTGCTTGAATGCTGTTTTTAACTTAAAAAGCTTTATGAAATTTAGAGGGATATTATTTTTGGTTCTTTTATTCTTTCAAATTTTTACTTTTGTATTCACTAAAATTCTGGCTTCCCTTTTTTTAATTAAACTTTTTTTTCACTTTCTGGAAGCAAATAGAACTCCCGCATCTTTTTCTCATTTGAGTAAAATGCTGACTTTCAATCCAAACCTGGCAGGATTGGCTATTGTTCACCAGCTCAGCCTAAGAGTTGAGTCTGATTCTGAGGATTGTTCTGATCCCCAATATTTTTAGTTTGGAGTATGAAGATACAGAAGAGATTGGTTTGTTGTCTTGGGTGGTTTTTAATGGAGATTCCTGCTGAAGGGGATAAGAGATTTATGGTTTAAGCAGATTACTGTTGTTCAGCCATCCTGAAGCCAGGCAGCCCTGGTCCTGTCTGGCTGGGACCTGCAGTGCCTCTTGTGAATGTGCTTTTTTGTCCTGAATGAGGTTCATCCATGTCACTCGGCCACTAGCCCAGTGCTTCTGCCCAGGGAGAAATCCCAGCCAGTCTCACTGATGTCCACGTGTCCCTGACAGAGAGGCAGCTCTGAGGCATTTCTGGAATATTTGTCCTCAGACCACAGAAGCAGAGGGTCAGTGCACAAACGTAAGCCAGTCATTTTCAAGGAAATCACCTCGGAAGCCCCTGGACTGAATTACTCAGCAAGCCATCGTTGCCATGCTTTTTGGAACACTCACAGGACAACCTCCTGGCTTTTGGCAGATGGACCTGCACTTTTGCAATGCTGTGACAGCTGGAAGAGTTTGATGCTGTCTTGACTCAACATATCAGTCAGAGGCTTTCCCTGTGGGGAAACCTAGGCGTGTTTTAGGCTTTAGTTGGAAAAGAAATGAAGCTGACTCTTTAGTAGTTTTTTGGTTTGTTTTTCCCTCTTTCCTTTTTTTTTCTAAGCAGGGAAAGAAAATGCATCGTCTTTCATAGATTCCTTAAATGAAAGGGAGCGTTGTTGAGAGAGAGAATGACGCAGGACTTTAAGGTTCCCTCTGAGAATTTCACTGAAGGGATAGATGCCTTCATGGCTCATCCACCTGACCAGAAGACAAAGTGAAACTGTGCATCATCACCCATCAACAAAATCCATTCTCCCTGTGCAGCTGTGCAATCTAAAACACCTCCCATTTTCATGACTGCACCTTTAAGCCAGGAGGAGATGGTGTAGAAATGGCCCAGTGATTATTTAATAAATAATAGGAAATTACTTTTTTAATGTAGTGGAGAGCACCTGGAAGTGTGTTCTTCCTGCAAGATTTTAATGGGGTGCTACTTAATTCTATTGTGCTTGGTGCAATCAGTTTAATAGTTCTGATTTTTCTTGACCTCTCAGCATGAGGAACATTATTATAAAAGGAAGTATAACAAAAAACTTTTAAAGGTAATAGTAGACACAAAAAGAGGCAAGAGGCAGCGTGAGCCTGAATGTGAGGCACCAGTGTTAGCGTAGATCTACAGGTGGCCTGACACTTGCCTACTTGAGTGATTAGGGCTCAGCTCATGCTGCATTTGAGATTACTAGAGGTATTAAAGCCACAGCCCTCAATATTAAAGAGATGGAGGTGAAGGTTGAGAAATTTCAGTCCCAAATTGGATAAATTTGCCAAGTCTCTGACTGCAGTGCAACACTCATTTATTTGCAGGTGAATTTAAGACAGGGTGTTGAATGAGGAATTGCTTCCCAGAGTGGTGCATTGAGTTAGGGAGAAGCTGCCTAAAGCCAGAACAATGGGTTGCTTTTGTGCTATTTGTGCTTTAAAAATGATTAAATGCACCTGACATTTTATGTAATCTTATATATTTAAATTAATATGAAACTCAAACTGTGTTTTTGGAGCACTTTCTTCACTAGTGTATGCCTATGTTATAATATGCATTGTGTAATATATAACTCTGTATCTTGTGGTTTCTTGATAATTTAAGCAAGAGAGGCTTTTAAATTAGCTATTAAATTACCATTCAGAGATTTGATCATCTCCTAATTTCTGTACAAAACCCTCCACAGGGGATAAATCTAGTTTAAATGTTCTCTTCCTCCTATGATTTTATACTCTAGCTGTAAGATGATACAACATTCCTGCATTTCTAACTCAAATACATTAAAAGCACCTGAAAGGTTTTAGCTCAGTCTTGTCAAATAAGTCTACATTTCAATTGTAAATGTAACCAGAAGTAAGAAGAAAAATATGATTTCTGGTTTTGTTCAGTTCACTTACCCTTAGCCATGGGTGTGAGAGCTGAATAATTTAGAAAAGCACAACTGGTGGTGGGGTTTTTTAATACTTCTAAATTCTAACTGTCTCCCCAAGTTCCCTTACTTAGTAGAAGAATTGAAATTCTGCATTTTATTTCTTATGACTTTTTTGGGGCAGATCTAACCTCACTGCTTTTTTGGGCAGGAAACTTGCAGAGTTTCCTTGATCTGAAGCAAGGGCTGAATTCCCTTAGTGCTCTGCATGTTTCGTGTCTCCCTGTGCTCCCCGTGGCAGGAACCCTGCACTGGTGTGCCGTGAGCTGCTGGTGTTACCAGAGCCTAGCCAGAGTGGGTTTGGGAGGGGGATCTGTGCAGCGGAGGAAAACAGGAGAAATATTCAGCTCATGAAGGGTCTGAGAGAGACTAGGAGTGGGGGACTCTGGGCTTCCCTTCCCTCTCCTATTTGGCCTTCTTCCCACTGCTGCCGTTCCAGCTGATCCCTGTCATGGCAGATCCAATTCCCCAGCTGCAGAGAGCAGAGCTCAGAAATATCTGCTGCGTTAGGTGTTCCTCCCCTCTTCAGCATCACTGCACAAAACAGTGGCTGCTGTGACAAAGCACTCGATGCCATTGTGTGTGTCCACACTGCTGAAAACAGATAACCTGTGACCATGGGAACTACGGGAAAACCTGAAGGATAAAAATGAGGATGGCCCAGTTTTATCTGTTTTGTGAGTTTTGCCTTGCGAGATGCTCTCAATCAAAGCTTTTTGGGTTCTACTTCCTACTGCAAAACACCTTTTAGTAATGTTATGCTGATGACAGAGAGCAAGGAATTGTCATCTTCTTCTTTAAAAAAATGAATACAAATAGAAAATACAATAAAGCAAGGTTAACCTAGCCTGTAACAGTTAAAGTAGGAATGAAAAAAACAGAAATATTGTATCTGAAACTAGACTGATCTCATGCCCTTCTTCTGCAGCTTTATTGAGTTGATTTAGTAAAAATAGAGATTTATGCTGTTGCTAAGTTTTTGAGCCTATAATTGCAAACTCAACATGCAAGTTCAATACATACTTTTTTTCTGATTCCCATAAATATTCAAAACTTAAACCTTAAATATCCTTTCATGATGTGTGAACTTTGCTCCAGTACCTGCATTAGCCTAGCAGAAATGTCTCAAGTGATAGGACAAAGCTGTAATTTTGATACTGTGCTCCCTTGAGAACAAAGCAGCATTCAAAACTGCTTTTCAAATATGATTCCTTTCTCTCAGTGTACTGCTCTGTGTTGCCATGACCATTCACCATAGGCATGTGGTCTATTCTTTTTTCATTCCAGCTGCACAAAAAAATATAATTGCACAGACTGTAAGCTATGATCCACTGCTAGAGCAGAAGGATAAGGATGCTTTTGTCTACCTCTATAATGGACTAATCTATTCCTGGGCAGATTCCAGAGTGTATATCCAATAAATTCTCACTATCAAAAATTGCCCAGACATATGTAACCCCCAAGGCTACCATTAATTTTGCTTTTATACAGATTATAGCAGACTAATTATTTGTTCCTCTTGAGGTTCCCACAGACGGGGTGTATCTACATCTATTGTTAAAGACAAGCATGTGCCTCTCTAAGAAGAGTATTTACCTCTCAAGCTTTCCTTTCTTCCTTTGTTCCTCTCTTGTCCTCTAACACTCTCAGAAGTTATTGTTATTGGGTACTAATTTAATAAAAATGCAGGAGATTCTGACTGAAATGATAACCACCAAAGCTATTCAATTGTTTTTCTGTGTAATGACTCCAATTGAAATTCTGATCACAGCAAAGTCGAAGGCAAAATTTCCTTGGCTTCTGCAGGGGACTGGAATTTCATCTAAGGTGAATATTGTTTTTGATTTAGACACAAATATCTTATAACAGTTTCTGATTCACAAGTCTCATCTAGCATTATACCACATTAAACAAGCCAAGAAACCATAATCTAAAGGATATTGTCAAGTGGAGGCTGAACATATATTCATTTCAGGTGCTGTATGCTAAATACAAATCCCTTTCCTTGGCATGTGATATCTACCAGGAGATAACATTATCGGGTGTGTCCCGTGTGCTGTAGAGCTCATCGCTTTCCAGGCAGAGGAGGACAGCAAAAGAAACAGCAACACACCAGGAATGAAAGCAGCAGTGGAAGAGGAGAAAAGCTGTCACAGGAAAGGCCTTGTGAGTGGTATAGATATTCTTGAAAATACTTGAATTATTTTCTAATGCAGCCCTCCCCCTAAGCAAGGATCCATCCTTTCTTGTTGACCCTTCAAACACAACATGTGCAAGTAACTCCCAGTTTCACTTTTTATATTCTGCATTTCCCTACGTACCCATGAGGGAAAATGACCGAAATACTCAAGTGAAAGCACCTACAGCTTAACCAGCTAGTTAGCTCTCACTGTTTCTGGAAACAGGTGAGAGTGACCTCTTTTGAATCCACCATTTCCTCGCAGCAGGAAGAGCTATCTTAGTACTGCCCTTTAAAGAAAACTGTAAAGAGATTTAAAATACATACGTACATACGTGTGTCTGTATTTATGTGCACGTATCTACCTACCTATTTATATATTTAGGTTATGTGTGGGAGCAGAAGAAGGGATTTTTCCTGCTCTAAGAAATTACCTACCTTATCAATATGTATATATTTCAGCACCTTCTTTTTTCTCCCCATGAAGCCAGACCCTGAATATACATGTTTATTTTTAAATAATCGCAAATTATCCATGAAATGTTAAATAGGATAATGAACTCATTAAGCATTAATTGCTAAGGCGAGCAGCTCTGGTGCCAGCATGATCTGTAGCAGAGCTCTCACAGGGGGTATTCCCAAAGTAGGGGAAACTTAGGTGAAGTAAAGAGAGCCAGCAGGAGCCTGCAGCTGATGGGGCCAGGAGCAACAGCAGCCAAACCCCCGACCAAAATAGAAGTTCCCTTGGGGAGCAAAAGCAACCAGGGCATGGCACAGCAGGTGGCTGCTGAAACCCTGTCAGCTCCACCAGGGAGCAATGGGATCTGCCCAGCAGAAAGCCATGACCTCTCCAAGCTCTGCACCCACCACAGCTGGGGCAGCTGCCCAGGCCAAAACACACTGCCAGCCAAGTGCCAAGCTGTCCTAAAGGACATGAAAAAATGCCTCTATAAACACTGCAGCAACAAAAGAGGGTCTGAGGAGGATTTCCAGCCTCTATGGGATCTGGGGGCAAACAGTAACCAAGGACGAGGGGGAAAGACCAACGTACTTAATGCTACCTTTGACTCTGCATTTACTAATAAGACACTAAACACTCAGTATTTATTACTGTTTTTTCTCCAGGTACCCAGTCCCCTGGGCTGGAAGATGAATGGGGAGAAGAATGAAGCCCCTGTAATCCAAGGGGAAATGGTCAGTGACCTGCTACTCTTCTTGGACATGCACAAGTCTGTGGGGCCAGATAGGATCCACCCAGGAGTAGTGAGGGAGCTGGAGGAAGCGCTCACTTTTCATCATTTATCAGAAGTCCTAACAAACCAGTCTGGGTGGCTGAGCCCAAGGAGTGGAGGTGAAAGGAGTTACACCCACTTGATGGCCGGTCCCAAGTGGTGTTCCCAAGGATTTAGTGTTGGGGCAAGTCCTGTTTAATATCTTTCCTGATGATCTGGATGAGGGGATCGAGTGCACGGTCAGTCAGTTCGCAGTGGACACCAAGTTGGGTGGGAGCGTTGACCTGTTGAAGGGCAGAAAGTCCCTGCAGAGGGATCTGGACAGTCTGGATTGATGGTCTGAGGACAATGGTATGAGGTTCAACAAGGCAAAGTGCTGGATCCTGCATCTGGGTTACAATAACCCACACAGTGCTACAGGCTGGGGGCGGAGTGGCTGGAAAACCTTCCAGGAAAAAAGAGCCCGTGGTACTGGTGGACTCAGCTGAACACGAGCCAGCCTGTGCCCAGGTGGCCAAGGAGGCCAGTGGCATTCTGGCTTATCCAAAACAGCGTGGCCGGCAGGACCAGGGCTGTGCCACAGGGGAAGGGGCTGCCCAGGCCAGCGGAGGAGCCACCATCCCTGCAGGTATTTAAAAGACAGCAGATGTGGCACCTGGGAACACGGTTTAGTGGTGGGCTTGGCAGCACTGGGTTAATTGCTGGACTCAATGCTCTTAAAGGTCTTTTCCAATGCAAATGATTTCACAATTTTAACCATGCAACATAGTTCAAGCAGGAAAGCAAGCTTTTCAACACACATTTGCTGTGAGTTACCACAAGACATAGAGTGATTTGAGGGAACTGGGAAGACCAGCAGTTAAGGTGGTTGCACAGGACCTGGCGATGACAGGACATTTCATCATCCCCCTGCAGATGTGTCGGTGCTGCTGCTGAAGGATGGTGCCTCCCTCCACATCGTTAGAGGAGTGATAAACCATCTCGGTGGGAGGGGAGGACAATAAGCGCATGATGGGGCTGGGGGGAGGGTGGGTGACACATCTAATGAAGGCCATTAACGCATCACAGTTAGATTTTCATGGAGCAAGAGAAAAGTCATTAGTCTTTTTGTGTGTGTCAGCTAGCAGAAAGACTATGGAGCAAAGTCACTTTTCCTCCGGGAATTAAAATTCCTACAGAAGAGAGATCTTATCTTAAGGTTCTTTTGTCACTTCTCCACAAAACACAAGGGGAGCAGTTACAGCAGCACCCGTCTGTTTGAGGATGCAGATAAAGTACATGCACTTGTTAAGTTAGGCATGTTAGTATAGGTTAAAATTGCTTAAGCTGAAAAGTCGGTGTAAATATTTTTCTTCAAAATACATTCACTTTGTTAAACTCTGAGTTTGGAATCGTTAAATAGGACAGGGACAAAACAAAATCTTGACGAAAAAATAATCAGGTCTGGGAGAGTGTTCTGTTTGATACAAAGCCTTTCCTTGGTCAGAAGGATTACTTTAGTGAGAGGTATTACCAGTGTGATCTGCTCAAATTTAGAAGACAATGGTTAAGGTTTGTTGGAATTTACTTTGTATAGTTCTAGTGGCAGCAAACACCTGTTTCACCAGAAATCCTACATATATTTGGGATCCTATCCTTGCAGACAATGGTTGGGTCAATAACAAATATTTTATTAATTATTGCTTCTTTTGCAAAATTATTGAAATTTTACTCAGCAATTTACTTTTTACTTGTCAGTCTCTGTGAGTAAAAAAGTCTTTTGAACATTTTTAATACCAAAAAGAACAATTTTAATAATTAGCTGCTTAACAACCATCCTAAAATAAATTCCATTTTGAGTAACTGTACAGTAGTATCTTTCTATTAGACAATACCTTTCTTTTTTGAGTATTTCATAAAGTAAGGGAATTAAATGGCCAGTCTCTGACTCAAAATCTCAGATATCCTGAAGCCATGCGTTCTGCTTCCTCTGTGTCACGAAATCACATCAACCAGGGAAGATCCCTGACAAGTCAGAAGGGTGCAGGATTTGCACTTCTCTATAACCATTCAGAGCATGACAAACTGAGTCAATTTGTGAACATCAGAAATGGACTGTTATTAAACTAGGATGGTAAATTCAATCATATCCACATGAACGTACAGCATCCCAGTGCCTAGAGATGTGTGCTGTAACTACAGCTTTTTTCATCTTCTGTAAGACTATGTATTCAAAAAATATGGGCAATTCATTGATATTTTATAGGTTTTTTTGTGAAATAACTGACAGTGCTTGGGTGTTATCTTTTCTAAACAAGCAGTAATAGCAGACCAAAAGGGTGCTGCCATGGAATTCGGGTTGCTTAATCTTAATTTTACCCCTTTCTAAAGACAAGCAGTGATTAAATACAAATCTTTGACATACAAGAGAACGCTCAGGATTCAGAATTACACATCATTTCCAGTCCCAGGGATAGCTTTAGGTGCCTTTTCTGTCCCAAACTGCCTTAGCCAACACTTCATCTTAAGAGATGCTTTACCTCAGAACCCTGGGAAATGAAAGCACCGTTGGACAATGCTCTCCTCTCACCATTGCTTTCCTGTCCTAGGAATGCTTCAATCCTACGCATGAACACACACCTTTATATAAAATACACAACTAATCCTATTGATCTCAGTGATACTGTTCTCACCCACAGGGAAAACCACCACCATGCTGAATTATGAAATTTGTGCCAGGATAGCATTAATGATATTGGACCAAATTCTTGAAGACATCAATCCAGTAGAGGCCAACATAGTTTCTGTAGCCTGCACTGAGCATTATACAGTAGAAAGGCAATACTCCAAACTCAAATCTTAATATGCAAAACTGTACTGCAATTTCAGGGCAGGAAAGTGTCAAGAAAGAGCAGAAAGGTTCTTAATGAAGGGGACCCACACGATCCCTGTTGTACTGCACCACGTTTGGGAGATGTAAGCTATGATGCTAACAGTTATTCATCCTCATTTGACCTATAAGGTACCTCAAAACACATAAACAATTCTGCTCCTTCCTCCTGATGATCAGTGTACCTTATGGCAATATATATGGCACGTGCTCTACAGATTTTAGCATTAAAAACGCTTTTTTATGTTTCCAGTAGTCAGTGTGAGAAAGAGATTCAGTTATGGTAATCAGTGTTAATAACAATACATTTATATTCATAAAGTATTCAGATCAGAGAGTTGCACATGTTAATTCTTAGCATAAGTACTGTACAGATTTGATTAAAAAAATTAAGGAACTGGAGCTCAGTAATGTCTGAAATTATATTCTCCTAATCCAGACTGCAGGAAAGCTCTTTGGTAGTCAAAACATGTTTGACCAGCAGATTGTGAGGTGTATTTGTTTTTCCTTGAAGGCAACGGAATATTACTTCTCTTGTGCTCAGAGCATGGCATAGTCCAGGTTTTCACTCTGCATTCAGTTTGCTGCTCAGCTCTGCCAAAATTCTGAAAAAAAATTCCTCATACAAACATGAAGAGGCAGACACTTTATCGACTTGTATCATTCATTTTTTATCTAATGCAAATTCACTGAAAAGGGAAAGAAATAATAACTACTTCTAAGAATTGCTGAGAAGTTGATTATTTTCTAAAACCCCAAATGAGTCTATTCAAAGTGGGGCTCAGAATCTGGAGATACAGATATGCAGATGGCAAATTATTTGTAGTTGTTGGATTATCTAACCCAATAGTGCTGGGGAAGAACTAACTACAAAGAATAGACAGTTTTTCCTCAAACAATTTTTTTTTCTTCTCAAGAAATTAATACAGTTCTTCAAAAATACTGAAAATAGAAGTAGCCATAAAAATTAAAATATACTTTGTAAGAACAGACTTGTTTTCCTAGACCTCTTTTTCACAAGCAAAGTGCTATCAGATGGCAGTGTTACCAAATGTAAGTATGAGTAGCTGAAAGTGACCTCAGCCATACAATCTGCTCACTGAAAAATGAGAAAAACTGATTCCCTTCCATCTTGCCATCTTCCCTTACTGTAGAACTGGAAGTGCATGTATTAAATACCACTCTCTAGTGACTGGCAGGAAGAATATTAATATCCCAGCTGAGAGGGTATTGCTGCCATGGTTTGGTGTCCTTTAGAACGAGAGAATCGGCCACAGCTGATAACACTTGTGAGGAAGGAGATACCAGCCAGCCTGTCCCATCTTATTCCCCATATGTTCCTGTAACTGTTTCTCCTTCACTTGTTAGTGCACTTATTCATGTCTACAAAGGCTGGCCCTGGTCAAGTCCCATCCTCACTGCTGATGACCACAGGGCTCAGAGGGAATGGGTGCTCTGGCTCCAGACATCCTCTAGCACTTGGAAGAGATCCTTCAAGAATAGGCCACAAGGAAGACATAGAAATGTTTTCATTACAAAGCTCTAAAAATGTTTTGTTTGTCACACTCCCATTCTCTCTCAGTGCCTGCATTCAGCTCGCTCATAAAATTGTTGACAAGACAACATCTGCATTTCCCTTCATTCCTCCAAGTCAGTTGTAACGATAATAGCTCCATCTGCCATCATCTCCAAAACTGACTGGGAAAAGAGATTACAGAAGCATCATTTAAGTGACTGTTCCATGCAGCTGATAGCCTGTAATTTCTAAGAACGGGTTGCCCTCAGATAGCTCAATCTTTGAAGGAATGAACTTGAAATAAAAGTAGACTCGTTGATGAATGTATAATCTTGCTTAAGAAGGAAAAAAGGTGGAGGAAATACAATCATCCCTAAAAGGAGTCTTAAACTGTCTGGAAAAAAATGTTTTGAATGAAAGAGTCAAGCTGGTAGACACACTGGAAAGGGCAGAGAGCAGACCTCTACCTGTCTTGGGAAGACAATTTGATAGGGACGATAAAGACTGGAAGCTGGTTTAGTCCACTCTGAGTGTTGCATCCTGCAGGGGGTTCAGAATATAAGTATGATTCTAACAATGTGAATCCTGTACAAGACATCAGCTTACAAAATTATCTTAATAGGAGATTCACAGGTTTCAAAAAGAGCTCATCTTATTGGGGAGGCAGCATTCAGACCAGCACTTCAGCTCCCTGCTGCATCCATTGGGTGCGAAATGAGCAAGAATGATTATTCCAGCATTGCCATTTATATCTCTGCAGCAAGGCTTGTATCAGCACTTACCCTGTAGAACCAAGATTTTGAAGAGTTTTATTACCACAACATCAAAAAGTTTTTTCAGGGTTACATTTGATTTATACAGCCTGTGTGTGAGAGAAATCCTTATTTCACAAGTTTGGAAGATGCAAAAATGACTTCATTTTAGGTTATGGATATAAATATTAAATAATTGGACATTTACAGGTTTTGGAGATTGCCACGTTGCTCTAAATCAGTACTGACTTAATAAATGAATTTGTACAATAGTCAAGTTACTACCATGGTCTAAATCAATGTTGATATAAATTAAACTAATAAATATTTATATTATCATCATGCTCTGGAATCCAGTATGACTTAATCAATAAATAGGGTTGTGATTTGTGCCAGGTGGCTAAAGAACGGAGACAGTTTCTGGCCTAAACATTTTACTACACATAATGAAAAGAATTTACCAACTAGTCTATAATTACTCGGCTGCTTGGTTGGGTTGAACTGGTAGAATATTTTTCTAACACAGGTAGGAATTACCTAGTTGCTACCACAGCACATGCAGCTCTGCCGCAGGTGTTTGCCCTTACCCAGCATCATTCAAGCAGATATGGCCAAAACTGAGGCCAAAACATTGATCTCCTGACTTTAAAAAAAGCAAACACAAACAACAAGCAAAATACAGGTCTTTTACAATTTTCACATCCTTTCAAATGACACTGAAAGCAGCTATTTAGGATACAGCTCACATATGTGTCAATATATATTTCTCTGCATGCAAACCTAGCAATGAGTTTAGCTGTCCTTTTAGTTATTCATTCCAATTTCACATCTAGTTTCACAGAAATCCCTCCAAAAGACAGAGCTTTGACAATGTAGGTGTTAATTTAAACACATACCAAATCATGATGCTAATTAAGTTCCAAAATGTAATTTTTCATGAAAAAGGTATTCACAATTGTTGACCATTTCAAATCACTGCCAAATCCCCAAAGTGATCAATTTAAAATAATAACGAAAGTATCTGCCAAAACTGGGGGCTGGAGGGGAAATATATTTAGAATGTACAGAATAAGGAGCAAAGACATAATTTCCATGATTTATTTGCTCTATAGCAGTACCTATGAGTACCACGACAGTCCTTGCCCCAAGCACTGAGCAATTACAGTGCTATTAAAGCCAAATGCATTTAGTAGATGACAAGTCAGGCCTGCATGGGGAGCACATTGGATTGTACCACTACTCTTAAAGCACTGTTAAAATACGTCTCAAAATACCCCTTGAGCCACAAGAAAAAGCAATGCTCCCTCAAACCCTACCCATTCACAGCATGAAGCCCTGGAAAATGCACACGAATAAAGGCTGGGACTTGATCTGTTCAACATTTTCCTAAAGCTCATCCCAGCTTGTTGTGTGTCTCTGATGAGACTATTCTATTTTTTTAAGCCAGGCACTCTTTTATTTATTAAACAACCACCACCCATATTGCCACTTTTTAATTTTCCTTTTGACACTAGACCTTCACATTCCTGACTATTTCTTTTCTGCAACAACCTTTCATCACTTTTATTACCTTGCTAATAGAGGACATTCTTTCCCTTCACATCTTCTGCAGGCGGTCTTCACGCACATTTTTTAACCAGATTCATGTAACCTTAGCAATGTATCAGTCATTCACTGGCATCTCTGACAGCCTGTGAATTTATTGGGCACACAGTCTGGTCTGTGACTGGCAGAGAAAAAGATGTGAAAACCATTTGCACAATTTAATACATGGCACATTCAATACTACATTCGATAACAAGCAGTGGTTCCTAACACTCAACAGGGGGAAAGATGCCAAAACCTGGGAACGCATTTTGGGCACAGTGAGGGACACTGAGCATTTTGCTCCACTCCTGTGTTTGTGTCAGGGATCATTTGTATCCGGTGAAGAGGTGCCTTGCAAAGTCATGGATGAGTCAGCCTTAACCTCATGTTCAGCTGGCTGTGGTCCTGAGGATATTTGGGAATTCACTGAAACATTTTCTATGGACTCCCACTGCTACTACTAAAGAGTCCCACTGCTGGCAGTGTCCAGCTAATGCTTCATGCTGAGAGACATTCCTGCTCTCAGCCAAGGGTGAACTGTTCAGTTTCTGCCTAGGAAAATTTCTTGGCCCACCCCTTCTGTAAAGTCATCTTTTCTTGTTACTTTTATTTTCCCGCATGAGCTTGAAGTCATGCTTAATATTCTGTTTATTTTCCATCTCCTTCACTGGACAAGGGGACAAACCTGAGAAGAAGGATTGTTTAAGAGATGTTTCTGTCATCCCAGCCACATCACTTGCCTGCATAAATCACTGCAATTGAGAGTTAGTATCTTTGACTCTGTGTAGATTCCTCCATTCTGAATTAGATATTTTCCTCTGTTAAACATTTTCTAATACAAACTCAAAATTTACTTCAGTGCTTTATTTTTGCAAGCATTTATTTGTTATTCCTTTTTGGTAATGCCCCTTATTGCACTTCCATCTAAAATCAGTGCATGTTGTAACACTTTTCTAAATCTGACCTTTTTATGTGGAGCTTGAATACCATCAGTAATTAAGAGCTGAAGTTGTTTTATTGGGATAAACAAAAGATTGACTCTGCATATCTTAACTTTCCTTTTTCGCCCTCTGTCAGTCTGCCATATTTAAGTGAAATTACTAATCCCTGCCATGAACAGGCACTCGCCCATGACTTGCTCATTGTCTGCAATCTTGGCTTTCCTTTTCCCACCACCTTTTCCAAGGGACTGTGTCTTGCTCATATTGTCTGTGTCATATGACAGTCAAGATACTTCCTTATCTGGTAAGATAGTATAAACTATTTTAATTTATGTGTGTACTGCACAGCAATCATGCCACTTTTTCCAGAGCAGTATTAAAAAAACTCTAATAGGAGTACTCACTCACCCTAAACTCCCGCTGTTCACCAAGAGCAATAAATTTTAACTGAACACAATAATTTTTTTAAAAAGGGGAGAAGCACAATCTAATATAAGACATGTGCTATCTATTCTTATTGGTCTGCCTAAAAACAGTGTCTGTTTCATGGATGCTAAAAAGAAATCAGCAAAAGTCTTTATGATTAGAAGCATCATTTAAAATGAACATTTACCTGACAGTTTGCTGGTTGCTATCCTAAAACACAAGCTTCAGGAAAGATCCTCCATACTTTTCATTAAAGAATTGGTAATAATAGAAACAACACAAACACCACACGGATGTTGTCTTGATATCTGATATTAATTTTTTACTCAGGCTACGGTTTGCAAATGAAAGTATTCTCTCCAGGAAAGCAGGAACCCTAAAGATGCAGTGTCACTCACAGACCCCAGTGCAATATATGCAATGTTTGTGCAGCCTTCAATGTAGCTGGTAAAGCCTGTAAATATAGTTTCAAGGTGGGAAAAAAAAAAGAAAAAAAGAAAAAAAGAAAGAGAAAAAAAAAAAAGTTTGGGGATATTGGGTAAACTTCCTGCCATGAGTCAGCACCTAACCGGGCCAGCAAAATAATGATACTGCACCACACCAAAAGAAAATGGAGTAAAGGAATTTGGGTTGTATGAGATGATTCAGGCTGTTTGTACTTGGGAATAAGGCTGTCTGCTCTCCCAGCTGAAGAATAAGCAATAATACAAAGATGTCTAATGGAGCCTTGCCAAAACTCATCTTTCTAAATGGCAACCTGAAAGCTTGCTTCCCATGAAAATCAATATATCACTGTTCAAGATGAAATACAGTCAATTACCAAACAAACAGAGGCACTTTTTTGAACATGGGGGATTGTGCTTAAGGAAAATAGAGAAATAATCTTGCAAGAATATTGTATGCTAAGATTAGAGAATGTTTAACCTTTGAAAAAATAATTAACTAACAGGCCTGACAACCAGTCAGCATATATTGGCAAATAGAAGCACATCATCAGGCAAGAAGGAAACATCAGGATTTAGAGATAATAAAAGGTGAGAAAAGTCTTGGCCTGAGGTACAAACTCTGTGATACTCAGTATATTGCTGAGATATTTAATCCAACAGCCTTCTGTTTGTAGGGCTCCAGACAAAGAAGATTCTCCTTTATTCAGGAGAACTGTATTTCTGCTTATTCACAAAACCTTCTCCTCCTGTAAGTACATTCATAAATGTACCATGGTCCACACCAACTGTACTGTTTGCCACATTAGTCAATGTAGGAGGCTGTTCAGACCTTTTCTTAATTGTGGAGATGTTTTTCTAATTCCCAGTCTGAGTTTGTGACTGGTCTCTTGCTTGTGTTGCCTGTCACCATGAGAAGATTCTGCGAGTGCCTGATATTTTTAACTCAGAAAAAATTAAATTACATTCCCTGTTAGAGCTTCCACTGCCAGGCTGAAGCCCTGTTCTGTAAGAAATCCTTCCACTTCCAGAAGAAGTGCAGATGAACCTCCCACAGGGTATCGTGTGGTGCCTCTATTGATAAAAATCTCCCTCAGTCTATCCCACATTTAACTTGTCTCTTTTCAGGGCTTCATCCCACAAGATCCTGCTCTGATCAGCTTGTTCTGCCTTCAGTTGCTGTTCCCTGCTCACAGCAAAAAACTGCTCACAGCAAAAAACTCCTGCACTGCAGCTTTGAATCTCACCTCACTAGAATGATCTATGAAGTTATCCACACTTTCCTCTGCAATAATCTCTCCCTTTATATGGTCAGTGCTGCTGTCAGTCCTCACCCAGGCCTGGGGCACATCAGAAGATGGCCAGGGGAGAAGCACATGCTCCTTACCATGTACTTAAGAAGGGGTGCATCCAGGAGGAGAGCAGAAGTGAGCATAAAGGAGAGGATCACAGAGAGCAGGCATCCTAGGATGCACAGTGGAAATTCTGCCAATAAATTATACTGTTCTCAGAGACAAAGAGTTGCACAGGTTTCTGAGGCATATCGATGTCAAAACCTCCAGCTTTCATCACTGGAAACACAAATCCATCGGCATTTTCTGACCATTCTCAACCCTGCTCTTGAGGAAGCGTTTCCTTACTTGACCCTGGGGTTGTTTTTGCCATTGCCTGGATTTGTTGGTGCCTGTTCCTTCAGTCTGCCCTCATCTCCTGGAAAGCCACCCTGCCACACAAAGGAGGCTCCCAGGACCTCTAGAAAGGGGAGCAGCTCTAACACCAGACCAAGTGTCCCGCCCTGGCTGCCCTGGGCAGGACCCAGAGGGGATGGTGTCCTGTACAGCCATGAGGATGGGAACCTTCTCCATTAGAAATCCATGTCTCCACACAACCCCCCAGCCGTCCTTTTGTTTCTGCTATTATAAGGTAAGAATCACAGATACATGCTTTTCTTGGATTCCAGCAAAAAATCCTCTGACAATACATTCTTACTACTCCCAGACCTCAGATGTTTCTGATAAATACATTTTGGGTTTGTTTCTAATAGGAAAATCTAACCACTCTTAAAGCTTTGAAGGCAGAGGTGAATTGTGTCAAGCTTTATTGTGATTTATAGATGAGACTATTCAGTTTTATCACTGTCTGGTTAGATGGCGCTGCAGTACGTGACAGCCTGGAATGAAATTTTCCCTCACCCTCTAGGTAAGTCCAAACCCTTTTTTTTTTCTTATAGATTACAGGTGTGAAAGACAGAAAATGTAAAATTAGTGGGAGCTTAGCACTAAAAAATAATGATCCATTATAGTGACATCATTAACTACTTCTATCTGCCTGTTATGAAACCCAAAAATGCATTTGGACAAAGATGTCTGACATAATTCAGGGCATGTGGAGAGCCTGGAATAATGAGGAGATGCACCATGAGCACACACACACAAAGGATTTCACCTTTCTTCCTGAGTTAATTATCTCAGAGAGGAGGCAAGCTCAGAACTGGTATTTGCTGTTGTATGCAAGTATTTAACATCTCCTTAAAGACTCAGATTTGAAAATAAATAAATAATTTAACAACAACAAAAAAAAATTATCAGCACTGACTTTGTCAGTGAAATTCCTTTTAAGACATTTGTTTTGAATTAAGCCAGCATGAACTAACTCCAGTGAGTGTCACAGGTCCATGGGGAGCATTCAAGCTACTGCAGGGCCTGTGCCTTTCTTATAAGAAGAAAGTTTTTAAAGAAGATTCTACACAGAGCTCTTACAAAAAGAGCATTGACCTCATACATACTTCTACCCAATGGAAATGTCTGGCCATACTTCCTGAAATAGAGAACAGTAGAATGAGTACATAATATCAGTATTCAGCCTTCTAATGAATAACTGAAATGTGTCTTTTTCAGAAATTAGTACTTTAAGCTGTACGAACAACAGAAAGAAATACTCCATAATGTTTTTAAACTGTCACCCTCACTTTTCTGGTGCATTCAGCCATTTATTTTTCTGTACATTCTAAGAGCTAATCAAATTTGGCCAAAAATGGATTTGACAGAAGGTATTTACCCTGATAAAACACATTTAGCAATAAAATAATGTGGTTGCTGGGTAGTTAGAACACCCTTGCTCAGCATGTCCTATTCACTCTTGTCATCTTGATATTTTCCCCTCATGCATTTGCTCTCTCCTTTATGTGCCTGTAACAGACCATGGCTCACTCCTGAGTCACGAATTTCCTCCTATCTATGCCTCTCTTGTTTTTCTCTGGCTTTACCACATTCTCAACTTTTTATTTTGTCTCTGCGGTGTTGTTTAGCTTGCTTTGCTCTCCTTTTTCATCTCATTTCTTATTTCAGAAGCTTCTCTCAAAATCCTTGCTGTCTTTTTCACAACTTATCAATCTTCCCTTCCCTTTCTCTTCTCCACATCTGTCTACCTCCACATGTCCCCTGGTATTTTTATGAAGCATTCGCACACGAGCTTCAGAAAGGCTGCAGGCAGAGCACCCCTGAGGGAGGAGGAGTGGAGGCCCTGGTCCATATGGCTGGGAGCCAGAGGGGTCTCAGCCCTCCTGGGAAACCAGTTTAGCTATTTGTCTTATACCACACCTGCCCACAGTGCCCTCTTGCTGCCTGTGAACTGCAGGCACATGCTCTATTTTACCTGACAGAGCAACGTGCTCCTGAGATAAACCACCTGCAGATGCACCCCATGGATTCAGCTGGGAACGCCCTCTGAGCTCCTGCCTCAGCCCTTCTGCAGCACTGGTGGCTGTGGAGGCAGAGCAGGAGCCATTCCTCAGTCATCAAGCCACAGCACCTGGGCTATAAAATCTCCTTAGAGATTAATGTGCAACCTGAGAATAAAAATAGGCATCACCAAGAATAAAAGAATGTATGTTATCTGTGGTGTAGCAAACTTTTCCAGATAAGAAGGACCATTATTTCAGGCTTAATCCTCAGTCTTCCTCTGTTTAAATTTTTATGGTCAGAAACAACAAATCCCTTCAAAATAGTGATTAATTTCACCTTTGCTCATGTGGTCCATTCTATTTGACAAATAGCTCACTCACTGGCCAAATTTTGGCAGCCTCCAACTATTCCAGCATGGGGCCAAAATGCTGTTCAACTTAAAACATGAGCTTTTTGTACCGTGCTTATTTTTACCATTGCATTATTTTCCTTTCTGCCTATTTATTTACACTCCCTGAGCCTGCATAGGCACTTTACTAAGATGTGTCTTGACAGTCAGCTTTCTCTGTTATGTCCATTTGTGTTGGTTTGTTTTTCTCCTAGAGTGATTATAGCAGCTTATGCCTGGAACTTGCCATCAGTGACATGTCTAATCTCTGGGTTGTTTTTCCATGCTCTGATACAACAGGAGGCAGAGTTGTCTTTCTCCAGAGCAGATCACTGACACTTCCTATCATTTATTTATGCATGATCTGTTCTAGAATAACAATAAAATAGACCTAACAACAGTTTCTGATAAATGCCAGAATTTAGCTTCCAGTTCTGTTCACAGATTCTCCTCTATATTTTTACATTGTGTTAAATCCATACAGAACATCACCAAAAAAAAGAAATATAATTTATTATTACTTTTATAAATGAATCTTTACCTCCATGAAGGTTAAAATGCCTCCCATCAAGGTTAAGCTCTGTCTGTAACAGGCCATACATATCTGTGCAGTAAGAACTCGTGTATGGCTTCAGGAGTTTTTAACAAAAATAAGGTTTACAAAGACAAAGACAGGAAGAAAATGTTATTATCCCCACTATATCCCTCAGTGGGCAAAGCAGAGGGAAAGAGCAGGTAGCACAAGACAAATTGTAAGTGGGTTTGGTGGCAGAGACAAGACTTGAACTGGTCACCCTGAAGGTCCTCACCACTAAGGTCACCCTCCTCTACGGCTGCAGCTACCAGAGATTATATTAGTTTTACTCCATCATAGGAAGGCACCAGGCTGAAAAAGCTTTTGTTTTTGTGATACAGTCTCAGACACCTTTCCCCACAGTTTGTAAGCTGAGGGGAAAACACCATGACAAGACTGTAAATCACACCCTCAAAGAGACATGCTACTTAAATGTCGAGTAGATTCATAATACGTGTTGTTTAGCTGGAGAGAGCATCATCCTCAAGCACTTTTGAGGTGAGATCCCAGAGGATAACAGGAGTCTGAATGGGTGGGTTGTAGTTACAAAAAAAAGCCAGCACCCCCTGATTGTCTCCTGAACCACCCAGTTCTGCTCCCTACAGCCGGAGCCCCACCGCATGCTGCCCTTTCCCAGTCACCCCAATATTCATCACAGATCTGTTCTCACAGTCCTGGTGCTGACATTCTGAAAGCAAATCATTGGTTCTCTGGCATCTCCATTTTGTTTGACATCCGGCAAGACAATGAACCACTGTGACAAATTACCAACATCAGAAATCCCATCAAGGAATATTGTGACAAATAGAAACTCTGCAATTACTCCTCTCATAGCCCTCGACATCGTGTCTGCAAGTAGCATCAATCAGACCATTCCAGATACGGTTAGACAGTCTCTGAAACCCCTTTGCACTCTCCAGATGTGCCATTACATGCTTTACTTGAGGAGAACTGTTACTAATTTTAACATAGATCTTCTAACCTTGGATGATATTTTGATCTTTTTTCCTGTTTTGTCATTGTGGCCCTTTTCGTCAGGAGAGAATCACAGAAAGGCTCTAACGTGCATCTTTTCAAGTATAGCCTCAAGTAATTTTACTGAACAATATAAAAAAAACCACTTTATCATCCATAATGTCCCTTATCTCCACTAACACTTTTATATACATGTTGACAATATATCTAAACCAGATTGCTTTACAAAAGAACACATGCAATGCTCAAGGACTGACATATGGCTTGGTAGAAGTCTGTGGGATTAAAGTCTAATACAGGTACTGTACCTTGTGTCAAATACATTCCAAGAATGTTTCAGAATAAATTCTCTATTAATGCTAATGTTTGAGCTATTTATTAAAATATTTGATAAAACATTAAAAGAAGTATTCAAATTTTAAAAAACGAAACTGATCCCAAGGCGATAAATTTTTTAAAAAACAATCTTATTGTTTATTCCTTGAGAATCTAAAAAATTCCAGTTTTTCTTTAATTCTTCAGAGAGTCCTCAATAAAGTCAAACTTAACAACACAAATGAAAACTTTGTGGCTGTTTATGAAGACCTGACAGAACTAAACAGGCTTACTTGAAAGGGGAGTATGAGCTTCTGCTTTCTCAAGGTATTAATTTACAACATAAGGATTATATAAGGAAGATTAAGGGACACAGATCAGGTTTTATGATGGAACTGTATTAGTGCACAGACAGATAAATTTATCTTCAGTTAGTTCTAAAACAGAATAGCTTAAAATTTGTATATGCTGCTAAAACCATAATAATTTGGAGGGTTATTTATCAGTTCAGTTTAGGTGTGATCCTAACACACTCTGGCACTCAGAGCTGAGTAAAACTGTCAAAGGTGTCAAGGACTTAAAGCTGAGATATCTTATCTAATCTGTACATGACCAGCAGATATTTGGGGTCCACTAAAGACTAATTCTAGAGTATCAGGAATCTTCCAGATTTTGTCTGCTAAGCAAGCTACACACACTCCAAATGGGCAGTGAAAACGAACTGTTAACAAGTGCCACAATGTAAGATAATAATGTGACTATATATGCTCCTACTAAGAATTAAGAATTCTATTGAGAATTAACAATATTTTAGATCTCATGAGATGATTTCACCAGTTAACAGCATTTGTAATTTTCAGCCACTTAATGCTCTGTAATAGAAAACACACTACATAATAACTGGTGAGTTGCTAATACTCTTCATATCAAACACAGAAAATCAATTCACACGAACAACGACATGGGCTTGCTTCATGTCTTCACACTTCATTTCCACCGAGCTGAAACCACTTCAGACATTTCCAGCTGTCAGTTCCTGTCCCACCGGGGATCTGGAATGTGCATTGAGATGCCTGGAGAGTTTTGGAGATCAAAGCAGTTGGGTGGAAAAGAGGGGGCTAGTACACACTGGCAGCAGAGACTTTCTGGCAGCAACAGAGTGTGATCTGGTGTGCCCAGTGAATATACAGATGTTATATAGGCCTTATGGATGCCTTTTTCTGAGCTTGCTTCCTAAAACTCATTTCTATGTGTTGACCTTTTGAAGAGCTATATTGGTGACTGTCTAGCATGTATTTTAAAGGGATCAATTAGAAAGTGTTTTTAGTGTAGGTAGGAAATTAACTCCCTCAATAATGGGATCTCCCAGAAGGCTTGGCGTGGTCGTGCAATAAAGTCAGGCCTGTGCTTCTCTACTTGTCAGGACCATCTAACAAAAAAGAAATAAGAAGTGATAGGTGGTGGGGAATCTCCTACAGTTCAAAGAGATTTACGATTTCAGAGCAAAAGTTCATGACATGTCTTTTCAAACCTCTGTCACAGACTGGTGGCTAAGCTCATTTCTGCTCATGTGGTCCTGAATCATTACAGATTGTTGGCATTCTGTGAGAAACTGCATTTATCAGGAAGGGATTTGTGCTATCTGATGGAAAAGAGCCCATTGATTTTTTTCAACCTGCTACAACAACTGCTCCTGAAGCTGAAGAGATCCTTTGATGCATTAAAACGGCACAGATGACCAGTAACAATTCAATGAATAATATTTTATGCATTCAGTAACAGCTTACACACAGCCTAAGATATTGAGGGATGAACCAAGCCAGTAGTTTGATTGAGTGTAACCATTGCATTCTTAGTATATTAAAGTACTTTGCTGGGGAAGAGATCAGGTAGAAGTTGGATGGAGAGGACATGGGAGTGTCATGGGAAACTTAATTTCACTTGCACCAGCAAAATGAGGGTATTCTGAGTGCTAGAGAAGGAAACTGGCTCAGAAGCTTTTAGAAGATAATCCTATTCACAAAGTCACTGGAGCTGGAAGGACGAATTTGGAGCTAAGAGAGTAACTTCATTAGTTGGTGGTGTTGGGGATCTTTATGCTTCTTATGAGCTTTGAGCAAAGCATGAAAACCTAGTAACTTTTCTCAGGCTTTGTAAGAAAATAACTAGGACAATTAAAATCTGTTAGCCTTGCACAATTAGATTATCAAAAGACTACAAATTCTTCTTGAAGCTGGTAAACCCAAAGACAGCCTGGGCTCTCATTAAGGTCTGATTTTTTTCTTCTTAGACAGATAAAGTGAAAAGCTGGAAGAAAGAACAATGGAAAGAGAGAGAGAGCCAAATGATCTGACAAAAGACTGCTGCAGCACGATGTAATGCTTGTGTGGGAAAGGATGTGTGGCAATGCATTATGCTTGCATATTTTCTACTGACTTCCAGTCTTGTCAGCCCTCCTCTTGTACCCTGACACATCCTGGCACCGCATTTGCAATTTTACTACAAAGATGAGGAAAATGGCTGGAATCCCCTTGTGTTGTGGTGAAACTGAGCTTTCCAGCCTTCCAGACTACCTCAGCTTAAAGCTCTCTTAGAGATGTTATGAATCTGGCATGATATGAGTCTGGCTTGAGCCAAAACTGAGTTTAAGCTTTTGCTTTCTGCCTTATACTCTTTGGAGGACTAGAGGGACAGAGAAACAAACCACACACTTACAATAAAATGTAATGAGATTGAGCTCTATGATAAATATGTCTCTCAACAATATTTGGTTGCCTAAAGACTTTATAGTAAAGTTATTACTGCTTATATGAAGTATTATTGTATCCTCTGGGTAACTGATGTTATCAGTATGTACTTCAGTACATCAGTATGTGCTCCAATATTTCCTTTAAGGGCTCTTCTACCCCATCATGCTGATGCCACAGTGACAGTAGGAGCTAAAGGAGCTAAGAGAAGGCTGAGGAAAAATTTTCTCATTGACAGTATGCTGGATCCCAGCATAAGGTGAATTTTCTGCTGATTTGGAAGGTGGTCATCAGACCTTAACAAGGCCACACAACCTGAACAACCAAGGCAGGGCACAAATCAAGAGTGTGATGGGAAAGACCTACAGAGTGGAATGCTTCATGAAAGTCAGGTACAACAGCATGGTCGATCGGCTCAAATGTGCATACCTCAGTTACCAGTGGCTAAAAAACTTTACCTCACGAATGCATTTGGATTTAAAATGCTTCACTGAAACAGAGGAGGCAGCAAACTTTTGACATTTACTAAACACTTAGAAGAACCATCTCTTTTGTACTTAAAAGCACAGGAAAATCCTTCCTCTTCTCTGCTGCTGGAAGTATTAAAAAATGCATCTATGATTATGTGAATTCCCATTTTCTGCTGCAGCGAACAGGTATGGCTCCAATGAACCAGTGAAAGTCTGTCTGTGGTTCATAGATTCATTTTTGAATGCTGTCAACAATAACCAGATTTTTCTTTGCTTTAATTGTGGAGTTTGGCACCCAAGGCATTACAAGACAGCCCAAGAAAAACCACCTGAATTTGGTGTGTGCGAGACAAACTTCTTCTAATATTTTAGTTCTTTTCCACACTCCTCTGCCTCATCTACCTTTCATCCTGCCCTCATTATCTGATTCTATCCCATATCTTAAAGCTTAACCTAAAGCTTATCAAATGTAAACCCTCATTGAATGCAACAGACTTTGGATCAGGCCTGTAGGGGTTAATCAGCATGGATATGGATCACTCGTGTGAGCTGCCAAGTGCCTTCGGGTCTCAGTAGCATCAACAAACCTCACAGGAGCACGCCTGGAGCTGGCTGGTGGCACCAGGACTGATGGGAGCCTGAGACAGCTTTTGGGTTTCAGAAGTTGTGGCATATTGATCTGACAGGCAGAGGAGCTGCTGTGTGGGTGTGGGGAGGCTCTAGGGAAGTATTTCACAGGGTTGGAAGCTTCTTAGGCCCATCTCAAATTTTCATTTGAGTTATCTTAATAGGCTTTTCCCCTCAAGCCTCCTGGGGTTTAAGGGGAGAAAAAAAAAGGGATAAAAAATTAATTCAGGTTCATGTTCTTTTGTGACTGCTCCTACTGAGCACAATAAACTGACATGCTGCTTTTAATTAGCATTTAGTTAACTGCTCATTTTTGTGCAGAAACTATGCACCAAGTCCAGTGAACATAAAGGTGCTGAACTGAGGACAGGGAGATTCTGCCTGTGGAAGATTCTGACAGGGTGGAATTATTTAAATAGCAACCCTTTAGGTTCAGTGCTCGGGCTCTGTCTGATTTGAAACCGTACAGATAGAAACAATGAAATTTGAGCAGAAATCAAGTTATTATTGGTAACTCACCTTAGGTAACAAACTTCAAGCCACTATCAAAGAATAGAATAACAGAATATGCCGAGTTGGAAGGGACCAATAAGGATCATCAGCATCCAATTCCTGGCCCTGCACAGGACAGCTCCTGATGCCTAAAGAGGCCAACCTAGAAACAGAGACTAGACAGGAGTAAGGGAGTAAAGGTGGATATTTATTAGAAAGGCCTTCAGAGGTACACCCTGGGCAGGCCAAAGGCTACACCCAAGATGGACCCCGAGTCACGAGTTCTTCACACTTTTATAGCTTTGGTCCATTTGCAAATCAACTCAATTTCACCAATTAAACTTTAGCTAATGATGCAATTTCCCCTCAGCTTGCCCCCCTTCTCAAGATGCTGGGTTACACATTTTGGGCCTAGGCCGGGCTGGGTGTCCTTGGAGAGCAGCCTGGAGAGGCTTTGTTATGTCTGTCTCAGCATGAGAGAGCAGCAGCTCACAGGCTGCAGGACACTGCAGAGTTACACACTGGGAATACAGAATTTGAAAAATATAAAAGTTAAAACCTAAGGCATCACCCCAAGAATCACACCATGTGTCTGAGAACATTGTCCAAATGCTTCTTGAGTAGTGGCCGTGCATTAAAACATAACGAGGTCCTACCAGTACAGCACCAGCACAACCCAAAACTGAGCTCAGCAATTAGCGCCCAAACCCACGTGAACAAATAAAATTAAATATTAACAGAAAATTAAAGATCATCTGTGCAAAAAGGGGAATTAATCCAGGTGTTGGCTGAATTCATAAGCAGGGCAATAAGACTTCTCCACAGACTTGCAGATGGGCATCACCACATACACAAGCTTGTAAAATTACCTACTGGCACGTGAAACTTGCGAGTCTTTTCAGCTGCGGTAAAAATACAGCTCTTGCTTTTTCTTTCACGAGTTGGGAAATCCTGAAACAGTATTTTCTTTCCAAGGTTTAAGAAAATATCGATGACCTCCTTGTTTGTCCCACCTGCTGTTCTTGGTGACTATTCTCCAGACAGGAGCCTGAACCCAATGGTGAGCTGAATTAGCTGGAAGCCACGGATAATTTTCCAATACCCTGTGTCTTTATTATCATGGGAAATTCAACCACAGTAGCTGTCTTTGAAAAAAAAGTTTAACAGTTTCTTCCAGGCAGAAGCAAGGCATTTATGCTTTTAAACTCAGAGAGGAAACCAGGACATTTTTACCATTATTTAATTATTAATACTGCTAAGCATAGCTTGGTGTACCTGAGAAAATCTGAGTAATAGCCATCACTGAACGTAACTTTTTACGTGCCTTGTAAAATCAGGGCATTTTTGAGCACTAAAAGGTTGCTGGAAAGTCAGTCAGCACTACCAGAGTATCATTTAATTATCATAAGCTTGGTTGTATCATTTTCATAAAGAAAACAAATGCAAAATGGACAAAAAAGGGATGCACTATTGCAGAACAGTAAAAATTGTAGTTCAAGATATTAATCACTCTGAATCCCGTGAGTTTTTGGCAGATAATAAATGTGTGATAGATCGATCTCTAAAATCACATGCATATTATGAGCATAATCCTCACTTTAATGCAGGGTCATAGAATTTTACAGCCTCATAAGCTTGCAAGGTTTCACCTGGAACATCAAAACAATTGCTAAAAGCATAATAAATTCTACAGCTAGCCATCTGCTTACCCTCCTGACCTTTCAAATCTTATAAAAACTCAAGCTCATAATTTTTCACTCTATGAATTTCAACCTTTTTTTTTTTTAATACAGTATATTCAGAAGGTTACTTCATCTTTTCCATGTAATAAAGGGGATCCATTCCATTTGATAATATTTTGTGGCAATAGACATTTTTTCTTGAAAGGATTTTGAGTGCTATCTCTGGAGCTAATGGGATTGTGGGGCATTGCCAGTTGTTTTATCTGGTTGGAAACATTTATTTTGAGTCATGCTCTTCTTGTATGGGTTCACCCATCAGTCCCTGTTGGAAATTACATCCAGCAACTGCTCTGGAAGAAGGTTAAATACCACCAGTGTCTGTTTCCTGCCTTAATCTCTGGTACTGTGAACCACTCTGCCTTGTTTTTCACAAAGTCATAAAGGTTAAGGTTTCCTATTTCTCAGCACTGAAATATTGTATCTTCCTCCGAAATTAATATTTCTATTCCAGATAGACAATTGGGAATATAAAACGTATTGGTACATTTTTTTAAGATGTTGTTCTACACCAATACTTCTATATTGCCAAAACCCCTATACAGGATGTGTTTTATCTTTGAAGTGACACAAGTTAAGTAAATGACTGCAAATACATTCCCTTGACCTTACTGATATGGACAGGAAGGAAAACCAACAAGAAAACATATACAAGAGAAAACCAAAAATTATCAACACAAAGAAAATAAATTAGGGCTTATCCATATCAAAATTTAAGAAAATACAGCTTGGAGACATCAGCAGATAGAAAGAAAATGCCAAGGAACATCCTAGAAACAACTAACAAGCAACACCAATCAGGGCAAGGGCTTTACACTGATGTGGTCTCTGTGAAACACACCAGAGGACAGCATCCTGTCAGGATAAAGCCCATCAGTTCTCTGATGAATTCACGTGTGGAAAAATAATATCCCCTACCATCCAACCCCTGTAGTCCGTAAGGAAGGACTGCTCTTTCTTCTCTGCCACAGAGAGACCTGTTGTCCCCCCAGGTTGTAGTGGTCAAAGCATTAGTTGGGAGGGACTCAGTCAGATGATGTCATTTTAATTCTTTCCCTAAAAGTGATCTCACTTTTTTTTAATGAATTTTTTCTTAAATTTTTACCCTGTACCAGTGGCAAGTACAGTATGCATGCTCATATGGATATCAAAGGGCCACTGCTTAATGTTCAGAAATACAAAGTGAAAAAATTCACCCAAATTAGTTTTGACAGTTCTCTCCAAGACTCTACATTTATCCTCACCAACGAATAACTACAAGAATTATAAATCCACATGCAATTCTGAAAGTTTTGATTTTCAAAAAAAACACAACAAAAAACTTTTTTAGATTAGCATTACCAATTCTCCCCTGCCCCAAAATTCATTTATAGTCATTTTATTTCCTCCAGTTTCCTGACAAGGGGAAATCTGTGCAGTCTCTCCATACAGCTGTCTCCCTTAATAACCCTTGAACTTCCTGGCCACTTTTAAAAAGACATAGCTTTCAGAGGTGTGAAACCACTGCAAATATAATGAAAACAGTTGACTGTTGAAAGGGGATCCAAATTATTGCCTCAGCTGAGGGAAAGATCTTTTCCCATTCTCAGAGATAAGAGCCAGCAAATCAGCACACATGTGCTCTGAACGAGCCACAGCAATTTGTCCAGCCAAATGAACTGGGGATGCTGCAGGGAGATAGGCTTCCTGCAAGAGGGAGATTGTCAAGGAATAATGAGAGAACCAGAGGAAACTGGTTGTAACTGGCAGTAAGATGATATTAGGGAATATAAGGTAAAAATCATGGAAAGAATGATTTTTAAAACCAGGTTCTGCTCACAAAACTATTTTTCTTTAAAATAATAATTAGACTGCAGTACGTTAGTTCATCACTTTATGAGCTTTCCTTTAAAATACTTCTAAATTAAAGGTGTGAGTCAGTGTTTAAAAGAAACAGGAGAACACCTGCCTTTGCACCATACTCTAATGTGCAGGAAGGACTGAAAAGGAATCCACTTATGGGAACTATGTAGTTAGAATATGTGTCAGGAGAAAGAGCTCTCAGTGAGTTGGAATTCTGGACACATTCAGTGAATTAAGGTATCTCACTGTTCTGCTCGACAGCAAAAAGACTGTTTGCTAATAAATCTGCCAGTTGTACTGTGTTAGCAAAGCCCGAAATGCAAACTCCTCCATCAGAAAGTGTGGACGCTTCCAGGGGCTCTCCCAGACCAGGAGAGGACTGACACTGGCAGCTGTGGAGAAGGACACCTGAAGAGAACCCCTAGGAATACTTCGGGAGAGGAAGAAACAATGGGTTAAACTAGCATTATCTCCTGTTCATTACAGCCAGTGGAACAGAGGATGAGCTGTGTAATGCCATTTCTCCTTTGTCACAGCTGCAGTCACAAGGCTGAGGCACCCAGCCTGAGTTTGTGTTGGTCTCTGTGTAATGTGCTGTCAGCTCTTGCAGCCTTTTCATTTCTTGTTATTTTGATTGGGAACCTCACCCTCTCATCACAGTAAATGGGGTCAGAGGCAACATTATCCTACACATTTCTTATGCCACCTGTCCAAGTCACCAGCACCGAGGTGATTTCAGAGTGGTTAAAGCCCATGCACGTGCAGTACCTGAAAGCACATTGCCCCATTATTTACTCACTATCTTTCTGCAGCTGGAGCTGCATTTTTTTAGCAGGAGCTGAAATTTGGCCTTGTCCTAGAATGTCACACTTCTAAAACTGATATTATTTGCTTCGGTTCAAAATTTATCTATTCTAAAGCTTATTTTCTTCTTGGCTTGAACCTAAAACATAGGCCCAGAATCCTTTCTTGTGTTCCTTTTCTAGGAAAAATAAATAGCCAGTGCCAAAGTTATGTAAAACCTCTGCTCTCATCCTTGGGGTAAAATTGTGACCTGGATAAAGTGTATCCAAGCCTAACTCATACCCTACTCTTCATCATGGAGAGAGGCTCCCATACCATGCAGAGGGATCAGGGGATGTCTGGCTGGTTGAAAATCAGTTCAGTGAGTAATTCCTATTGGATACAGACAGGTATTGTTCATTGCCATTTCATTTTTCCATAGTTTAGGTTTGCTTCTCTCCAGAACATCCATTGGAGAAGAAAAGACAATTCTTGGCTTCTTACAACTGCCAGCATTTTTCTGGTGTAAATCTTTTGGGCCAGAGGAAAAATAGAAGCACTTTAACCTCTTTTCTTCATAAGTAAAATTCAAAAAAGCTTCTCTTGGAACAGATCCAGCTGGGGGAGAAAGGGAGAAGCCCTCCAGAATATCACAGGAAAGAAATGGCATTTGGGGAGAAGAATCTTTCTTTAAGGATGATCCAAACCCGGTTAGGGGCCACATCTCTCACATTATGTCCTTTTTGGTCACACAGCTTTCAGTAAAGAAATGTGGTGGGAAACGACAAGTAGTCCTGGAAATTAATAAACATCCTGAATATCAGCAGCAGTTGCCATAGAACGTGCAATATCACATGTAGCATGCAGGTCACTGTGCTCTTTTGATCTGTTAATTATTGACAATAGTTTCAGCTGATAATTCTGAAAGACATGGGAAATTGTGTTCTAAAAAAATACCATTAAAAATTTAGTAAGAGGGAGTTTGAAACCAGGAAGAATGGATACTAATGGTGCAGTAATTAAGTAAATCGGAGGTGATGAAAGCTAAAGAGAAAATTAATGCTTAAATAGATAGAAAAGGAAACAAAGTTCAAATTATGATTACCTACAATTTCAGTCATTCTACTTCTCATTTAATCACCTGGAGGGAATGGATAGCAGTTAAGATTTATGCAATGGCACAATAAGAAACTGGGTTTCCTCTTTCTTCACATTGGATGTGAGATAGATTATTTCTAACATTCAATTCTAAGAAAACACATCCTTAATTCAAGATTCCAAACATAAAGAGACAGAGTAGAGGTTCCATTTCTAGTGGAAAAAAATTCTGTGCCACAGCCAAACAGTCTGACTAGTTAGTATTGTAATTTGGAAACTCACAGAATGGGTTGCTGAGTCGAAAAGAGATCTCACTGGCACTGTGTTTGTGACCCATTAGCACTGCAGCCTTGAGTGGGATAAACTCAATTTAGCAGGAGAATATGCCCAGTGTTTGATACATTTGGATGGAGTTCCCTTCAACGTGCTTCCCTCACTCCTTCTTACGAGCAGGGTCCCTTTCTGTCCCAGGGAGAAAACCTCACATTTATGCCAGTATACTGAGAAAGAATCACACACTCAGACAGAAGCACAGATGCTGCAGCCCTTAGACACAAAATAACCATGAAAAAGGAGCTCATCAGAACTGCCTGGGCAATAAGTTCATCCTCACATTTCAGATCTCTGTGTGCTGGCATTAAACAGACTTCAGAAACATGCTCTATCTGCACCTTCTTTCATTCTGTAAGACACTCGTCAGCCTTGGTGGTTCAACCTCATTTGAATAATTCCTGTTCTTCCACACTGATACCAGGCTTGCTTAAAGGAAAATTATTTTATATGCAGAGGAGAAAATCACAACTGTAACTCAACCAGAACACAGCTGATTAAATGTAACAAAATAATACCTTGTTTTGTTGTGAACAAATACAGTATTATAGTCACACATGCTTCAAATAAAAAAAAATCAAACCCATATTACATATCTTTTATATTTACTCCACATAGGTTTCATAATATTTTCTACTTATTTGGTTTTATCCTTCTATAACATAATTCTTACACATTGGAAATCATTCGGTAGTCATTGCATGTAACAAAATCTTAAAGACCAGATTCAGTATCAAAGCCCAATTCCTAGGAATTACATCCTTAAAGGGGAGGAGGAAATGAGAAAAACTGAATAGACCATTGTGGTGAATGATTATTGTTGAAGGAAATACAAGTTATTCTTTTCCTTTGGTCTGATTTTTTTGGCACAGTTGAGAAGCTCACTGAAAATCAATACAAATTGTTCTTAAACAAACGAATTGTTACCAAACCAAAGAGTAGATTTAGAATAATGTAAAAAAAATACAAATAATCCAAAATCCATATGAGCAATTGTTGATTTTCAAAAATGCAAACTACTTAACAGCCTTAGAAAACTACATCGGTAAAATCACATTCTCATACAACCTCCTATGTCATCCTGGGCTGCCCTCCCTCTCCAGATTTCAAAGCTGAAGGTTTTATTCTCAAAGATGCATCTGCCCTCCACAAAGGCCAGCCCTTTCCAAAAACAATTTTAACAAGCTCTCTCCACAGTAAAATAAACCAGATCTCCTTTTCCCCTTGTAAACAAATTCACTTTGAGATGGGATGAAGTTTTGACTTGAATTGAAAGTGGATAAGATGAATCTAATCCTAAGGCCCCCTCAGTCTCCAAGGCATACACACAGCATTTTGTTTTTCAGCCACACTACTTGCACCAAGCGAGGAGGATCCTCACCACAAACAACTCGGGACCTGAGAATGTTGTCCAGCAAGGTGAAGTGCTGAGAGAAACCTAGAATTTCATGCAAAGTTTCACTCACAGAGTTTGTGAAAGGACTGTTTTGAAGTAGAGTGTGGGTATGATTGCTCTACTAAAATAACCAACACAATGGTGTAAAGTCTGTGTTTGCAGACTGAACAGTAGATGAGCACAGACGGACAGGATGGCAGCAATAATAGTGAGGGCATATCTTTACATTGTCTTTAATGACATTCATCCCAAAGGCCAGCAGCAAGCTCGCTCTACATGCTGAATCCTTGAGCTGGAATCTGTTTCACTGCACAAAATGACAGCTTGTGCTACCTGCTGCTGCTTCTCTGTTAACACTTCAGATGGTCTGCATTCTCTTAGAAAAGGAATACCAGAAACCAAAGAATTCTCAAATCTAAAGTCACATCAGCAACAGTAGCCAAGTTAGGAAAAGAGAAGAGTTGTTAATATCTCTGGAAGGGCCTAATTATGAGGAAAAATGGGGTATTATTCTCCTTGTCAAAACACTAAGCACTACCTGTGCAAATGCACATACAAAATTATCTCCAAGAAAACATGGCAGTATTTCCCTGGAGAAGTAAAAAACCTAGAGAAGTTTCAAGATGGGGAAAACTTTTCAGCTTTTCACCAAGATATCTCTCTTGTCAGGGTTATTTCTTGTACACTCTTAGGTTAACACAAACAACCAGCCAAAAAATACCATAGAGGATATCTCGGGTTTTGTTGTTGGAAATCCTCCTTAATATCTTTTCATGTCTTTGGGCCTCCTTTTCTCCTCATTATTCTCCGAGTTCATTCTCTTCTGACTTAAAATTTAAAACGTGGAAGATGGGGAAATTTGTCAGCTTGTTGAAGTGAAAAGCATAAATCTCGAGGGTAAGATCCTCAGGCAGTATAAATGCATGAGAGTAATAAATGAAGAAAGCCCAGTGATGTACCAGGGGCAGCTCCCACCTCCTTCCATTTGCCCAAGGGGCATAAGGGCTGGCAGGTTTGGGGCTGGGTTCTTATTTGAAACCTATGTTTTCCTAATTAGCTATTTACTTAATCAGTGACAGTAAACGAACTCTGTATGGTAATAGATGCATAAACAAGTGAATTATGGATAGAGAGCTGCCATCATGTTATTTCTCTTTTTAAATACATACTTGCAGGGTATAGACCTGTGGAAGAGCAATTATCAGAACATCCTGGTGCTCAATAATACATTAAATGCAAGATGTATGCTGCCCCTGGAATATACATGTGAGTGAACAGCAGCACTTCTTATTTACAAATACTTAAGCTAGAGAGCCAATATTCAAGGGTACAGTTGCCAAGTGTCTGTCCAAGGCCATACCACGTGAGGTTCTGATTTGTGAAAGGGTTGTAAAGGAGGTCAAGACCTAATTTGCTTAGATTCTTGGGTCTGTCAGTCTTTATTCAAAGCCTGTAGGAAAACCACACGCTTGTGGTAGATGCTGTAACAACCTTGCCAGACCAAAATACAGAACAGCAGCAGAATTGCACACCTTGAATTAGTGTGACAAGTAACAACCTTCAGAGCAGAGATTTCACTACCTACAGGCTACAGCACAGCAAGAAAAACCTTGCTCTTGACTGTATGGCTCACATGATTAGTCATTTTTAGTGGCCTGCTGAAATTAATTTTCTTTGTAAAAGAAGTATTTTTATTTCCTATTTGCTATATCGGCTTACAGTTATTTATTTTTTTTAAACTTCAAAACACAATTCCACTAATCATACAGTTACTCACTTTGAGAGAAGGAAATTGTTATAGCGTTTGTTCATATTTATCGTTATTCCAAGAGTTTTATAATCATTATAGAAGTCACCATCAACTATATTATTAAAGTACACAGTTTTTTCCTCAGTGCTTGACATCTCTGATTAATAAAGTTAAATGGTTGTAGATGGCCTCTAATTTCCCAGCCCATTGCTGGCTTTCCTTTGCACGCATCAGTGTATTTTATCTAAATCCTCATGCTCCGCATTCTGCTGCCTGCAGGAGACAGAAGCTGTGAGCAGCAGAAAGAGCACATTCCCTAGTAACATGCACCTTCCCAGACTGCATTCCTAATCATGTTGTGAGGATTTTTCCTGGCAGATATGCAGTTACTGCTCTTTCACATGGCCTGTCCTCTCATGCAGGGCAGGAGCCCTGAATTTTGGTAGCTATTTCCTATTAACCAGTGTTGCTGACTAATAACATCCTCCTTTTTACCAAACACACCTTCTTGTCACCCTGCAGTTTCACATGATGAAAGTCAATACATTCTCACAACTTCCTACTGCACATTGATTACAGACCCCTAGTCAAGTATCTTAAAGCTAAACACATTTATAGGTCACATTCACTCGTGTTTGTTCAGGTTTAGTTCATGATATCCTTTTGCACTGTTCTAAATATTCACTCTGCTTTTCACACTTCTCCATCCTGAAATGACAGCTTGGGTTCTTCTGAAACACCTGAGGATCTCCAAGTAGTGAGCTTCCACAAGGTGCTGCTAGATATATAAACTATGTCCTTGATTTTTTGTCTGTCTAGAAGACCACTTGTGTTATACATAAAAGCTGAAGGAACAATTTGATTGCTACTTTGCATTCTCAGTCGAGTTAATTATCATTAAGAGACATCCTTTTTGTTGCTCTAGAAATCAGAAGCAAGCACACCATTTCTTCTCATTTGAACATAAATATAGACCATTTTATGTGGCCTCCAATTCACTGCTATTATCCCACACTGAAAATCAGAACATGAAAGGACAGAGATTAAATCAGGGAAATCAAAGGAAGGACAGAAACACAGACTTGTGTGTGTGGAAAGGACTGCGCATGTTTTCAGACGATACAGGTGTCCACGGCACAGATGGAATTATGAGTGTTTGTGTGATACTGAGACTTTTAGGCTGTTAAAGTTTGTTTTTTTAAAAAAAAGAGTATTTTTTGGGGATGCACCGTCAAACAATAACATTACCCCCCAGCCTTAGTAATGAGTGCTCCTATGATCCTACATCCCAGAGCAATACCATTTTTTCCCCAGAGCAGATTCATTGCAGCCATTAATGAATCCTCAGAGTCAGGAAAGCAAAGACATTTTCTCATCAGGTTCCCACTAGAAATTGCGTATGAAAAGAACCGAGGCAAGAAGAGTTTGGCATCAATGTGCATTGAAGCTAAGAGATATCTCAAGAATTTACATCCGTGATCTTTGATTCAAGAAATTATATCCAATATGAGAATATCTTTTGGCTACAAATATTCCTTCCCAGAAAACAGCAGGATAAGTTTGAGTCTTTGACCAAAATCTTTTAATGGACGATATTTACAGAGGCAAAATTAGCATTACTAAGACTGTATGTATTTATAAATATTAGCGTTGATTTCAATTCCACACTCCTAGCACACCATTCTTTTTTTTCCCAGATGGAGATTACTTGCAATGCATTGGGTTGTGTGTCATCTTCTTGTACTCCCCAATTCCCTCAGAAACCATTGTTTTATTTTTTTCCCCCTATTCTCTGGGACAAAGCAGTTTGGGGAGCCTTCTCTGTCACTAAATGATGTTATTTAACTAGAGTTTATCACTTCTAGCTACCAGAACACCAAAGGACAACTTAAGGGGGAAAAAAATGAAATACCAAAACCAAGAGAGAAGTGATGGATTGTTGTGAATGTTTTGTATCCCAGATAGACCCACTCAAGCTGCCAGCTTTTCCAGGGCACATTTGAAGGCTGAGGATGGATGGTAACAGGTTTCCACAACACAGGGTGCAGGGAAAAGAAATATCACAAGCAGGAAAAAAACAACTCTCTTCAATGACAAATGACCCAATTTGTTCCTCCCCAGTAACTGTGGCAACTTGGTACAGCTTTGCAAATCTCTGTCATTGCTGCTGCGAATTGGTTGCTTTAAATGGATCCTCACTTTTCTTAAAGCAAGGCATGGCAAATTGCCTGTAAGTAGTTTTGGGTCAGGTACACCAATTTTCAGCTTGAAATTGCAATTATTTTTTCCAGCTTCCACTTCCTCTCACATAGCCTTTGCTCAGCTTAAAGAGAGTCAGCATATGTAATAATTTGCATTGCAGGGAATGTGATACAGCAATCAGAGAGGATGAACGTTTCAGATCAGGCTTCTTTCAGTTTGATTCTCTTCTGATACTTTTACTGTGGTTCTCCAGATCACACCCTCAGCCCCTGCATTTTGTAGAATCTGGGCAGCCTTTCAATTGTCTGACCTTTCACTAAGCCATGTTTTCTCCAGATACTAAAATTGAATATAATTTCACTCTATTCAGTATTAATAAACTGCAAACAACATCATTGCCTATTCTTGGCAAAGTGCCTGAATTAAATAGCTTTCTTAATATATCTTCTATCTGTATTAGAGCTATTTAAAAGCAATATGCCAAGTGTGCTGATGATAAAAATACCATTTTTCATTCATCTGTTTGCTTTTAAGCTCCACATATTCGCTGTGAATATTTTCCTTAGCATAAGCAGTTGCCAATAGGAGTCTTTGTACCTAAAATACATAAATTACTATCTAGCTTTACAAAGAAACTACTATTTTCCTGAGCAAGATTGTCAATTCTCCTTAGATGGTAAAAGCCACATCTATCCCCACTCTAGTGAAAAATACCCAGTTGGACAACTGATGTGACAGAACTTTTCTTTGAACTACTTGTCCAGATCTAACCACTTTTGGAAAAATATCAACTATAATTCATATAGTTGCTCAGGAGAATTTTTTTTTAAGTGAACAGATGTTAGCTAGAACACTTGGAAGAAAATAATATTAAACCTTGGTATTAATGTTCACCATAAAAACACAACAGTAATCAGTAACCATCCATAATCAACAGTTAAGTTCATTTATTACAGGTCTGTAAGGAGCTGAATAGTCAAATCCTAAATCTTATATCTTGCGATTATTTTAACTTGAACTCTGAACCAGAGAGATTCAATTCTGAAGCACGGAGACACCCCTTTTCCCACTTGGTTAACAGAATTATGTCAGGAGTGAGTTTTCTGTTGTATATTTAACAGGAATTTTGAACACAGTTGCCAAGTTTGTATCTTTCTGTATGAGGGGGAAAGAAAGAATGACAAAAATTAAGACCCAATAAACAGAAAATATGCTGTCTAGAGACTAAAAGGTGTCCCCAGTTTTAGAAGGCTATACAAACACTCAAAACAACAAACACCAACCACATGTCAATCTGGAACCCAACAATAAACGCTGAAGAACCAAAATATAATTTCAGCCCTTTTACATCAGCAGAGAGAAAACCTTTCTGAAAATCTGGAAGCACTTCACTGCTTTCGAGCCCAGACCTTGGGTTTTCAGGAGGCAGCCTGGGAGGACCTGAGGCTGATTGTGCAGCACGTGGCACACACTGGAGACAGGCAGGGCTCTTCCTACAGTGCAGTCACGTTGTTAAGTAATGAAACACTGATTTGCATCTTTACCCAGTAAAATTTCATATAAATATAGGTGCTGATAACATAACATTATTTATGGATAACAGCTGTCATATTCCCCAGCTGTTTGCTTGTTGTCTGCTGTAACATATGTTAATTTAAACTTTCACCAAATGTCATGGATTGTTTGCAGTCCTCCAGCTGCAGCTTGGCAAATTTTTCCTTTAGGTTTCTGTTGGCTCTGGAAGTGATTACACAGACAGCCCATAACAACATAAACAACTCTTGTGTGGCTGCTGAGCTGTTTGTTAACTCGGCTAAGTGAATGTTTGCTGGAACAAGCAAAACAGGGAGAGAAAACATCTCACTTATTTTCATTTTTCGGAGGTATTTTTGGATGCTGTCAGTAGAGAAAATGCAGGGGACACTGGACTCAAAGAAATCTTTAAGTAAAAAAATGCATCACACAGAACAGATTTTTATTCCCTCAATGGTCCTAAATTAAATTAAATATAATCTATATTTTTAGATAAATTGTATTCTAAACACGATGTCAAAAGCAAAGCCCTCGGTTTACAAAGGCAACCACAAAAATTTAATTGACTTAATATAGCAGGACTGTGCGACGAACTTTACAATCAATAAAAGTTTGCCATATAATATGAAGGAAAAAAATAGTACAAACTGAATATCACACTCTGTGCACAACTTCTAATGCATTGCATTGCACAGCAGGGAAAAACCCACATAGCAATGAAGAGTCTAAAGCAGAAAACTGAAGGTGGAGAAGCAAACAGCAAGGAGGATTGGCAGGACTTGTCAGGCATCTTGGGTTTCTTTCTCATGGGAAGCTTTCAATCAGAGTAAATACCATCTACATGCTGAAAACAAAGGCTGGTACAGAGGGGAGGCTCTGATTTCCTGTACGAGAGCTTTTCCATCCCTTCTGTACCATGCTGCCTCTTCCACAGTGGGACACTGGCATTTCTCCAAAATGTGCAAACACTAAAACACCTCCTGCTTTCAGTGCTCAGAAATGATATTTAAATTACACTAAAGGTCAGCCTTGGCAGGCAGAACAGCTTATATCTGCTTTTCAGAGCAGGGTAAAGATCAATATACAGAAATAGGAGTTACACAAACATCCAAATGATAAGATGATGCCAGCAAGCACAATACAAGTATTGATCAATTTAAATATGAGAGTGAGCAGAAAAGGAGAAAACATCATCTCTGGTGACAAACTGACAAAGAGACTGGCAGCTAATAAAATGGATGATGAGATGGGAAATAATTCTTTTTCTTACTATTTATCTTTCCTTAACTCCACTTTGTATTACCTCTCCACTTTTCATCCTGTTTTCAAATCACATTTTAAACTTACCACAGAATGAAATCTCAATAAACAGAATATGTTTTAGATTATTACAATGCCAAACCTCTGTAGAAGTAAAGGATAGTGGAGAAACAGAATTCCTATATTAATTATACTAGAATTAATGTGCTTTCTGTAGCAAATAAAGTTGCAGACCAGAGAGTTGCCTTGTGATGTGGTACAATTTGCCACAGCCAGGAATTACTTATTTTAACTGATTCCTGTAGAAAAAAAGATAGTTAATAGAGGTGTAAGAGGCTTTCATTCCAATTTGGGTAAATCAAGACATTTATATGTGCCACAAAACCCAAAGTTTTTCCTGCACAGTTGGCTTTGTGTCACTGACAGAGTCACAGGACCAGCCCGTGAGAGTCACTGTGCAAAGTGGCATCTGTCAGCAAAGCACCCAGGGAACAAACATTCCCCACTCTGGACTCCAGCCAGGGACATTCCTTCCCTCACTAAAGCGTTATGGGACATTTTAACTTTTCTTCAGTAAGGATGTTCGCCCCAAATAATTCAGTGTTGATCAGAGAGAGGGTCAGCATCCCCCCACATATCTCTTGCAGA
The DNA here is from genome assembly GCA_013397055.1 of Pachycephala philippinensis. NCBI lineage: Eukaryota > Metazoa > Chordata > Aves > Passeriformes > Pachycephala > Pachycephala philippinensis. The sequence continues at coordinate 64,736 of VWZT01013032.1, read as the reverse complement.
CCTCTCCTACAAGAACAGTTCTACAAGCTCCTGAGCTGCTCTAAGGTAAAATCCTTCCCTTCAGCACGACATGCAAAAACTGGAGCACTTAATCCTCCCTTTCAGCAGCACTCCTCTGCCAAAAGTTGCTGAATTAGAAAAGGCTTCTAGCTTGTTAATATCCTGTCAACTGACACAAAAATTAAATTTCATCCAGTTTAATAAGCCTCATTTAGTCAAGGGCCATTTACAAATTTTTGGAAAAGCTTGATTGCACCACCACAGTTAAATACAACATCTTATCTCTGATAGCATCACCACATCCTTAATATTGACTTAATCCCTAAGCACAAATCTTAAAGGAATGGATATTGCTGAAGACTGATTCCTCAAATGATGGTGCAAGGAACTCATTATAAAATATCAGGGTGTTTTTATTCTTTGTTTTAAATTCTTCCATCATGAAGACCACGTCTGCTGAAATGCCATCTTAACCTTCTTCCACAAGCTTTAGATCTCAGATTATCTGGGGTGGTTTTGTTTCTGCTTCCAAGTTGAAGCTTGTGTTCATGATTTCCTGATTAATGTCCACAATGAAAATACTACAAGTAGAACAAAGCATGTAACTGAAAATGAGGTGCAGCATGTGGCTTAACTCAAAGATGACTTCTCCCTGGAGATACAGTTAATTCAGACTGAATCTGAGCACCTTATGTGCTCCCAGATAATCACCCCTTAAGAGGCAAAGACTTCTTTCCAGGTTATGCAGGTCCCATATTATAGCACCCTTTACCAAACACAGTGGGAGATGTGATATTTTGTTGATATCACCCATAAAGGATAGAGATGAAGGACAAGATAAAGTGTTTGCTTCCACTGGTACCCATAGCAGAACTCTGTGCTACCCTTGCAGAACAATCCAAGCCTTGACAGTGCTCCTTGACAGTTTCAGACATATTTCATTGAAGTAATAAGTTGAAACTCAATGGAATTCTTAAATATTCAGCTACTTTACCACAGGAACATTTTCATGCTTGTGTTTTGCATGTATACAAATTATTTCAATTAATTTTTCCAATAAAATACTTATTTTCAAATAGAAAAATGTTAAAAGCACTTAAGTAACTGCAGTGTCTTTAAAGTTGTACAATATGTTCTGGGTTTCAGAAAAGTTCCATTACTACAGACTTATTCTAAAAATCATAATTTGACATAATAATCAGGCACTGACATTACTAGACCTCTTTATCAGAGCATCAAAATTCAATGGAAAAAACAGACAAAAAAAGAAATCATTGACAGAGTTGAAAAGAAAATGTGTGAGTGGGGAGAGACGAATATCTGAAGGAGTTTGTTATTTGCATTATAATAAAATAAGAATTTTTGTGAAAGCAGCAAGTGAATTTACATGGAGGGTGTTGTCAAGAACACCTGAAATCATTTTACTGAAAACCTTTGAGGTATCTCACAAATACTGCTGGTTAGAGACGTCAGGAATAGTTCTTTCAGTGTAATGAAAGCAAAAGAGAGAGACTGGAGCTACTGCCATGTGATGATCCTGCCCTACATCTGCCAAGCCTTTCGTGACTTGCCTGTCTTGCCTTGCAGGTTATGAACAAGACAAAACTTTTGTCTGTGGAAACTGAACCGCATCTCTTTGAGCTGCCTCTGTGACGTGCAGTTAGATCTGGTGGTAGCATCACTGTCATGAGTCCTGCATCTCTCTCCTGGCATGTGTCAGCAGGGACAGGGACCTCTGTGCAACCCCTGCCACCCCTGCAGGGACCTTCCAATTCAGCCAGGGCAGCTGCTTAGCCATGTGCCACAGACACAATCAAACCCCTTCAGCCAGGGGCCCATTGGTGCTGGGTGATTCTGGACGTGCCTTTTGCCGGTGCCCACGTGTTATGAAAAAACATCACGGGGTTCTTTGGCTCAGAGTGTGCTCAGGATACAAACCACAGGGGCCTCAGCAAGGGATGTCACAGCCAGGTGTGGGACCCTGTAGGCACCCCCTGCACTGGCAGTCCCTGGCAAGCAGTGGCTCACAGAACACAAATGCCACGAGCACCAGCAATCGTGCATGGCTGAACACCGATCCACATCAGAGCCCACAAACAATGGCAAAAGAGGGAATAAAACATTGTTTATCAAATGCAAGAAGACAAGCAAAACAAAATAGGATAGCAATCAGGTACCTGATAGGAGCATGTACTAACAGAACCTGAAAGTGTAATTGCTCCAGAAAATACTTTGAATTAATAATAAAAATATGTGGTATACAGGCAGCACTATGCAACCAATAAGAATTTGGCATAGAACATCTGAGCTGTTCTTTCTGCAGAAGGTCTAAGTACATGCTTGTAATGTTTTAAGTTGCAACGTATTTTTCTTCATAGGAGCACCTCTACAGGTAAGAAATATTGTCATCTCCAAAAACCTCTTTGTAACTTGCTGTAAGCAAGCAAAGTTTCCAGCCTGATACCTCAGTCCATTTTCCTAGAAAACTTCTGTTGAGTACATCGTTCAACAATCCTGACAGCTCCTGAAAGTAGCTTAGACTTTACTTTTTCCTTCCTAAATAATTTCAGTTCAAATATTTTACTATTTGTGATTATCATCTAGGAGCCTTTAACAGATAAACAAGTCATTGCTCTCAAGTGATCCTAATTAAAGAAAAAACAACCCTAATCTCAGAAGAATGCAATAGATGATGGGCACATACATTATAAACACAAAAATCTCTGAAAAATGGCTGCTTTCTCCTTGATAGTCAGGCAGTCTCCTCTTGCCTTTCTCTGGAGAGAAACTGCAAAGGAGCTGAGCACAGAGTCAGTGCCCTTCCCACCCACAGCTCCTCTCCTGTGGCCAGTTGCTCACTTGTTCCACAGCCACCCCATAGTACCAGGAATTTCAGGCTACCAAGGATTTCAGCAAGTCCCTGCTCTGCCCCTGTTGTCATCAACAGATTATTGCCAAAATCTTGTCCAGAAGTTTCACTCCTTGTGAGCTCTGTAAAGTTGCCTGGTGTTGTGTTTGAAGATGCCTGAATAATTAATTAACTCCTTGAGCGCACAGTGAGGTGCATCTTCTAAAAACATATGGGCTGACAGGATCCTTTTCTCTGTGTCTCTGTAGGTGGTTTCTTATGTTGGCTGAAAGTCAATCCAATATTAAACTATACCCCAAGATTAGATTTTTCCATACTAAATAATTCAAGTTAAATCAAATGGCTGCTCCTTTGTGGCTCGTGGGATATTCCAGTTAGTTTCTTCCTACAGAATAGCAGCAATCTGCACTAGCTCAGTAGCCAAAGGTGGGATGACAACTGCATCTGCCACCTGAAGGGACATTATACACGGGAGCAGCAGGGTAGAGCAGGTGGATTTAGTTCTGACTTCTCTATCCGTGTCCATGGGGATAAACATGGAAATCATGATCCACAGATGGATCAGAAAACACTGGACAGCTGAGATCTAAGGAAGAGGTAAATGGATGGCATCCCAAAAGGATAGAACAAGTGTAAAAGCTGGTCCAGGCTCCAGAAGTAACATAACCTTTTACTGAAAGAGAAAGGCTCCCCAAATGCTTGAGCTAATATCCAAACACTAACAATATAAAAAAGGCTGTCCCTAAATGCCTTTGTATGACTGCTTCTGTGGTTTTCCAGAGTAAATCCTCTGTTGTTCCCAGCAGCACTCTGAGCAGAAGGTATAAAGGGTTAAACACTGAATCACTGAATGTGAATGATTCACATTCCCGTATAATTACTCTAAACATTGAGTTTGGTTATTCCTAAAATGTTGTCCCTACTTCAGTAGCATATCATGACTATTTATTTCAGTGTTCTTTTGTGTTTTCCCTTCTAACACTGTATGTAAAACAGAGGGTTTGAGGATGAATTATTTAGCTCACTGCAGAAAATGTGCTTTAAAATCATCTTCTTGGGGACACTGAATGTATTTATTACCCTGGAAAAATTCAGATCCAGCATCTGTTGTCCTGTGTGTTTTACTGGCTAATGATGAGAACCTGGGGGATTTGTTTACAGCAGGGCTTTCTGGATTTATTTTTTTTGTTTGTTTTCTTTTGTTTATTTCACTCAAAGACAATAGGAAATTGAAAAACATTATTAATATTTTAATGAAACAACTTATGGGTTTTTGACAACTTACTTATTAATTCAGGTGGTTTCCAAATTGCCCTCCTTTACTTTGTTTTCTCCAAGTTGCCTATAATCTGATTTTGTAATTTGACTTCTTTGGGACAGGAGTCCTGGAGCATCTTTTCTATTCTTGTCTAGGAAAAAATATAGTGAATTCTAAATCCACAGAAGAAACAGGTGGAAACTGCAGTTCACAGGAAGTATTTAAAAGCAGGGAGGCTGTTCATGTGCACGTGGGTATTTAGGACAAGGCTGTATTTATTGTGATAAATAGTCTCTTACACACTGTTTAGGAGCAGATTTTTGATTTGTCACTGAAACCAAAAGAAAGGTCAGGTGTATAGAAAACAACACTTTGCATATTTTTGCCCTTCAGGATAAGGGGAAGGGCAGCTGCTCTGTGTTTGCTCCAGAGGCAGAGCCTTGCCTTCCTAACAAGAAGAGGAGAAATAGTTGCTTTTGTTTTCCCTGCCTTTTTCTCCACACGGGTGCAGAGAGCACAGAGCTGGGGGCAGGTGGGGAGGGGAGCACAGCATGGTCCCAGGTCTTGTTTCAGAGCAGCAGGATCCAGCCAACTTCTTGCAAAGAAGAGGATGCCTGTGCCTATATGAAACCCCATTGTCTTCGCTTTTCATCTTTCAAGTTATCTTTGATTTTCCTCTAAGCCACACTGGACACCTTTCAGAACTGCTCATGTAAAAAACACCACACTAATTCCAAGAGGAATTTGTTAAATGCCCTACAAATCGAGCCAAACATCTGCAGAGCTAAAAGCACTCGAACAAATCTGAGCGAATGAATCCCAACTCTTTAAGACACACCAGGCTCCTAGCACACTCCAGGGCCTTCATGGTTAACCTCTGTTCCACCTGCTGCAATGATTTTGGAGAAGATGAGAAGATTCTGAAATCAAACCACTAAAAAAGAAAAAAAAAAAAGATATCCACAGAGGAAAAAAGTTTTAAGAAGTTCTGTAGGTTACAGTTGCCAGGGAAACCACTTTGCAACAGCCATATGGTCAGAAAAATCTATTTTCTTTGTTCTCTAGGGAAAAAAATAAAGGAAGTATTTTGGTGCAGAGTGGAAGAAAAATCCCACAAAAGCTACAGAGAAAAATATTTGCACAGATACACTTAATCACTAATGAGAAAAGATAAATGATTTGCCAAACTAAGCTAGAGAGCTCCAGCACTAACTAAAATATTAATACAGGGGACGCAAGTTCCTTTCTGCTTTACATTCACACTTTGAAATGAGCAGCTTCCCCTGGTATCAAAGCTCTTTGCTGTAGGTGTGAACTCTACAGCCTGAAAGATGATCCCAGCACTGGCTTTAATTTTCTTTGTCACCATTTTTCCTGTTGCCCTGTGCTTTCAGCACGGGCCTTGCTGCTCTAGCAGGGACCACGGCCCATAGATGTGCCTTTTTAAAGCATTTGCCTTTCAACCTTCCACATTACCAGGTTTAAGCAGAAAACTGAGGGAAGGGCTGGAGGGAATCTGTGGCAGCACATTACTGTTCCAGCCCAGCATATGAGTGCCTGCATCCCTGCCAGCATTGAGGCCCAGAGCAGATGCAGGGCCCACAGACAGAGCACCCTGATGACCAGGGGTAGCCAAGGGGGGCTCTCTGGCACCTCCAGGCCTGACCCCAGAAAGGGAAACCACATTTCAGCTTGAAAAATTGCACCACAACCAGCTCTTCCTGCACAGCGATGCAGAGGAGTCCCAGCGACCCTCACAGATCTGCAGAAAGAGATGATGAACCCGTTTGGTTTGGTTTTTTTGCTCATTAATAGAAATAATGTTATTTGACTGGATCTCTTTCAGCTCACAAAGGGTTTCTCCTGGTACACTTTTCCTGGCAGTGGTATCACTGCTAATATGTTTGGAAAAGTTGTTTAGTTCCCTAAAAATAATTGCTTTGGGGAAAAAAAAAAAAAAAAAAAAAAAAAAAAAGAAAAAAAAAAAAGTCTTTCAAAATACATAGCCTGAAAAATGGTGAAGATGCAAATCTGGTTTTACTCTGACCACAACTATTCAGTCCTCCAAACTGCTCAGTGCTCAAACTGCTTTTCTCTCATAGCAATACCAACAGAAAAGTTAATGATATCAAACAGAACAGTTTCTGCTTGTTATGAATGATGGATATTTACTTGCTCTTAACAGTGCTACCTAGTTGTTCTCCAAAACCAGGCTTGGATAAATGCAGAGTCACAACTTAGGTTTTAAATCACAGTCTACGCTGACTTGGCTGGTGTTACAGAGCTGCCAAAGAAAAGTCTAAGGTGAAAGCAAATGCAGACTACACCTCAGACCTATTTCTGATTCTGTTTGCCCCTGTGTCAGGCAGCAATAAATGAAATCCTAACTTCCTTATAAAGTTGATGACTCTGGGATTTACTGTATCAGTAATGCAATGACATTCTCTCCTTCCCAAGCAGGGTTTTTGTGGGATACTGAGACACGGCTTCCAGAGAAAGCGATAAAAGGTATGTGGGTACCAGGACATAGGAGATTTGTTCTGTCAAATCTGCAAATATTTACAGGAATAAAACAATTGATGCCAAGGCTGGAAACCAGGAGGAAATCATGTTCCCTTTCCTCTTAGACTCACACTGATATTTCATCTGAACCCTGCACCAAGCAGGCTGCAGTGTTGAGTGAATTAATCGTGGCATGAAAGTCCCAAGGTACCCCGCTGCCTGTTATGAGACTGTTGATAGGCCTTAGGAAGGATGCTCAGAACAGGCAACTTGGGATCACAATAGACTTCTACACTCTGTGAGCAGGGAAATGTTTGTTTACATTTTCAGAAAGAGGTGCCTGAAAATCAAGCGTCTTCAGAAGCAAAGGATTCTGTATTTAATTGAAACATGATTTTTCTATCATATTTTGGAGCTAAGATTACTATCTTTTTAAATCATCTTCTGTCTGTGTTCCTGGAAAGCCTCCATCTCAGGCTCTCACTCCTGGCCTCCACAGCCATCCTTGGCACTTGGCAGCTGCTCCCACCTATTGCACCCCGAGCCAGCACTGAGGGGCAGAGGACAGAAGAGTCTCCCAAAATGGCACCAACACTTGACCTGTTCTCTTCAAGGGTCTTTGTGACTGGGCAGACTACTCGCAATAAGGACGCTAAAAATGTTTTTGCTGGATCTTAAGCTTTCAGCTGTGAAACTAAGAAAGCCTCTAAACGCTCTGCTTAAAATCACCGCCTGAAAGAACACCCTGGGGATCATCCCTGTACTGAAATATTCCCTGGTTAAGTCTGTCAAGGAACCAAATGGCAGAGTGAGAACAAGGACCAACCAACAGTGGCAGAAATTTTAGGCAACGTCATTAGAAAAATCACTTCAAATGCCCCTGTTATTCACCACACAAGTCACTTAAGTTTCAAAAGAAACCTTTTCTACCTACTTAGCCCAGCCATTTACCCTGGCTTTCCATTCTGTAACTGAGGACATCCTTTTTCCAAGAGCACAGCTAAAGGCCTGGTAGCTGCAAGAGGCTTTGCTGCCCAATGAGATCATGGATTAACAAATCACAGAAATGATACAGGTACTGGATTGCTTCTTGTTTCCTCAGACCTTTCCTCAGGCCTACTGCCAGCCAACCCATTCTGCAAAAGGAGCGACTTGGCAGCAGTTTTGTCCCTCTTAACATTTATTCTGGCAAATTTAGCAACTGATCTTCTCTTACCTGGTGCTTTTGCATTAAAGTCCCAGTTGAAGCTTCCAACTGAGAGCAGTTTGCATAAGTTTCTGAATTCCTGCTTTGCAATCTTTGCATCTCATTCTTTTGACGAACATGATGATTGCTCCTAGCAATACCTGAACCTAAAATGAACCGAAAAATGTATTACAACTTTAAAGCTTGCCAGGCAGTGGAGGAGAAATTCACACCAATCCCAGCTCTCAGAACAGCTGTTGTGACAAGGTGATATTGCTAAGGAGTCTCAAAATAGAAGCCAAGGCAACTACTCTCCCTGTAAGGGTTCTGCTGTGTTTTGCAGTCTCCAGCTGGAATCTAATTGCAATTTAAACCCAGAGCACAAAACCCACAATATTTCCCACTTTAAAAAGTTCTTTCAAGGAATCAAAGAAAATGAAGTAGAAAATAATAATCTAGATTTTTTTTTTTGAATCAACATGGATTCTCCAGAGATGCAGCAATTCAATTATCTATTCCGCTAAATTTAGTGAAACACTTTTTGTTAAATAACAAGGTGCCAATGAAAAATAATACTTCCCATTATGCTCTGTGGGGGTTTTTTCAAGTCAACAGCAGATGCTAGGTGTAGCTGAAAATCTAACACACGTATTTTCACAGATATGTGTTATTTGAAACCATTTCATATTTGAACTTCAGGAATTCTTCCCCATCTCTCTCAGTGAATTATCTCAAATGGCATTCTGATAATAAAGATGACTAACACAATTATATATTTACTTGCTGCCTCCCTACATTCCACTCTCCAGGGTTGAAAGTTGCTGCTGGAGGTATTGTGAGCACAGATTGGTCCATTCAAACACAATACCCATGTCTTGCATGAATGTATTTACCAATTTATTTTTTAAACCAGGCTATGTCATTTGCATCCATCGGTATTAGCAAGGTAACATCTACATATTTCATTGTGGCTCTGTTGGATGTTTATTGAGGAAGGACTGCATGTTTCTGGTTCCTGATTATGTGCTGGAGATAATCTACTCATGCAAGACAAAAACAAACAGTTCATTTTTCCTCCCATGCCATATCAAACACAAAGTATGAGCTACCAATGGTGGCAGAAGTCTCAGGGTTTGGGAGTTCTTCGTGGACCAGATCACACTTCCTGTGCCCATTTTCTAATTGTCTTCATAATATGAGTTGAAATGATGTGGCTTCCCCTGTAAAAGTGTCTCAGGATGCAGTCTCAATTTCTTTTTTTTTTGCACCACCTATATCAGTATTTCATATGATTCCTTTAACTATGCACCTTGATCAGTCCCTAGAAAGAGGACCACGAAATAATCATGAAACCATAACTAATTAGTTACCATGAAATCTGTTACCTTTCCACCCTTCCCAAACCGTGGAGTTATACAACCCTAGAACATAAACCATCTCTTCCCAATAAAGATTTCAAACACGGCTGGTTAAGTTTTCAAGCGCACTCTTTGTCATGCATCCTTACCCACAGGAGAGACAGAGTAATGATGGATTTCCTGTTTCCCCTCAGCTGAGGTGCATCTGCCCATTGTGCTCAGAGCAGGATGCCCAGCTGACCTGGTTCTCCATGGCAGGGAGCCTTTGGAATTGCTGTGTCACAGCAGCTGTAGCTGCAGGACAGCAGAGACCAACCCAGCTGGCTGCTCCTGGATTTGCAGAAAGGCACAATAACCCCTGACTGGCACCGGCTGGAGGAAATTCCTGCATTAATCTTGCTCAGAGGCTGTTCCAGGACAGCTGGAGGAGCACACCCCAGGCTGTGCTGGGGCTTCCCCGAGTGCATGTGCTCTGACAGCACACTGCATCATGACAGAGCAGGCTGTGGTCCCAACTCATTTTAGCCACAGCACACAACTTTCAGCAGTGAGGCCCCTCAGAGATCTGCCCATTAAAAGAAGCACAAGAGAAATGGGGCTTTGTGTGAATGTTTGCTCTTCCTTTGCAGAGAGCTACACGCATGAGATACCATCGAGATGGACATATCAGTATTTCATCCACCTCTGGAGCTCTGCTTTTAGAAGGGCAAGGGACAACCAACAGCACAGAGAAGAGTCTCATGCTCCTTCTTCACACTACTTTGAGCAGTGCCCAGTAAAAGCCACTCTAAACCCAGTTACAGACCACAAAAGAGACAAAGACTGTCCTTGCTGGTGGTGAAATAATGAGTACATGTAATCCTGTGTGTCCAGAGAGCTTGGGTGTTCACTGGTTTTGAGTGCCCAGACTGAAAGAGTGCAATAAAATCCCTTTTCAGATGAGACCTATTCTGTCCTGTCTCCTTCAAAAAGGTCATCTTTGGGAATTTAACCTCTTGGCTGTTAAAAGCTAAAAGAACCTGCTAAAAACAGGTTCATTTTAAGATCCAGACACTGTTTTTAAAGTTCTTAAATACTCAAATGTTCAAGAAAACAACACCACACATAAGACATTGCTCAGAATTTACCTGAATGTTTTCTCAGTTTTATCTCCTACACACTCCTTACTAAAAATATTGCTTTAAGAGATAATGATAAAAACTAAGATTTAGCCAGAGCATATTTTGCTTTGAGGTAAATTTAGGCATCTTCTTTCATAAATACATAGGAAAATTCATGGCAACATGCATCTTTGGTGAGCTTTATATCTCTGCTCTAACCCATGCTCTTCTGCTAGGATTGTATTAGGATATGCATTTTATTTGGTGATGGATACTATTAAGCATAATGGAAGATGTCAATTTAAAATCTCACCTTGCAGTCCTTTCTACATAGAGCCAGCATAATCAAATTTAGAACTCCTGATGCTTTTCTGAATGTTAGTTCAGAAGTTCCCAGGCCAATGCCTTTGCCATCATCCACACCAAACACTTTCTCTCGCCTTTACTTCTACAGGCAGAAATATCTAGTTTTCTTCATCTAAAAACACATTTCACTATCATTCACATTTTGAAGACAGGTGTTAAAAATCTCCATTGAAAAAGAACAGAAGTGACTGAAGTCTACAGGTTATTTTTGCTTCAGTGAAACAACTTGATTGACAATTTGCTACAATTAATCCAGCTCATTCCAGCAATGTTAAATATCTCAAAACAAGTTTCTGAAAGGAGGATTATTTTTAGCTGAGTAAGCCTAATTACCTGTTCTAGATAAATTGAGTATTTAAAGAGATCTCAGTTCCCTCCTTCACATAGCTACAGATAGGGAAAAAGTAGAATTAATACAAATTTTTATGGACAAAAGAGACATTTTGGGCTGCAATTATTATTTTTATACCATTATTAGTAACAAAACAGGAGTCATGATCCCCCTTCCATTATCATTACGGCAATGTTACTTCTCAAAGCTTCACCTGTAGCTCTCTTACTGTACAAGTAACAAACACTACTAAGTGATAGTTTTAAGTACAAGCCCTGTGCTGACACCTGGGATTCAGTAGAGGACTAACCTACTTTTACATTTTAGCTCTCCTTTTTGATCGTGATACATCTCTGTAGACCACAACCCTTTTGCTCTCTTCGTGCTCTAATGAGGGCTAAACTCATTTGTGTTATTACCTTAATATCACATGATGTCAACGGTAATAGTTTAATCAGTCACTACCTTTTCTTGGCTAGCCACACTAATTCTTTCCCATTCAAATGAACCCTGGGAGTTAATTGAATTATCAGTTTTTAGATGGAGACTATTATTAGCCTTCTATTTTTATTTCTTCTATAGACTCACTCCCAAAACTGCCTTTCAAAAAAATGGCTCCCACCTGCAGTGACTGTACAAACAATGTTCACAGATTAACAAAAAGGTGAAGTTTGTGGGAATTTGGCTGTGTTTACTCCCAGCCCAAGGAGATCCTGCTGAAAGCACAGAACTGGGATGAGTTATGCAAACACACTGCACTGTTTCCTTCACCATGCCCACTTGGTCAGGATTGTTGACTTATTATATGGATTAAATAAGGAAGCAAACACAAGTGGTAAAGCACTGCCTTGACCCTGGATTTATATCTGATCCTCAGGATCAGATAGGGGCCATCACAGGTTTAGCTCCTCTGTACACAGCTCTGAAAAAAACCCCATTTGGTAATAGACAGCTCCTGAGCCCCCCTGCTCCCAGTGTCTGCATTGAAGTGCATAAAATCAAAATGTTCAGTGCAAACAGAGGCACTCAGAAGTGGCACGAGGGTCACACAGCACCTGGCCAGAATCCAGCTCAACTCCCCACATCCATTTGGCTGGGTAAGCTCTCACAGGTTTTCCTTTTAATCTAACTTACCCCAGTTTTGCTTCAGCCTGTGCTTCCAGATACTTCCCCCCGCTCTGCTTCAGGGTTATAGTTATTTCTAGCAAACTTAGAGAATGCAGAAAGTGAAATAGAAATCCTGAGACACGCTGGAGCTTTACGTGACAAGTACAAAAAGGGTTATTGCTTATGTGAAAAATAATTACAGGAAAATATACAAAATAGACGTAGAAGGGGCCTCAAATCCACAAGGTCCCTTCCTTTACCTCATGGCAGTAGCATTTTAATTCACACAGCTGCTGACAGGCATTTGTCTACCCTATTTTAAAAGACTCCTCGAAAATCCTCGTGAACTGTTGGCTATTCAAATGACTCTCCCACCACCTTTCAGATATACAGCTTTCCTCCAATCTGTGTAACAAACATATAAATACTCATCCATTACAGGCTGGACATGGAGAACACTGCTACCCACCTCTTTTTATCCAGCCTTTAAGTGTTTTGAGGACTACTGTATCTTATTCTTCCTGTCTCCTTTTAGATATTTTTACCTTACCAGAGGACCTTCCAGCAGAGCAATCAATACTCCTGTCAAAAACCAGCTATGCTATTGAAAATCCTCCTTATTCCACCTCCACTAAGCGAATGTAGCTCCAAATCCTGCAGTTCCTAAAGCAAAGCTAATCTGTACACAAGACAGCACATATTCAGGGCACCATTCATAATCACCGCATTCTGTAATCAAAGATAATGTGCAGGGGGCTAAAAAAAGCTTTCAAAACCCATGATCAAATAGATGCAAAACCAGCAACCCCCATTGCTTCCTCCTTCCCCCAGCATGTTACTCGAGTGCATTTGAAAGGAAGGCTGGAGAGCTGACAGGAGATGTGGTTTGCCTCAATTTGTGGAAGCAGCCCATTGTTTTGGTGACTAACACACACATTTAATTCATGCAGCCTCTTCCAGGGTCTGAAATACAACAACTGGCTGCAGCTGAAGGCCATTCCACAGCCAGTGTCAAACACAGTTTGCTGTATTTGCACATGGGCATAATGAGCTTGGTTCCCATCACTTTGTATTGCCCAGAATCTATCATTTTAATGTGCTGGACTGTGACACACGCCAGGTGAAAAGAGTGCTTGACATGGTGTACCAGATGTTTTGAGATGCCTTTAAATAGAAAGTGTGCATCTAACATCTCTGACAGCATCACGGTGCTGCTTTAAAAATGGTGTAGAGATACTGAGACTTTCGGAGCTCGTGAAAATGGATCCAAGTTCTGCACCCATTTGGGGGCCTCAGAAGCCAAGCACCTGGTCAGATACAGGAGTTTTAACCTGCTCTCTCAAGATGCTGTAATTGACAGATCACAAACCCTTTTATTCTGATGGACACACATCCTTGTTCCTGGAATGCTCCCAGAAGCATCATCTGTGGCAAGACTGTATTATGATAATTGCAAAGTTACATTAGACTGTGTGGAGTCTGTGTAGCAACGTTAAATTAAATTTCTCATTGGCTTCAAGGCTTGCTATCTGTAATTAGTGGCTTCTGTTCTTTATTACACTGATCAGTAGTGCAGCGCTATTCATCACCACAGTCTTAGTTAATTATCCTTGCTAATGATTTTCACTGCGAAAATAATCTACAGGTCCCATTTGCAAAGATTGTTTTGTGTTAAAATGATTGGCTGGTGAGGCACCATCGTGTGATGACAAGCTGGGGGTAGGAAGTTACTTAGCCTGGAAGATGGTAGCTTAGTTGAAGCAGTCAAGTGAGGAAAGCATTATGATTTCAATTTGGCATTAAGGTTGTTACTATTATCTGCCAGATGTGAGAGAGGGTGGGAGCGAGATGTCGTAAGACTGCGCTGAGGGGATCTCAGCTGGAAGGGGGAAAAACACAGAAAGGAAGACTTTAAATATCTCTGCAGTTTTCAGCAAGCACTGCTGGTGGCTACTGCTGGTCTTCTTACAAGAGCCAAAACAAACTTTTATGGCTAAACCTGTACTTGACAGAATGGACAGCATCTGCTCTGAGGTTTAAAGCAGAGATGTTCTCTCTGTGCTGAGTGATTTTTGTCCTGCAGATGGGAGGTTTAGCCAAGGATGTGGTTTGGTAGAGGTTGGCTGTATCTCAGAAAACTGAGATGTGGCAACCCTCTCTCAGGCTAGAGGAAACTGGCACAGAGAATGGAGCCAGCAGAGGACAGCCATGCCTTACTCTTCATACAAATACAGATGATGGATGACTTTCCCTTTCTCAAGGATCTTTTATCAGAATCAAACAAGTTTTGTTTAACAATAGCTTTTGATTACCTAAGCCTCTTAATAGCTATAAAAACCCAAGGATGAAATTTGTCATGCAATGAAAATACCAGGCTGTGAAATCGGAAAACAGCAGCCTGCCACCTGCCTTCTGCACTCAGTATTTGTTCTGCACTCAGGGGTAGGAACAACACACATCAATTTACAGTGCACCCTGCACATGCACTGCCCTCAGTATTCACACTAATGTAGCAAGGGAAGAGGTGAAAGGACTTGCACAGAGCCAATGCCATTTGTCTCTGGAAGACATTAAAGGACATATGAAATCACCATTATTACAGGGGCTACCAGAAATCATACACATTTCACCAAGAAAACAGAACCTGCCACGGGGGAGCAGAGAAAATGAAAAGGACAAAGCTCGGTGACAGATGTTTTTCAGAAGGAAGGTGCCCCTTGTGACTTTACTAAGTCAGTAAAGGTGAGGAAGGCCAAGGCACAGCTGGAGCTGAACCTGGCAAGGGATGCAAAGAACAAGATAAAGAACTTCTACAGGTATCTCAGCCAGAAAAGGAAGGTCAAAGAAAGCATTCGTCCCTGATGAGCAAGACTGGGAAACTGGTAGCAAGGGATGAGCAGAAGACTGCTCAGCTTTGACTCTGCAGGCAGCAGCATGGATCTTTTTAGTGTATCACATTCTTATCTAACAATGGTAAGAATCCCACGAACTGCACAATTTGTATCTAGCAGAAATACCCAGAGAAGGAGCTCTCAACCCTTTACAAGAGAAATGCCATTTTCTTATGAAATGGAGTTTCACAGGCTACAAATCATGAATGCCCATTTTTAGAACTTGAAGCTCTTGTAACAATTAACAGAAGTCATTAGTAAACACCTTCAAATACGTTGTCAGCAAGGTTTTCACTAGCACAGACCTGTGAAATTCCTACAAGTACTCTACTGCTGAGCACACGACAGAAAATCCTCCTTTCTGTCTGTGAAGAGAATCAGGGAATTCACAGTGTAGAAGTTTGAGTGACCACACCTCTGTGGTAGCCCCTTTATGGCTGGGAGTCAACTGCATTGTCCCTTTTTCAACCCCACAGGTGGGTATTGAAGATGATATGTGTGTGTAACTGATTTGCTGCAAATCTACAAAAATTGCAGTTTGGAATGTGTAGTAACTTTTTCATCCTAAATCTGTCCAGTGCCCACCGCTTTGTCCACACCACTGCTTTGCCCTGGTGTCTGATTTTTCCCCCCGGAAAACACTCCAAAATAAATATGTTTATAGTTCTGTGTGTTTTCTCTCTTCAACTGCTGGGAGCCAAACGAAGTGTGATGTTGATCTCAATCTACTTTGCATAAAATACACAGAACAGACCTTTGCATTTCTAATGCTGGGAACAGCACCAAGTGAAAACTGCTTTCAAGGGAGGCTCAGGGTCTTCATCTCCCTGGTAAATGGTTTACTGGGTCTTTCCAATGGTAGCAAGATGCCCAGTTTGCTTCTCCTCTCTGTGCCAGAGAGCAACAGCACAGCTACAAAGGGCTCAGGTGCTATAGAACCACCAAAGGCTCAAGGGTTCTTTGGACAGCCCTCAAACACTAACCATAGCCAGTGCCAGTACACAACATAAGTATTTCTCAAGTTTCATCCTAAAGAGTCAGCTAGCATTTATTTCTCCCACAGGTGCTCCTGGGAGCTTCTCTAGAGCTTCTGGGAATTTGTTGAAATCCAGCTGGACCTGTACATGCCAGGATCACCCTAGGACACGTCTATCTTTTTGCTTGCTGGTGGTTAACTCACCAGGCCTTTGTGCCTGAGCATCACCTTCCCTCCCAGCCTTCTTTGAGCTCGGACCTGAAGTTCAGGCTGCAGTGACCTCCAAACCAGACCCAAAGCACACGGATAACTTCCTCCTACAAAGTGTACCTTAGGCAATGCTTTTGAATGATTTACAGGTATAGACAATAAGTCATAGGAGTGCACATGGGAAGATCTGAGAGCATTGGGTGGCTTGCATAGGGGGAAAGGGAGCAATGAGAGATGCCCTGTAGTTGCAGCAGCAATGCATTTCAAGGAAGAAGTGAGTATGAACATTTTCCAGATGTTGTGAATAAGGGTGAGAGAAGCTAACTTGCTTTCCCTTTGGAGAGAAGAAAGGGAAAAGATTAAAAAGAAAAAGTTAAACAAAACACCCAGTGGCTCTATGTCTTGGCAGGACTAAGTTGAATACACTGCTTTGGGAGTCAAATACAGCACTTCTGCTTACAGTGCAGGACATATAGGCTGAATAAACGTTACTGAGAAACTACTGAATCGTGATGCTGGAAGTGATATTCTGCAAGTGCTTCTACTTGCAGTGCTCTCTAATACCTGCATACGAAGCTTTTTAACTGCCTTTCACAAGTAAGTTAAGATACAACATTAAACCCCATAAAAGAAAGTGGGCTCAACAATCCATTTAATGATGCTCAAGTTCAGATACAATAACTACTCCTGAGTTACCGATTTCACTACATTTGCATCTCTAAAGCTAAACAAAGTGCCACCTGAATCTTAGTATTTTTTCCAAGTTACACAGCCCCCCTTCCCCTTTTTCCTTATTTCTCAACCTGAAAAATTGCCTTCTAGTTTAGGATCAGAAGTCCAGAAGGAAGTATTATAGATTTCATGCTAAGTTTTTGCTTTCCTGAAGGCCTTCATTGTTAATGAGCCTTTTTATTTCCTGTCTCTCAAGCAATGTCAAACACCATGGAGTGTAGTTAAGCCATAATAACTCCATGCAAAACCCAGCATAAACAGTTTCAGCTAGACATGAAGTCGGGTCCTAGGTGGTTATATTACTGCATTCCTTCGTATTATGAGAAAAATATGACGAATTTTACTAGTGTGTTATTTATTTTGGTTTTCCATTAGCCAAAAATTTAACTACTCTCTAATATCATGCAGGACTAGCACATCTGCTGAAGGGTATACAAGTCACCAGAAGCAATAAAAGTGAGGGGAAAACAATGCTTAAGGTGTTATTTACAACTTGGTTATTTATCAATAAATGGCAGATGTGTACAAATAAAGAAGATTTGAGCATTTCAGAAGACAACTGGTAGCTTCCATTACCAACAAGTGAGGTGAAAGGGATTCTAAGTAAGATAGCAAAGATGTATTGGTTGAGAAAGTTATTACCTACTCTGCTCCCAGTAGGTCATGGAAGGAGGCTGCCATTGACAACACAGCAGATGAAAACCTAAGGAAGGTGACAAGGTGGAAAACCAGCGAGCAGCCAACAGAATCAATTTGCTGCAGGGGGTCTAGAGACTGGAGTGCCACACATCAAATCATCTTCCACCTGCCTGCAGGGAGGTGATAACCTTCCCCATCGCACTCTCCTCGTTATATCTTTTAGTGATAAATTTTAGCTGCATGTAGCATGAAAAATAAACTGCTTTCTGTGTCCTCCTTTTAATATTTAAGCAGAACCAGGGCATTTAATTTATCTTACTCTGGTCATTGTGCTCGGCTTAGAAACCTTCTGCCTGGAGACAGCCAGGCGAGGTTTCACACTGGAGAGCCCCTCCAACCAACCCCTCCCCACCTAGGCTGGGTTGCATGAACGTACCAGAGCATTACAGAACCAGAGCACTTACTGAAATAAGAAAACAAAGGCATTTTATTCTACTCTAGACATGCAGGAAACCTTGTCAAAAGGAGAAAAGAAACATCTTTCCGCGTTTTAACTTTCACTCATAACTTGGGATTAAAAATCAACTTTTTCTGTACGTGAAGAAGCAGACTCCAACTGCAGAGCTGTTTTCCTCCTCAGCTGCAAGAAATCTGCACATCCCTGCCCGAGCACGGGAAGCAGTGCCAGCTCCCACCAGCTGGAGAGCTGTCTCAGGCATTCACACCCAGGGAAGAACATCGCAGGCTACACTTCAAATAGATTGCACTCCTCAATGTTTTATTGGACTTGAGCAGTTCAGCCACATGTTGTGCCTTTCTTTGAAGCAGAACTGGTGATGGCAATTATTTTTCCAATTTCCTGTGATACCAACAACTCCCAGTGAGAGCTTAATTTAAAGCTTGGCCCATAGGATTGGCACAGCTGCTGGTGGAGGAGGGCTTGACTGAGACCACAGAGGTGCCCATGGGAGAGGAAGGACACAGCCAGCTGAATGGCAAGCCTAGGATACATTATTATCAGGAATATATTTATGCAGTGACAAAGGTTTTTAGGGTATAAACTCCAGTTCAAGTTCCCTGTTCAACAGAAGGGTTGGGTAATTATTTTCATCCTACCACAATGAAGAGGTGACAAAGGACTGTCTGGGCTTCTGTAACTGCTGAGCAGTTGAGAGTAAATGACTTTGGGCACAAAAAACCTGGTGGTTCCTACACCAACAGATTCATTTGTGCCAGCTGCCCTCTGCCACACTGCTATCAGATGGCAGAAACAAAACAGATTAAGCTGCTTTTGTTTTGAACTGTCTTGCTTCCTGAACATTACCTTCATGCTTTCAAAGGTTTTAGATAAGCATTATTGGAAGTGTAATTCTTGTTATTGAAAAGTCATTTAATGTGTGTGAAGAAAAAAACCAGGTTTTGTAGCGATAAGGTAATAGCTTATTTTAGGCAACTTTACAAATTATTAGCATCCCGTTAATTATTTCCCTTCAAAAAATGTATAATGTGAAATTATTGAGAAAATTAATCCTTGTTATTGTTAACTGCAGAGGAGACATGGGCTCTGCTTTATTAAATTGCATTTTGTTAAATCTACTACTGTGTTTGTACCAAATCTGCTTATTTTCCTCTTTGCAGGTCACTTTCCTTCATTCTGAATTAATATCTAATAGCAGGTAATGCAGACAGAATGCCAGAGTGTCACCATAAATTGATATTTAATTGTATATAGATTGGCAATAGGGTTTCAGATCCATCTTCTGTCAGATGTACCAGCAACTTGAATCATAAGCAGGGTTTCCAGCTCTTAAAAGGAAAAAAAACCCTCAGCAAAACCCACAACAGATCCTCAAAACAAGACAGTGGGAACATCCATACTCCAGTACTGTACTGGAGAAGAGGATTCCTCAGATTCTGCCCTCTCCTGCAGGCAGATTTTGTAATTTGGATAGTGAAGAAAGAAACATCAGCAGAGCACAGGAGCTAACAGGAGCTGTTTGTTGATCTGTGCTCTTGAGCCAGCACTATCACAGGGAGCACCAAAGTCCCTTTTCCTTGGGCAGCTGGAGAAATGCCCCAGCTTTGCTGCTTAGGCAGAGGAATAGGTGCTCCCCTGGAAGAGGACAAATCCGTGTAGCATAAAATTCAAAGACTTAGACCTCAGTATTAGGTTTATGTTAATATTTCTTCTAGTTGAAATAGAAGATTCACAGCTCTTCCAGAACATAGAGGCATCAGGACAGAAGGCAGTGTGCTAACAAGGAAGATCCTGAGGCATGGCTTGCTTAATTAACGTGACAAGTCTTGCCTTTCAGCAGGGGAAAGCAAGAGCAGAATGGCTGAAGGAAACACCAGTGAGAGCTGAGATTTTGTGTCTGAAATGAGAACAATGTCATCTCCCCTGTTTGCAGCCAGAGGAGGTTTGGGCACCGCTACCATCCAGCAATGGGCGCCCTCCAGTCTCTGACAAATTTCAGAATACTTCAGTAGAAAACCAACTTGCTCCATGCTGAAAGATAAATGCTTTTTCGAATTAGATCTTCTAGCCATAAGAAGGTTGAGAACATTAGTAAGTGACCTGGGCTGGAAAGTAATGTATTACCTTAACATTTTAATCTAACTTAAACTAAAATGTGGTATAAAAAAGAAAAATATTTACACATCACAAAAAAATGAAACTGTTTTCTAACAGTTCTCTAGACAAAAAGGCTGCCATATTATCAGACAGAATATTTTAAACTTTCTTGGAAACCTTTCACATCATTAGATAGCATATCTGCAAGTCAGTGATAGAGCCAAATTAAATTAAAACTAATGATAGAACTAAACATTTATTCCAGAGTCTTTGACAAAGAGACAGAAATATTTGTCAAAACTACCTTTGTAGGAATAATTTTATTTCTTGAAAAGCCATTTGCCTAGATACACCTGAAGTACTAAGTGACTGAATAGCAAAGTATTTCTCTACGTAAGATTTTCAAAATCTGCCTTACTAATAACATGCTTCCCTTTAACACCTTACTGTGCTTTTCTGAAGTTATTGAGCACAGTGACATTAAATTTAACCATGTCTTGCATGTCAAGACATCTAGAACTAACACAAGTATATACAGGCACACACTAATAGATTGGTAAAATAATTTATGCTTGATGTTAGAGCAAAGCCCTTGAAATTTCTATTGAATTAACACTAACTTACAAAATTCTAAGTTACAACCAGGAAAGCAAATTCTTTTTTCAATGCTTTAGCTGCTTGACAGTTGTACTTGGTTTCCTTGCTTAAGTAAGACTAGATAAAATAGAGGAGAGGAAATGTAAGAGAGGAGGCCAAGGAATAAATTCCTCTCATATTAATAATGAAAGATGTACCCTGTTTACAAGAGACTTCCATGGCCTGGTTAGCAAGTTTTTCTGCTCATCTCAGAACTTTGCACTTCTTCAATAGATAACAAGATATGCAATTCTTTCAGCTGAAATTCTCAGTCTAACACTGCCAGGAACACTAAAAGTCACCTTTCTCAGGAAGTCACACAAAAATTCAGCAGATCTGCACCAATAAGAAAAACATAGATGTGTCTAGATGGCAAAGTATGCACTGGTTCTAAGATATAAATTTCAAGCAACAGTGACGCTCTCATATCAACATCTAAGAAATAGCATATAATGATCTGTGCTTTCAGAGATGAAAGAAAAACAAATGTAAGAGGTACTAAATAAAAGGAGGATGACACAGGAAACTTGTTAAGTTGTTGCTTAGCAAAGATGCATTTGTGCTATTTGTATGGATGACACACACATTATCTACTTTGATACAAGAATCACATTTATGTTTACCCAGAAAAATGTAAAGGCTTTAACTGATGCACTGCTGGCTGGTTCACAGCAAACTGGTTCCTCTTGAACTTCTGGTTCAGTACAAAGCAAGTACTAACATATATAATAAAGAAAAAAGAAAAAAAATCACCAAGCAGCTTTACTCAAACACTAGTTTTGTTTTATTTTCCCTTCTTTTATTATTGTTAGAATAACATAGTGGGGATGTTTGAAAGAATGTTCTGTTTCCTGCTGCCTCTTCTTTAGCAAACACTGGGACCAGAAATAATGCAAGCTGTTCTATACCCTCCAGCTTTTGTTTTCTGCCCTAAACTTTTAAGAAGCCTCCAGGTTAAATGGGAGTTTAAATATCTAAGTATTTTGAGGATCTGGACATCTTTCCAGAACTGCTTAGAACCAGTAATTGAAATACACCTATCAAATTGAAATACAAACAGAAATACATCCTAGCTGAATACAAGACAATGAGATTTTATTGGTGTGGCATACTAAATGAGTGCTACATAAAAAGGAACAGACCTCCTGGTTATTTTTCTGAAGTGACAGCAATGATTTGAGACAGGCTCTTTGCTGTGGATCTGATCCTGCACTCATTTTTTGTTACCCCATGTTCCAAGCCAGCAGGGCTCGGTGCATGGCATGGGGCTGTCTCTCACACACACACCCCTGCTCTGAGGCAGCAGGGAGAATTTTACTGAAGTTAGACACCTGGTAGTTTAAAATAACATTTAGTTTGGGTTTTTTCTGCTCCCCCCATGGAAGCACAGCATAAGCTCAAACATGAGACAGAGTTCATCAAGAACTACACTGATGCAACCCATTGCAGAATTTACCTCATTAAATTATAGTGGTGGCCCTTTTTGCATCATTTTCCTCACAATCTTTCTCTTCTAGCAGGTTTCCTTTATCCCCCCGTTCTTTAAACACTGAAAAACTCCAAAGAGGGCTCTGAGCAGCAGCAACTCACACAGCACACTCCCACAGCACGAGCTGACAAACCTGGGGGGCTGTGCAGCTCCAGCAGGGACAGCCTGGGACATCTATGATGGCATCAGCTACTGGGCCAAGGCTTTGCAGTAAAACCCCACTCACTGGTGTGCAGCCAGCTCATGGAGGAAACAGGCAAGGTGCACTTGTAATTGTCAGCCAGGGGCAGCAGCCTTGGAGAAAGCCATTGCCATTAGAGGCAGGGCTTGGTGTGATGGTCACCACATTCCCTGTTGCACTGGACACATTTCATGTTGTACAGTGCCTTAAGGGCAAAAACCTAATGATCCCTTCTGATAGCAAAGCTCACAATTGCCCCTCAGCCAGCAAGGGGCTTTGGATTGACACTGGATTTTTATGCCTAAGCCACCTGTGTCACTATAAGCCATCTCCTCAGTCCCAGCATTAGATCAGTACAGTTTATATTTCAAAACAGTAAATAGCTCAATCAAGTCACTCACAGATAGTGACAAGACAGACTCCCCTTTTAAAAGCCAAAAATAAGAAGACTGATTCTCCATTAAGCATTAGCTGCATTTGTTCAGCACTCCAAAGAGTAAAATGTACAGAAATAGGTGGTGCTGAAAAATATTCTATTCAGACTAAAAATATCTTCACACTCAATCACTAAGATTATGAAAACGCACAGTTTTTTCCTATCCATTAGAAATTATATTAGATCCTTAGCAATCAGACATCTGTCTCCTGTTCTCACTGTACACCTACAGCATTCTCTCCCTCTTAGGAGTGTGTGAGGCTTGAGTTCACAAAGAGCACAAAACCCCCTGCATGAATCCATGAATCCTCATTTGGAGGAAACAGGATTGCCAAGTATTGCTGTGCCTCAGGACACACTGGAAGATTGTGTTTGTCAGCATCAAGTGGTCTGTTCTCAGATACTCCTACTGATACAAGTC
Organism: Pachycephala philippinensis; assembly: GCA_013397055.1. Classification (NCBI taxonomy): domain Eukaryota; kingdom Metazoa; phylum Chordata; class Aves; order Passeriformes; genus Pachycephala; species Pachycephala philippinensis. Next base: position 41,473 of record VWZT01013032.1, on the reverse strand, counting down.
TTCAGGAATAAATGTCCCAAACCAAGAAATGAGGAAGACACACCTCTATTTAGGTCTTTATCACTTCTCTAATCTGGTATCTCTTTCACCTGCCCTCCTGCGAATTAACACTTAGAGCTGTTAGAAGTTGCCAGGACCAGGATGGCAGAGTTTAGCTCCTTCCCACCCCTGAGTTGTGGCTACAGAGCAGCAGGTGTATATGTTGTGCCTGCTAAATGAGACAGCATCCCCTGTGCTGCAAAAACTCCCACCGTGCTCCCGCCTCCATCTGCACAGAGAGCACATCCCACAAGAGCTGACACAGCCAAGGGCAGGGTGCCTGGGACCAGCCACAGCCCTTGGCCAAATATCACATGACATGCTGAGCTTTCCCAAAGACACTTCCACATGCCCTCAAACACGAGCTGGGTGTGCACAACGAGGGTTAATGCAGCAAGAGCAGGCTGGCCCCTTCCAAATCTTCGTATAAGTCTCTCTTCTATAGGAACCAGATTCATCCTCCAAAACCAGCTGCATCTTCCCTATGAAAACACCTCCCAGCCTGGCTCCAGCATGCTCCCACACAGGCTCATCATCACTGATGATGTTTCTGTGTTCAGCTCTTTTCACTCTGTCTACCATTGATTTTTTTTTTAACTGCTGTGACAGAAAACTCAGCAGCCTACAAGGGATACACCCACTGCATTGTTGTTTGCACATTTTCTTCCATGTATGCCTACCACAGCAATGTGTTTATTACAGTCTTGCTGTTTATTATATGTTGCTGCCTGAGTGACTGTGCCTCTAACTTCTATTAAATTAACAAACTCAGCAGTAACATTAGTACCCCCTACGCTGCTAAGTAAAAAGAAATGAGAGTAAGAAGAAAACCAAACCCCAAACACATAACATGGAGTACTCCCACTCAAAAAACTCTTAATTCACAATAGAATTCATTTACAAGTTGGAAATATAACACAACTATTTAGATAAAAACCATACATGGCATATAGACTTTTTTTTTCCCACACACACTTTATCAGCTGATTAACATTAGGTACCAATTCCCTGCAACTGAAGACTTTTGTAAATATGAGGATTCCAGTGACAATCTCAAGTCAATAGAACCTGCTCCCTTCTGAAGGCTTCATATTCTATTTTACACCTAGAATTAAACATGCTACAGTTTGCCACTCTGGAGTTCACTTGGAAAAAAGATTTTGATCCAGATTTTAAATTACTTCAAGTCTTGTTATAATGCATCCTTTCAATTTTTATCTGATTCTGATTTTTCAGCCCCGTTCTGTCAAAAACAAATTTTTAATTTAATATTTTTCACAGATTCACAGGTGTAGTTTACTATGACTACAAGCTAAAAAGCTTCAGTGGATGATGCCAAATGCGAAGAATTACACAACAAACTAAACATTACTGACCCTCCAGGGTAGTTACAATGATCAAGAGAGTTTAAAAGCTGCTGCATAAAATCAATGGAGTTTTGAACTCTCCTTCCATCACAGTAATGTTGGGTGGTCCCTGAAATCCTTTTTGATAGTCAAATATATGAACTTCACAGTCATATACAGAGACATCAGCAAGCTTCAGCTAGAGATTTAAATACCTACTATGCACCTAAAGTCCAGATGTGTCATTACTTTACTGAAAATGTCCACTTCACACAACTGTGCCACACAGAATCACCTCTCAGGAAGCAATATCAGGTGTGATGCTCTATCATTTTCATGCCTCCACTCACATAACATTTTGTTAACTTTCATGATTTTGCTGTTCAAGATAAGCCAAGACAAGTTTTGAAGACTGAAAAAAATAGAAATCCTAGACTGGAATACTTGTTTGGAAGCATGTCAAATAATAGGATTGTCAATACTCATATTATGATGATAATGGATCAAGGACAATCTTAGTAAACACAGAGCTAAACTTTATCATGCTGAAAGGCAGCCTACACAGGAGGGGAAAGTCAGCAGACTGTCTGATCCACCTGGAAGCACCTACAGAGCTGACTTTGTAAGCAGGGAGTACAAGAGGCTCTGCTGAAAGCTCTGTTTTACTGCCTCCAGCTACAGACAACATCACCTTCAAACAAGCCCAGGCAGGTTTTGCTGAGGCTGGGGATGATGCAGCCTCCATGAACAAAGAGATCACCTTCAAAGGGTGCAGCTCTGAGGCAGAGCTGGGAGATTCCACATAGGCACTCAACCCAGATGATGCATAGCACTGTAAATACGTGCAGGAGCAGTTGCCATACTAAACCAGAACTGTTCAGGCAAACAAGCTGCTCTACCACTTCTTCAGATTGTTGGCTGCAGTATCATATGTCAAATTTAAACAAACATATGCTGCATTTGTTACCCAGGTATATTATCTTCTCCATTAAATTTAACAAGTGATGATCTGCATTCTTCATCACAAAGTTTTGAATCCTTTTAACCCTCTAAAGATTGCATTCCAGCTTAACTAGAAGTGATGGGTCTCACATAGGAATTGCTGGGTGAGATTTCTATGGTGTATGTAAAGCAGAAAGCCCAAGCAGCTGATAGTCATAGTCCCTCCTGATCTCAAAACCAGTGGCATCGCTAAACTCATGTGATGAGTGCTTGTGTGACTTGTCATTTGTCACCAAGTTTAAGATTTCAGATGTAGTCAGCAAGCCTCCCTCATAGGCCTTTTACATATAAACCAGGGCTAGAATCTGACCTTGTTATAGCAGGATCTGATGGTTTTATTTTGAGCACATCCATAAAAGATCATTAACAAACTACTGCTTGTGGTTTTCACACTAGCATATGCTTTAGTTTGACTGCATGCAGATAAGACACTCATGCTTGGTACATAATCCTCTGTACCATATTGCTAAAGGAAAAGCTCCAGTGTGCTCACTGATACTCCCCAAAAGAATTAATGAAAGTATTTCTGACATATGGGAGTGGTCAGAGTTCACTGTAACACGAGGAGGCTCCAAAGATGAAAGCAGTTATTTGTGAAGATACCAATTTAACCTGATAGCACTTTTAACAACAGCACAGTTTTTCCTCTTAATGTCACTTCTGCTGCATTACTTTCTATTGCACAAATAGGTTAATTGTTAACATTACACTTCAGGATAGAAAATAAGGTTAAAGATGATCTGTATCTTATGATACTCTGTTTAACCACCAATACAAGCTGGTAGAGTTTCACTAAGCAAGAAAGAGAACTTTGGGAGCAATGCGTTGGAAAGCCTAAACATGAAAGAAGAGGGGTGGGGGGGGGAAAAAAAAAATCACAGTAAATTGGCAAAGCCATGCACAGTTAACATTAAAAACCCACAGCATTACACTAAGGCAAATACACTGCTGCCTTCTACACAATTAAACACAGAAATAGCTCGAAACCACTGGTTCCTGTTTCTTTCAACACAATCCTGACATTAGTACACTTTACTTTTCTCTTGGATTTGTTCAACTCCACAAAAGAAGTCTACTGGGAGAATAGGATATATGAAACCTAAATAGATTACTTATGTCAGGCTTGATTCTCTGCCTGGTGGGACTGGTGAAGAAGCAGAGTTGCTCACTCAACTTCTACTAATGCCAAGCAGTGTAAAGAAAAAAAAATACTCCTCCCCTTTCTGATTCAGCCTGTGAAAAGAAATTAATGACAAAAGACTATTTAATGGAACTTCTCTTTTTTTATTTCTCCATTTCCAACTTGCCAATTATCTGCCTTGACTACCCTTTCTTGTTACTTTACAGCTCCCATTCTTAGCTGACTTTACTATCTACGTCTTCCTATCAGCTTTCTTTCAGTTATGGCTCCATTTATCCCAATATTTGGAACATAATTCTTGGCACGATTTTACATGCCTAAAGGCTCAAATTAAGGTAGATTGTTGCTCTTGCCATTCAGATGTGCTGCGTACTCCTACTCTTCAGCCCAGCTCTGTGGATGTTCTGTAAATGTCAAACCATGTTTTCTTCTTTCTACCAGAAACTTTCAACTGTTCTGTCCTTACCCTGTATTTATCACCTTTATGTTTTATGAAGCTCTTGAAAAGAAAAAAGCCACCCACAGCACCATATGAATTCCCTTTTTCTTCCTCTTCTGCCTCCCACAGTCTCCTTTCACTTTAATCATTAATACAGTTTCAAACTACTTATCCTGATGACAAGCTTTAAGATATTCATCCATGGTCAAAAACCAGAGAAAAACATTCCTGCTTCTATACACAGAAGTTGTCATTATTCATTCAGATTCGCCAAATTCTTTCATCAAAACAAGCTTCTTCCTTTATCATCTGCCAACCCTAAGAAACTAAACCCCTTGGGAGCTCATCTGTTCTGTGAAATGCTGTCTTGAATGTGCCTTTATTCTGTATTTTCACAAAAATGAAAAGAAAAAGTTTCAGGAGCTTTATCAGTGAAAAATCATGAACCCTTGTGAGTGTTGTCAGACAAAGAGAGGGGAAAAAACCAATCAGCTTCATTGTTAAAGTGTTCAAGATGCAACATATGGACAGCTTTGTTTACAAGACTTGCAGTGCCTCTCAGCACACTTGCATATAATACATATTTCCAGCAACAGTCCTGCTATTAGACTGGATATAATCACCATGGCTCTTGCTTTTACCTCAGAGTTAGAAAATATTCTTATGTAGCTACATGGAAAAAAGAAACAGAACTGAAAGATAACAACAACAAACCCCAAAGAGTGCAGTTTAAAACATATTTTTCTTCAGAAGCAGAAACTTAATCTGAATTTCAAGGGTGGCAGAGATAATTAGCTTAAGAAAACACATGCTTTCATTATTAAATATAGCCACAGGATCTGTCAGCAGCATCACCTGAGTGATTTATATGCAGACAACAGTAGGGGGGAAAAAAAGTCAAGCAAATACGAGCAGATTCATGTTAAGCAGGTATGGATTTCATTCATATGAACAGCGATGAGGTAAAGCATGTTATTCCACCAGAAAGGAGCAGACACAAGAGTTGCACTAATTTTACTATCTGGTGATAATCTTTGAAGATTTTATCACCCCTCTACCTCCTAAATTTGAGCCTCAATTCCACATTCCAAGCAGAGTAAAACAGAACCCCCAGAGCCCAGGTGGAGCTGGGGAGCACAGAGCTCATTTGGGGAACTCTCCTCCCACACATTCCACTCTACAAATGGACAGCTCTACCACGCAAATTCACTTCTCAACGTTGATCCTGGGAGGGGTGGGACAGTCACAGAAGCAAGGAAAGAAGCAGCATCAGAGAGGCAGCCTGAGAATTACCATTAGAGAGGGAACTTTATGAGGCAGAGAGGAAACCCTGAAATGAGCATAAAGGTGCTCTGTGATACCCTGACTGTAATCCACGCAACAGTCAGGCTGGAACTAGGCTAGACTCCAGGGTGTACAAGTCACACCAGGTAACTTTTCTAAACCACAATTAAAAATACAAACAACTGAACAAAGACAAGAAAGTCCCCCCTCTTCTTAAAATTTAAACCAGCCCTTTCATATTTTTTCAGTATTATTCTGCAAAACCTAGGAACTACACAAGGGCTAACTTATGAAGCAGCACTACTGAACTTATAAACCAGGAATCCATAAAACAGTAGTACAAAAATACCTTTAGAAGAGAAGACAGCAGGAGCTCCTTCCACCACAAAAACCCAGAAAACTGACCAGGACATCTATTGTGTTGCTGGTTCTTCTATAGCTTGGGTGTGATTTGTGAAGTCCTACAGCTGAAGGACCTAGGGAAGGTTTGGCTCGTTGGCAGCAGCTGTAGATGGTTAACTTCAGAGTAAATGAGAAGGCCCAGCTGACTTGCAGTCCTCAATCAGGGGAACCAACACAGAAAGGAATGAACAGGGTAAATGGTCACATTTGCATTTGGGAAGGGGAGATGGGACTTCACAGAGTTCTATGACCAGAGGCAGCCTTTGGGTCACAGTTTCCCCTCCCTCCATTGAGAAATGTGTTGCTTTGTTGAATTTTAGCTATTTCATCTGCATAAAGGTAGAAGAATGTTATTTCAACATCAAGATGACTGCCTCTGGACTACAAGAGCTGGATAACTATCAGCTTTATCATCACATTTTTCTGTTAAGGAAATTTGTTGCTGCCAGCTTCCCAGTTTGTGTTTCACCTTCTGTTCCAGATTAGCACTGGGGGCAATGGATGCCAAATGTAAATTTCTATTTGTTGCTATCAGATGGCTCACAGTGCGCAAGAGCTCTGATTCGGTGGTGTCAGCAATGAATTTTTGATGTGGATGTTCGGAGCTGCTTTTCCACCTGGCTCTCGGAAGGTAGGAACTGGTGAGGTATCTGAGGGCAATGATCACCACGAGTGCGCAGCTGAGGTGTCTTCAGCATTTGCAGCTGCAGGAACTTAAACTCCTCATTAGCACAGCAGCCTCAGAGTAGCTGATTTGGATCATACAAAAGCCAAGTGAAACGCCCTGCCCCGTGTGGCATTACAACTTTGTTTAGAATTGGTCAGTGTTGGACAAAAAATGTCCTCGAGGCTGTTTGTTGTTTATATCTTAGAGGAGACCCATTTTAGTGAGACAAAGAGGATGCTTTTGCAGCAATGATATACAGTTAATAATGTCAGTAGCGGAGACTAATGTGCAACCATTAAAATGAGATGCAGAGTTTCATAGCTGCAGCTATTGTCTAACCATCAAATGTAACTCTTTTTTTCTTCCAATATCTATCTCTATAATTATACATCTAATCTCTCCACTATGGATTATTCATAAGGTGAGTTTTTCCATGATTTTCTATGGGACACACTGGCAGCCAATTGCTAATTTAAGAACAGTGTCTTGCCCTCAGGAAACATGGAAAATTTTGCCCCAAGTACAAAAATACATGTATTATTTCTTTTTTTTAGAATAACTCAACTGTACCAGCCCTAATGTCTTTCTCCATTTGTGTTGCAGTTACATTTGGACCTTTCACTTCTCAGTAAGTCTAAAAAAGAGAATGTGTACTCCAATTTGTGGTCAGAGATGAATAACAATCATTCAGCCTCCTAATACACTCTGAGGTGTCAAAAATATTTGCATATGTGTTTCATTAATAGATAAATTAAGGTCTATATTGCAAAGAGTGAGACTAGCAGAGGCAGGATAAGAACACTAAACCCATTTCTTGCTGTGGTGGAAAAGCTGCATAGTCTGGCTTTTTTATATTGACTGAATTGCAGCTTCTTACAAAATATTACTGAATCTCCATATTAAGAGAGATCTTATGCTCTTCCCTTTTTTCAATGCTACCTTGTCCAGCGTTGGGCTCCTTTTTTTGCCACATGCATTTCTCTCTTACTTTTAAAAGGAAAAAGGAGTGATTCTCTTACCAACTCTAACACCCTGTCAGCTGAAATGCTGAATGAAAAACCATTTTACCTCAGCAGTTTGCTCATTTAAATGTCTGCCCATAGGTTTATTTCATAAACTACATCGTAAATGAGCTGAAAATGCTCACATCTTTCTAACTCCTGCCACTTTCTGCTGACTAGGGGAACCCAAAGTCTAGACCTGAGGATGTTTATTCAGCACCAAAGTCCTCTACTGAAAGCTTTTTCTACTTCTTAAGTAGTCTCAGCGCTGAAATAATGCTCAGTCTCAAATTAACAGACCTGGGCTGCACACAAGGTTATACTCTGCTTGCAGAAATGAACAATTCCTTGCATCCAAAGAACTAATTATAACAGCACCTGGCAGCATCACTGGAGATAGGGGCCTGTCAGCATTTTCCCCAAACCCTCTTATGTAGACATTTATAGCTCAGTCATTTAAATTTCCTTCAGCTTAAAACTTTATATAGAATTTTTAGTGGCGCTTTTGTCAGATATGTTTTGTACGGATAAATTCATTTATTCAGTCCATGAAATAGTGGTTTTGATAAAATTGCAGAGGTAGACTGCAATTGGTTATTTTCCCCTGAGTATCTTTAAAGAATAAGAAGAGATAATGAATTTTTTTGAAAAACCCCTGATTTTATGTGTGTACACTTGCCAAATATATTCTTTGAAGCTTTGAGGGGTTTGAAGAGCTAGGAAGAATGTCTTGCTTAAAATGACTGAATCATATTTAAAAATACATTTTTATAAATTTGTATCAATATCAAACAAAATAATTCAAAAAGCACAAGCAAACCAACTCCACAACCTGATTATATACTTTTTACCCCATATGTGAGATGAGAAATTACACAGTGGATCTCATGTTTGGCTGTAAAATGGTGCCATTTCAGCGAAACCCAAGAAACTTTTCTAACTGTAGGACTGAATTAGGGCAGAATTATAGATCCTCACTCCTGTATCCGTCCATATTTTTTTTAAAGAAGAAATTAAATGAATTCAATTATCAGGACTATTATCTCTTTCAGACTGATACACTCTAATGAATTCAACCTTCAAGCTTGAAAATAATTTATGTCATCCAACTTTGCTTAATCCATCTGACCTCTCCATAACGAGAAAGGATTTTTAACACTAGAGAAATGTTTTATAAAATCTAGATAAGTAAATGGTACCAACTGGCTGTTCCCTCATGGTGCACCCTGTTAGATTTATGTAATTTCTGGTTGTCTTAAAAATATACAGTTAATATTTTACGTAATTCTAGTTCCATGTACAGATTCAGTTGCTTACCAGAGCTTTCCTCATGCCCCACTAGAAAATGAAACAAAGCAGAGAATTACATTAAAAAAAAAAAGAAAAAAAAAGGAGAAACAACACTGTTAAGGTTAAAACTTACACATTTCCATAGAAGGTTAATCTGTTAACGTTATGTCTAAGCCACGGTTCTAGGGCTTCTCTGGCAGTTGTTGTCATTCCAGCTCTTGCATCCAGCACTATATAAAATGTGTGTCAACTCTAGAGCTAACAAACAAAATGTCCCACTGAAAATAACTCTCCAGTTCCAAGCTATGAAAAACAAAACCCAGGACTTGACTTCAAAACAAAACAAAACAAAAAACAACCAACCAACCAAAAACCCCAAACCAAAACCAACCAAACAAAAAACCAAAGCACAACAACAACAAAACAAGCCAAAACCCCAAGGTTTTTTTACAGAGCAGTATTTGTGTTAGTTTTCCTGCTTCCCTGGACATGCACATCTTTGGCAGAGTTAGCTTCTTGTGTAATATTTATGGCAGTGTCTTGCAAAGGAGAGAGACAGGGAAAATCTTACCTCACAGTGTGTTTCTGAGCTTTCTTATGAGAAGAGGGCCAACCTGCAAAATGATATAGACACGCAAATTATCCTGTTAAATTTTTATCCAATTTAATTATCCTATTAAAACTCCAGAAGTTTGCAGTAGACCCTCTCTAGTGACACTGAATTGCCTTAGTTTCTGGTGTTTGAGGAATGAGAGAGAGATGTGGAGGTGAGGCTCAGCTGTCTGAAAGGACTTGCTGGAAGAAAAAGACAAACTGGTGACATCAGATGTCCCCTAAAGGATGACCACTGCCCACGCTGGTAATAAGACACTCCCTGATCTTCACATGGAGCAGAAAGCTGTGGTGAACACCTAAGAAAACTGAATGCATCTATATTTTAATTTAAAAGTGTATGTTAACCTAACTGCAGAAGTAGAAAACAATATTTAAAATTATTCCAATACAGAAGAGGCTAGCTATGAAAACAAAAACAACAAGAGCCTTAATAATTCCCAGAAAGCAGTTAAATGAATTAACCACTTCAGGATGTAATGAATAAATGAGGAAGTTAGATTGGGTTCTCTTGCTGCCGGATGATCAAGGAGAAATTCTCTCCATTCCAAAAAGCATAAATTCTGCTCAATGATATTGAGTTATAATTGTTCCTACAAGCTCAATGCTCTTCCAAAGTGCCCCAGTCCCTACGCAGGGTTTAGAACTCCCTGCTCCCTGTAGTGAGATGTTCCCCCTCTGTGGTCCCTGAGGTCAGGCTGAGCCATGCCCCATTCGGTGACCACAGGAATCCAGGTGCAGTGACCCAGATCCCTCCCAGCTGGGCTCAGGCCTGGCTGGCTTTGCCCAGGACTGCCCTGGGAGGGCTGATGTGACCTGATTATACAGGAACAGAAGTCTCTGAAAGAGGACAGGAAGGACCACACAGGGAATGAACACACGCTGAACATCTATGACTGTTTCCAAGATTATATTAATCAGGCTCCTCCTAATCCTTCTGGTAGCTTGATAACTGTCTCAGTATTCCCATTATAAGTTTTTTAATTATTAATTCATTAGGACAGAGGTTACAGCGCTGGGAGATACATCAAAGCCTTCAGCTCAGCTGTGACAGAAGAATCTTTGGAGTCCTATGTTCAAGCTCTGTGTGTGATGAGGTTTTTTGTCTTTTGCCCTGAGGCAGAGTCAATTGTTTTTCACTGGCAATAGGTTTCTGCTAACCCTGTGGATAAAATTTATTGGATTTGGACCACTGGTTTTTAAGTCCCTGGTCAAGAATCCATCTATTGCATTGTTACAGTTTCACGCTCCTCTTTCTTATCCCCTCTTAGGCCTTGCTCTGTCCCATTGACATCTTTTATTTCCCAACTAAACTCTGCCCCCAGCATGTTTTTAATTTGTTCTTGAGTAACAAAATGTATTAATTTGAAATGATATTTCAAACTATATTCCTCTCTTAAACGAACAAACTGCTAATATATGTGTTATATATATTATATAGATCATCCAGAACAAAAACAGTAGAAGATTCTGGTTTTTAGGGTGTACAATATGAAAAAATGCACCATGTGTAGAACAGACTAAAAAGAGCTCCCCAAATGGTGGTGGAGGATGACAGATGTTTCAGAGCAGGAACCCTGGCTGATCCCTGTGAGGAGGCTCACAGGCAGTGCTTGCCAAGCTCACCAGCCTGTGGGACACCAAGGAGATGTCCTCCAAGGTTACCATTGAATTTAAGCAATATCACAGCCCAGTCCTTCCCTTCCAAAGATCCAAATGCTGAATCCCTTCTTCTGGAATCCAAGAGTCCACGAAGAGCATAGCAACCCAAGTACAAAAGCACAGAGTTCTAACCCAGGCTCTGTCATTCACATGTACAACATTTAGACTTTCAGTGATAAGTACCATTATTTACGAACTACTGTTTACTAAACACTATTTGCTGCTATTTGCTAAATACTGCTGCTATTTGTCTTTTTTTCCAGAAGAATTAACTAAGGTGGTTCCTGGCTTTGTAGCCTGAGTCTCATGCCTGGAGGTCATCTGCTTTTACCAACTGTGCAGGACCTCCAGGCTTCCTGCTCACACCTCAGTAACAGGAGAAACACAGTGAGGGAAATCTGTGGCGTATCTCCACTGATTTGGGTTGCTCAGAAAGCAGCCAGGCCCTTCAAGCATTAACACATGGTAATTAGCACCTACACCTGGCCCACATGACATATTATATTCCCAAATCATTTCCTTAACCATGATATTCACTTTTTAATGAGCCATTAGAAAAGTAAATGAAAACCTCCAGGTGTGAATGCTAAATGAAAATGTTTAATAGAAAAAGATATATAACAAGAAATAATCATCCATTAATAGTGTTGAGAGAATTAGGTGGTGGAAATGCTTTAAAATCTCAGCCAGAGAACAAGGTAAAGTGACATTTCCTTTGGCAAGCTGAGCCAGAAGGATGTGTACTTCATGATCCATCTGAATGATGGGCAGGGAAGTCAATAAAGCAGCAGCACATGAACAGGGACAGAGCTGGCCAAGGAAAGGCGAGGAGCAAGGACATAGCCCTGCATCCCCAGTGGGAGAGAATTTCATGGGCAGGAGAGCTGAGGCAGCTTCTGCTTCCTCCTCTCTTATCAGCACTTGTCACAAGAGACCCACGAGTGGTGGGGTCACAGAAGAGACCAGTGAGTTTAAGTGGAGACCACTGGAGAAACGTGAAGCAGTGTCACCATGCAGGTGCCGTGTGAAAGGTGTCCAGAGGTATATTTATAAATATGTAATATGTATTTGTTTATTTTTATGAGCATTCCTGGCTAGAGACTTACCGCCTCAGCTGCTACACAAATCAGATGAGAAGTGATGATACGATAAATTCATGATCCAGTGTACACTTATGTCAACACACACCAGGACACAAACATATCTCCATATGTATATGTATGAGATGTAAAGCAAACCAGATGCACTCCAGACAATCAGCAGGTCTTGCTGTTCCATTCAGGAGTGGACTGAGCACAAAAACTCAATACATATAGGAAAACGGGTATATTTCCTTGTGCAGAGGGTAAAAATAAACAAGAAGAAAGATATTTTAGAACATTTCCAAGTAAATTCTAGGCAGTTTCTCTAAACTCAGTTTAGTCAAGTTTTCCCTCAGTAGATATTTGTTCCTCTGTGTGCTCCTGAGAGTCCATTGCAGATCTACTGCGAGGCAACTCAGGCTGTAATGAATTCTGCTTTTAACTTGGATATCCCCAGTTCAGTCTCCAGGAGGATGGTTACTGCATATCAAAGGATATAAATAAGACTGTGTGACTAATGAAGGCAGCCTTGTTGACCAGATGGCAAGGAATGATTGGAAGATTTGAGAAAATTCCGCAGGCAATAATTTGTTCACATAAGTGATCTGACAAACACTCATGAATAAGGAATGAAGTAATAAAAGTCACATTCTTCATATGGATATTTTGTAGAACTGGAAAAAAAGGCTAAATTATTTCAATAAATGATTTTTTTTTAGGAACAGCTTGACCAGATGCAGATGTAATAAATAAGGTGATATATGACCCCATTGGGTGTCCATTAAAACAGCTAGTAGAGCGCAAATAACACGTGCTCACTAGTAAGGTAGGGATCATATGACAAAAATCTTCAGAAAAAAAACTGGTGCTTATAGTTGGGAAAAAGTAATTTGCTACATTTAAGTTGAAATAATGGTCTAGTATCAAGCTACATATTGAATAAAATTACTTTAAGCATATTCATTTGCCTTTTCTGCTCATTATCTGCTCTAATAGTTATATTTCAAAAGAAAAGTATAAGACGCGGCCCTCACAACCTACTTTTTATCAACCTAAAAACATCCCAAAGACTGGAAAATTGCAATGCTGTGACTGGAATGAGAGTTAGGGACTTTAGACTGATTTATTCCCTATACCAACCTGTTGTGTCTCTGAGTCTATTTAACATAAATACGTGATGAAATCTAAACAGAAACAGTTGGTTAAAAGGAATTGTAGGTTTCTGATGTGGCTCAGCCCATGTTAGTAAAACAGAAGTTTACAATCAGAACTCACCTGGAATCATTTTGAAGATGACTTTAGGAGAAACCTGCAGCTTTAACACCTGCAGTTAGCCCAAAGACATCTGGTTGTTCCCCAAGCATTTCTTATCACTCTTTCTCTGAGAAACGCAAAATAAATTGTACAGCTAAACAAGCTGATAGCAGTGATATAAATGTCCTGACTTTGCTGAGGGATGCTGAAATCCCCTGAAGAACTTTTTGTTGACAAGCTTGCTGTACCTCAGGGGCATAATTCCACAGCAAGAATTTCATCTGGCAAAAAGGTTCTGTACCTGCATCTGTGATGGCATAGAGGAAGAGACTTAGGAATTAAATTGGGGGTTTTGACTCAGAAAATCCTCCTGCTTATTATCAATGATTGCTTTTATGCTTCCTAAGGAAATGAAACTCTTCAGAGTTTTATGAGTAAAAACAACAGAGAGAGGAGCAGGTGTCTGTGAATTAGGCATTGGATCTGCTGTTTCCCACATCCAGGAAAAGGCCTATCCCCTCTGTGTGAGTAATTGAGTACAGGGTGACAGCAGTGGCTGCTGTACAGCCTACTGATAGATAGTTTGGTGTGTAAAGCACTACAGCAGCTTCTGCACTGCTTCATCTTTGCTGTGCCAAGTGTTTTAGTTATGAGGTTCTTATACTGGTTTCTATCTCCTGTTTCATTTGAAACACCATTTAATCCAATGGCCATTTTAGCAAACTGGTATTTTCAGATAAAAAACCACCTGAAAAACCAATCCAGCAACCTCTGCTGAAGGTGCCGTTACCTGCTACTGAGTAAGATTGTTATGAAAGCCTATTCTCAGATTCAGTATAAACATGGGCTTGTTTTGGGAAGAGCTCACAACAGTCCAGCAGCCAGTTGGAAAAGTGTTCTGGTTTCAGCTGTTACTTTTCTTCCTGTTGGCTATTACAGGGCTGTATTTTGGATTGAGAATGAGAGTGAGGTTGATAACACACCGATGGTTTAGATGTTGCTGAGCAGAGCTTACACTAAGTCAAGGGCTTTTCAGCCCTGGCAGTGACGGGGCTGGAGGGCACAAGAAGCTGGGTGGGGACACAGCCAGAGCCAGGACAGCTGATCCCAACTGGATAAAAGGATATCCTGTACCATATGGTGCCATGCTCAGCATATAAAGCAGGGAGAGCTGGCTGGGGTTGCAGCCCACAGTTCAGGGATGGCTGCACATCCGTAAACGGGTGATGAGCAGCTGATTGCACATCCCTCATTTTGTATATTTTTTTATCATTATAATTATTTTTTGTTCTCTTGAGCTGCCTTCATCTCAACCCATGAAGTGTTACCTTTTTTCCAATTCTCTCCTGTTGGAGACGATGAAATAGGAAAGCCTTAAAAATATGATCACATAACAAAAGATGCTGAGAACATAGAAACTACAAGCGAGATTGAAATGAAGACAAGCTTTGAGATACCAAACTCCAGTTACTGAACAACTGGAAAACAATGGTATGGCCGACTGAAAGTAATCCCCCTTTGATGAAACAAAGCCCTCTGCTTGCTAACACGTCCAAGGGTCAGAACAGACCCAGCCAACGTGGCAGAGGGTCCAAAAAGCAGTTTTTAGGGTTTAAAATATAACGCCATATGGTAATGCGATGATTCTTATAGGTTATATGTAAATGTTGTAGGATTTGTAGCATGTTCTGGATTGGTTAATAGAAATTAGAATATTCAGCACAGAAGATGATTTATTGTATTGTAATCGGCAACCACAGCATTCTGTATTCATTCTGTTCTACTCTATTCTGCTCTGCCTTTTCTACTCCTCTTCTACTCCTTCTTTTGCTCTGACCTGCTTCGGGCTGCATCTAGCAGCTCCAAGCAGGTCATTCATACCCACGCCCTTTCACAATAAACCCCATGCTCTAAGACCGACTCCAGAGATTTCTCGTCTCCGTCCCGACCGTCTCATACAGGCCACACACATCCTCCACACCCTACAGAACCTACACTCTCCCCATTCCATGTGTGTACATGTGAGCAAATGGCTGTTTAAACCACAACAAAAGTAAAACCCTGTGTACCCTTCTTCATAGGGACTGGCAGGTTGTTAGAAATGGAGAACCAAAAGCAGAAATATGGGATTGCTCTGATCTCTTTTGGAGACATCAGAAGTGTTCCCTTTGTCTGCTAAGAGAGCAGGGGTGGGTAGGCCTGAGACAAAACTAAGCACCAGCTTCACAGTGATGCTTTCAAGGGTCACGGATTCCGCGCTTCTTAAAGGCAGTCTGAGATTTTAATCAACATGGTACAGTTGCCTCCATCAAACACGTTTACTGTCTTTCACCTCTCAGATTTTTCTTCTTCTAGAGGTCTGCTGAATCTTAAACTAAGGGTAATTCTTATCTTCAAGCCTATATTCGTTACTGAGTCATATTTATCAAATTCATGAGACGATCTTGAAAGTAAAGCCTTTTCAGCTATATAAATTAAATATGTTTTTCTCCCTGCTAGAATAGCAGAGCAGTGACTGTTCTAAATATAATGGTTGCAGCAAGGGAGAAAAAAGTTCAACTGCATCTATAATCTAATCTAAATGTTGTGATTAATATCCTTCTCTTTTCATAGCCAGCCATGTGACACTTATCCATGTTATACATTTTTTAAAGCTATCAACTGCATAGATTTTTTTTCTAGGAGAATTAATCACAGCCCTGAATGCATGGATATTGTTAGAAAAGAATCAGTCCTAACAAGCTCTGAGCATTGGAGTTGTTAGACTTTGTGGAAGAAGGCCAATCTGGCAAATAAATTCTGTTGAAAAAACCCCAAACATTTGAAAAGCTTGTCATTTCTGCATCTATAAGAAAATTAATCAGAGGCAGAACTAAAGGAAAAACTAAATGTAAAAGTAAATGATACGGAGAAGGTTAAGTAATAAATTAATGCAAAAATTTGTCCTAGAAGGACTGAGGAGGTGAATTATTCTTCCTCTGTGGTTCCAGTTTAGGCCTATTTTTATATCCTTTCTCTCTGTGTAACTCTGTGTACAGCCATGGCAGACATCTAAAACACAAGGTGGTACCAGAAGCAGAACACACAGACCCTCAGGATCCATCTCTTGCACTTCCCTGTTTGATGCTGGAATGGACCAGAGGGAAGTTCACAAGTCCTAAGGATGGTAAGGATGGGTAGGGTAGGTACACACATCTAGAAAGCTCTCAGAATACATATACAGATATGTGACATCTGATTTGGTGTGACTGATTTGTCCCTGGGACACTCAGCTCTATGGAAAGGACCAACCACACAAACGTGGAGACTTCCCAGATTCCTTGCTGAGATATTGTCAGAGCACTGGACCAATAATTCAGACCTTTGCACCCAATCTTGCTATGAAAAAAGATTTTAAAGAAGATTAATTTCAGTCATTTTTTAATACAACTCCTCATCCTCCTCCTCGGTGTTTTCATTTCTCCTCACCATCATGCTCAGCAATCCCTGTGATTTGATGCAATTAATGAATAGAAGATGCTCTGATAAGTAAACCAAGCTGATAATTCTTTAATAATGTACTAATGAAACATTCCAAGAACATCAGGCCCTAGTGAAAAGATGAATTTTCTTATTTGTTGTCTCAAGACCAGCTTACACCTTCATTTGGACCTGTTTCTGGCTCTGCTGCACACAGGAGGCCCAGTAAACTTGTTCAGATACAGAGTTCCCTGTCTGAGGCCTTGCAGGGGCACAGCTATCAATTAAATCAATTGTTTATCCCCAGATAGAATGATCTGGCTCTTAGCAAGTACCATCATGAAGAACAAACAAATTTAGGTTAAAATAACATGAATAGTTGGTTAATGAAACTGTTTGTTAGAGTGGCTGGATTTTATTCTATTGGGGAGAGAAATTCCCATACAAGTGTACTGCAAGAAAAAGTGGTCCAAGAAAAATTTCATAAGAAAATATTACTTTTACAAATTTCTGCCTCTCCAAAGCAAAGCATGGACACTTTACATAGTGCCTGTATTGTATTTTTGGCTCGACCTCTGGTTAGTTTGCTAAGGTGATCATTGATGTTGTTGGAGCTATATAGTGTGATAAGAATTAAATATCAAGTTCTAGGGACCACTTTAGGGTATGAAAAGCCCCAGTAAACAGACATTTATAGATTGCTTCCTTCTGCATACAACACACTGCTGAGGCTCTCCATGCTTTATACTCATCAAGCTGGAAATGCTCCATTCATTTTCTTAATTCACCCTCAAATTCAGAAATGTTCGACTTTCTTTTATTCTGCTTATAAAAATTGAAATGCTCTTCAAATCACCAGTGATTTTCGGAGGTTTTTTCCCATGTTATCAGAAAATGTTTTGTCTCCTGCTTTAACAAAGGCTTTCAGTCTGCACAGCAAGTTGTAGGTTTTTTGCCCCCATTGCACTCAGGAAAAACACCACCTTTATCTCATCAGCAGTGTTAATAGAGGTTGTCCAGGCTTTTCACAGAGGATACTATTGAACTGTCAGACAGGTCCATTTTCTCTCTACAACAGGCATTTTTAATCCCCTCACTCTTTTCCTCTGCTTTCAGCGGGATTTTCATCGGGTATGTCACTGCATACAGGATTTTTGCCCATTTATTGCCAAACATTCCAGCTTTTACTTCCTCTGGCACGAAGTCCGGACACAAAAACTACGCAGGCAATTTCGATCTGAATTTTGTGTGTATAACAAACATCATGAAAGGCTAAGTTACATTCTTATCACTGTGATCATTATTTTCTGAGTCCTAAAACACAGAACATGGCCAACAACTACTTGCATGGAAGTGGTTTGAAGAGATTACCTTCTTCATCTCTTTCCTTCTATAGAAAATACTTAACCTCCCATTTCCAGAGAAAATAAATGGGTAGGAATTCATCACGGATGATAGGTTATTTGCCTATTTATTGTCTCTGTATCTCATTATGAACACAGATTAAAAAAGCATGAAATTTAAGAAATTAATGAATGAGTTATAAATATGAATGTTTGTTGATCTGAACTTACTCTTTCCGTTCTCCTTATGTCTCCCATGCTCTTGTTTTTGAGTCCTCACTGCTCAGATGAAGTAACAGATGTATTTAAGACACTATGGCCTGACAAAAATATTTACCATTGTTTAAATCTTTAAAAATGCTTATTCTGTTAATTGGTCACAACACAGAAGTATGTGGTAAGAAATTAGTGGCACCAGTTCAGAAAGCAGAAAAAGTTTCTTCCTCTAGGGATCCTAATTTTCATAAATGGGCACGTGTTCTGAAAGGCTCCTTATTCTTTTCTTCTGAAAGTCACAGTGTGTGACCTGGAACTGCTGCATTTAACCATGACTGAACAAAAAGAATGACAAAAGGTGCTTTATGATTCAGTCCAACCCAATCTTCGTATTTCTAATGCAAATGGAGACATTCAGGAAAGCACATTCTTAAAAAGCTTTTTTGAAAGCTTTCATATCTGTAGACATGGATCTTTTTATTGTGGGTGCTTTGGGTTTTTGTTTAGTTTTTTTTCTTTTTCTTTTCTTTTTTTGTAATTCCTAGTAGACTGGTAAGAGAGTTTATATTACTTACTAAAAGCTGAGCATTGGTGAATTATGGGTGTAATCACATAAAGTATCCATTTTTCTGTGCTGATTCTTTGTCCTACTATGTCACAAGAGTGCTCTTTGATTTGTAATGCCGAATTTCTCTTTGAAAAATAAATTATCCTTCAATTGTAAGCCTTAGGTTTCTCAAATTTACAAGCTCTACAAGCAGTGCTGTCACTTGTCCACTAAGCTTCCATGGCATGCAAACTTATTTCCAAACAAGCTTGTGCTGCCAGGAAAAAGGAGAATAAAAATTCCCAAGTTCATGGGCTATAATATAGCAAGACCTACTCTCTTAGAGTAGTAGAAGTAGGTTCCTTTCCCTTTGTTAAATTCTCATTAAGAAATCTTGGAAAAGTACCATTTCTTGTTCTTGCTTCTCATGCCCATCAAGACAAATGTTTTTGATTACTGCTGGACCAGACTTTGCTGCAACCGCTGAACAATTGTGTTATCAGTCATTTTACTATCAGTCTTTACACCTCATCAGTTAAAATATGCTTTGTCCCCACGGTGTAATTTCCTGGAGTTTCTTTGCAGACTTTTTCCAGAATTAAATTAATGAGTTCTGCTTGCTAAAAGAAAACACTACATCCACAGCTCCATTTATTTGACAAATCCAGCTAAATACAACTCAGCAATTTGACTTGACTAAATGGTTTCTGACAGGATGCTGGAGTTACAATGAAAGGGGCACTTGGCATGCTGTGGTATCTCCTATCCAGTGCCTGTACAGGTGATGGCATCAGTTTGTTTTTACAACACACTGTGCTAATTTTAGTAATTCCAACATGACCAAGAACATTAAAAAGTCATTTTCTGTGTATGCTTTTCATTTTCACTAGGCCTTTAAAATAAAATTAACTTCATCAGTCAATCTCAAAAACGGGCATTCATATATCAAATGATAAAATCTCAACAGACACAGTATATGTTTTTCTCAGTTTCATGGTTCTCATCATTAATTCTTACACAAAATTTGAGAACAAGAGGTCATTTAAATAGCCTGATTGTGTTGGTCTCCAATCACCTGCCAAGTGGGTTATACCGGCATGTAAATGTACAGCCTGTGC
Source organism: Pachycephala philippinensis (assembly GCA_013397055.1). NCBI lineage: Eukaryota > Metazoa > Chordata > Aves > Passeriformes > Pachycephala > Pachycephala philippinensis. Next base: position 21,569 of record VWZT01013032.1, on the reverse strand, counting down.
ACAGGTTGTACTATTTACCATAACACCGGGGGAATCATTACAGTTTATGTGCCTGGGCAAGGTTTCTTGGTCTACCTGGCACTGTACGACTAAGTAATGAATCTATCAGCATCGTGTATTTTCCTGTAGTTTCAAAATTCTGGGGGTTTTTTCAGCAATGAAGTCAGCCTTCTATACATATCTGACTTTTTCCTTCTAGTACTTGGTGCATAGTACATCACTTCTGAGGGACAGAACAACTTTTGGAAGAACCACTTTCCAAACACGACACTCTGAAGGAAGCCCCTCTCCTAAAATTGCTCTTCGGTTCCTTTTCCATTATGTAATGTTCAGCTCTTGTTGAGGCACTGCAGGCTGGGCTGGCTCACGCCAGACAGCTTTGGGTACATTTATGTAAATGATCAAATCTGTGAAGTCATTTAATGCAAAGGCTTTTGAGAATAATGCAGTGTAATGAAAACACTACCCTTTACGTAATGTTATATGATCAAACAATTATTTTCCTTCAGACTTTGCAGGTAATTTCCAAGAAACTCCCACTGCCACACTTTGGCACTGTTTTATTTAAAGATTTACTGATGAGTTTTTGCCTTTGTAAAAATCAGAATGAAGATGTCCTGCCTGCTTTCACACGGATGAATCAAAGGTGGTGGGCAAACAACTGAAGAGAAGCACCTTGGCATTTTATTTGACACATACTCAGGAAAATTTCTAGATAAATGACAAGAGAGTTGTGCAGACTTAGTGCAGAGTGGGGAAACTTCAGGTCATGGAAGAGGCACTGGGACCACCTGTGAGAGAACACCCTTGAGGGCCCTGTAGCTTTCAGGTACATGTTTTGGAGACATGAGACAGAGAGAATGAATCAAAACACAAATCTTAGACATCTCTTTCCTTGCTCCAGCCTGCTGAGAAGCTTCTTTTGCTCCTGTTGACTTTTCAACCTCTGCTGCACAGATTCTTCTGGGTTCCCAGCCTCTTGCCTTCCTGGTGCCATCCCTGCCCTTGCAAGTTTCCCTGGGGAAGCAGCAAGTCTCCAAAGTAAAATAAATTGTCCACATACTCCAAACTTTTCCACTAATTTTAACTCACTGTAACACACAGGTTGTATCTGTCTTTGCACAGAACTGCTAATGGACTGATAGGAAATTTGACCTTTTAGGTATGTCAGGATGCAAGTAACTGGGAATTCACCACACGTGATCAGACCCTCTGGTGCTGGAGTTACTATCACAGACAAAGTCAGGTGCTACAGGCCAGTGTTAAAGGATGAGTTACATTAGTACTCACTACAACTAGGATCAAAATGCTATTTATTTATGTAAAAGAAAAAATCCATAGTTTCCTAAAGCCTTTGGGGTCTTTTATTTGATTTTTTAAGAAAACTAAAATTGTAGTGCTAGAACATGGCAGCCCTTTCTGGTGTCACTACGTGTACTTTACAACACTGACATTAAGAGTAATGAATAAATGGTAGAGAGGAAATATATATGAATGCAGGGTTTAGACTAATCTCTACATGCAGCAAAACATCATCTCTCCAGTGGTTGCAGTTATCTAGGTGTTATTTAGCTTTATTTCTCTCACTGATTTTACCCAAAACATGCGGTATGGGATTTCCTACTATGAATGGCAATGATATTTTTTCATTCCATCTTACACTGTCTTTAAATCACTTGATTTAATACTTGTTATAATAATATTTTTAATTTTCTGCAGCAAATTAGATTAGATTGAATTTGAGGCAAGTATATTTACTTATTCTGCAATAAGACCAGACCTTTAGTCATACAAAAATCTCTTTCTGCCAGTGTAATATAGGCTGGTAAATCATCCCTGTGACATCTCTGCCTTTGTTTCTGTGGAGCAGACCGTGTTTCAGGGGTTTCTGTCAATCACAAGAGCATCTGTTTTTCCTTGAGGATATTTCCATCCACAATTCATGGGGTGTGTGTTCAGAGATAACAGCTGATCTAATTTCATCCAGGAAAATAAATGCATTCAGATAAGGTGAGAGGGGAGTAATTGAGTTAAAATCTGTCTGCTGTGTGACAGCAGAGATCAGATATGCTCTTCATACCTTTTGCTGAAATTACCATTAATAACCAGGGATGAGTGAGAAATGGACTTCATCCTACTTTTCTCTGAATGGTTCTCCAAAACAATGACTCTCAGTGCTAATTACCTACCAGGAGCAGGTGTAAATTTCTTTGTGGTATCATGCCATCCTTCACAGAAGGTAACGTAAGTGCACTTCTGAGAGGTCCAATAGACAGTTCAAATGGGAAAGATGCTGTGGGTTTCCGTAGTGTTGGTTTTCTGTGAATCAGGAGTGCATGGAATTTGTTTTGAGATGTGTTTTACTCACTGACATCAGCACAGCTGGGTGAGAAGCTTGCTAGGTTTCTTTCTTTCTTTTTATTTTTTTCTTCAGGATCTTGAGCATCATAACATTTAGTTTCTTATTTCTGTTACCAGCTCCAGTACCTGCAGGGCAGCAGACGGGTGTGCCTGTCTTATCACAAAACAGAACTCAAGACCTATTGCTCTCCTAATTGGATTGAAAAAGACATCTGCATTTTTTCTAGTCCCTTTATTTTTTAGGTAGAAGGCCCATTGTGCACAACTGCTCTAAAAAGGCCAGCCCACAATGAATGAGGTGTCCCTAAAGCAGTGGTGGAGCAGAGCAGCAAGAGAATGAACTTGTCCATCCCACTGTCACTGATGGTGTGATAGAGTTAGAGGCTGAAGAGCAGCATGCAGAAATAAGATTCTGCTGCACTGGGACCTCATAGTGACCCTATTCAGAGAGGAAAGTCTCATTAAGCCCTGCAGATCAAACTGATTTCATGTATATTCTGAATCCAATAAAGGCTGCATCTAGAATCCCTCCTTAGCATCTTTCTCCCACAAAAACAAACAAACAAACAAGCAAAAAACCAACCAACCAAAAAACCCAACAAAACCCCCAAACAGTTCTCAATGTCTCAGTGCATCTTTTGTCCTGTTTTCTGCAACATACCCAGGTTTCAGTATAACATATTGGAACTAACCTGAACTAATGCTAAGCAAGAGAGCTCAGAGCCAGCTTCTCAGCAGGGGAAATTAATTCCCACAGATTTCCAAGTACATTTAGCAGGTTGATTTTGATCCACACTGTTACTTGCATACAACTATTGTTTTCCCAGGGGATGCAATCCAATATACTGGGTGTAGGAAACTCCTAAACTGCAGATTTCAGGAAGCTGTAGAGGATTCAGAGAAGTACACTATATACTTAAGGTGCTCTTTTGGCCTTCTTGAGACACCCACTGATTCTTTTTTAAGGACACTTTAAAGAAGAGATTGTGGGCCAGATGGGCCAGGACGGCCATTCCTATGTCAGGTGGAACACTGATCTGTTCTTCACAGTGTGAACGATCCCTTTTCTTCTGCTTTACTGTCTCCCTTGAAATCGTTTGTCAGAGGTCACACCCTGAGTCAAAGGATAACTGAGAATAGATACAAAGAATTTGAACTTCAGTTTGTACCTACTAACAGACTTCTTTTCCTGAAATAATCTCAGATTTGAGACTTGGAGGTGACTTTATATTTGACACACAAAATATTCCACCCATACAGTTTCTGTTATTTTTCTGAAGAGGAGATTATTATTACTTTCAAATGTAACTTTATGGGTTGGTTTCATTTGTTAAGCTATCTGAGAACCTGCAAGCAATGACAGAAATACTGATATATGTTTGGAACATTTAAATGAACCTGCAGGTTTAACGATAAGTGAACTTGCATTACCATGTTTCTTTTCTAACAACACAGAAATTTTATCACCAAAACCTTCACTTGGCAGAATCTGAATATGGATCCTCTGTATGTGGATATTAGCCCTGAAGACCTCCAACAAACCCAAAATATATTTAGACCATAGTAAATGCTGACTACCTCCATTGATCTCTACATCCATCTTGATATTGCTTTAGCACATGGCAAACTCTCTATATGAAACCAACTGATGACATTTTTTGGTTTGCTCTTATGTTTTTCACTGGTGATTTAAAAAAAAACTATTTAGGTTTTTCTTCAGGAATTTTTTGTTTGTTTGTTTACAGAAATTAAGGTTGATTTTTTTTTTTATATTTAAAGGTTCGATTTTTAAAGCTATTTTTTTCCCACTTCACCCTAAGTAAGAGGATGTTCTGCCATATATTTTTCCGAATTTTATTTTGTGATCTAAATGCATCATTCATTGATGTGTGTGAGTGGTAGGGTTTTCAGGAACAGTTCACACTGGCCTGACATTGCTACTATAGGTTTCTGATATTTAGACTTTTTAAAACAATGTACACTCATATATTACTTTTGGCTGCAATGCTGAAATACTTAAACCCCCCCAATTTTACTCTACTATTTTGCACTTCTACAAATGAATGTAATTTCTTTATAATTCTGATGGATCTGACTAGTTCAGTGATCTCATACCAATTTATGCTATGCATGGGCTATTAACTTCATTCCTAACTAGCATCAGCAATAAACAAAGGAAGTTTTGATTCTGTAGCTTCTTGAATCCTCTTGGGTTGTATACCCTCTCCTCCTTTCCAGGCTCACAGTGAACATTTAATTTTATTTTCCAAAGGTTCCTTACTAGTTTACCTTGCTAGTCCCACTTAACTATTCTGTCATAAATCCACTGGTATCAGGTGAATTTTAATTCTTGCTTTGACAGCTTATCTGCTCAGGACTCATTTCAAAGCCTTTTAACAGTGTCTCTCCATTTCACTCCCTGTCCCTGCCACCAGCCCCTCTAGTAATCTGTCCCTGAGTCATGACCCCCTCAGCTTCTTCCATGAAGTCTGAAACAAAGAAATGGACGCAGGCTTCCGATGATATCAACCTTATCTCTGTCATTAATGTGTTTTTCATGACCTCTTGGCTCCTTGTCCTCACTGATGTGGGCCTGGATCTTCGCTGCTTATGCTGCTCTTGTGCTCCTTGTTGCCTGCCTTTTGTATTCCCTTTGCTGTACTTACCCACTTTTTCTACCTTAGTTCCTTATCAGGTTTTTACACAGGTTTAGCTTCTAGCTTTGTATATCTTTCCTATTCTATTGCCATTTTTAATTTTCTCTAAGCTGCTCTCTACTCTTACAATTCACCTTGCTAAGCTCTTCACTGAGCTGAATAAATCTTTCCTTAGTCATCTTTTCTCTCGTGTGGACTCCTATCCAAACAGCAGCTCCTTGGCTGTGCTGGCCACCAGCAGAGCAGTGAAAGCCTCCGTACATAAATCTGGAGAGATGGGATTTTCCAAGTCCATGGGCAGACTGGCTTTGCAGGCAGGCTTTGTCCAGAGGGATTACATTGCAAGGCTCTGGAGGTTCAGCTCCATTGAGAAGGTTGGTGCCTTACTGTAAAGCGGAGAAGATAAAGCTCCCTCCCCTGAATTTTAGTGAGCAAGAGGATAAATTCAGATTTAGGTTAAAAATGGATGAGAATGGTGAACCTGAATTCCCATAGTGTCTGCAAACAATGCATCTCCAACATGGCTTTCTGTGGGACATGGTGGGTAGGTTCCAACAAGAAGCAAATGCTCTTGTGGGGTTCCAGTGTTTTGACAGGGAAGGCTGGAGCCAACAATTCCCTCAGGCAGGACAGGAAGTGTTTAGCTACACCTTGTGCATTGCTACACCACATCCACCTATACACTAAAGTTTCTGGTTTTATGCTGACTTATTGGAGGTTTCCTCTTCAGTTTCAACCTGCTGTGCAGGCTTGGGTGAGTTATCTTCGAATATAAGCAATACAGTATTTTTTATCTTTAATTACCTGACATTTCCCTTGGTATCCTCTCCTGTATTTTCTCCTGTTAGGGAGATTTCTGTTTAAAATAAAAGCTGATGCCAGCCTGACAGGAGAGAAGCCAAATGAATTCATAAAATCTCAGGCATCCTGCTGAACAGATTCCAGTGCTGTTCAGCTCCTGCAATCTGAATCACTACCAGCACACTGTAAAGACCAGCAGGTAACTCTTCACCATTTTTGACAAGCCTCGGTTTTGGAAAAAACTTGGCTCCTGGTGCATTGCAAAGTTATGATGATAAATGTAGAACTTCCCCACATGTCATATGACAAATTTAGAGCGAGCACAACAGGTGCATGTTAGGGTGCTGCTTTATTTCTTGGTCAGACTCAGATTATTGGGCTTTCTCCTTTGCCTGGGTCATGTTACCTATGCAAATACGGTCAGTCGCCAAGGGTTGCTGTAGTGCAGTTCAATGCACGGTGTAAAAACTGGGCAGACAAAGCTTTCAGGAAATGAAATTAAAGATGCCAAGCCTGGGAAAGAGAGAATGGATACTGAATAGAGGAAGAAATATGGAAAGGAGATAAAAATCTACATCAGTGGAGAATGGAGTTACATTCTTCCCCGAGTTTCAGACTTAAGGCAAGAGCCCTGTTCTTAGATCAATAAGAGGGACAGAGCTTCTAAAAACTAGCAATTTTTGTAACCCTCTTCCTGGTGGTTGCTTTTTTAATTGGCACACATCTGGGCAAGTAAATCTCACTATCCCATGGGCTGTTAGTGATTCAGCATGGGAGGAAAGTCATCTGTGTTTCTTTACTGCTTATCTGTGTGACTGTGGATACATAAGACCCTGGGATAGAAGGGACAAAGGGATGGCAGGGACACCATGCCTTGGCCCGAGGGTCATGGGTTGTGCTGCTCAGCAGAATAAACCTCTTCCCTGCTCAAAATGAAGAAAAACACAGGAATGAAACTTTCAAACAAGAAATGACCCTTCTATTCTCTCACTCCCATCTGTTGCTTCTTTACCTTTCCTTTGCTTTGGTGCTGGTGCTGGCAGACACAGCAGGATGGAAAGAAATTAATCTTCACCCACTAAAACATGTTTTCTCAGTGAAATCTGTGACTTGAAAACCAACTTGACTTAAAAAACCCCAAACACACATACCCAGGAGGTTTGCACAGTTGTCTGATATATTTTTCAAATGTTTGCTAAGCCACCATTTCTTTCTCCCCATCTTTCTAACAAACAGGACCCTGTCAGCAGCTAGGAAATAATGAATGGCTCTGGGTGAAAAACAAACCTCTCTAAAAAGTGGTCCACAGAAAACCAGTTATTTTTCCTAGCCAATGTGTTCAGCTTGGTTAACCAAGTGCCTTCTCTGGATCACACACTTTGCATTCTTTTGTAAATAGCATACCTCATATAAACACATCAGGTTAAAATTTTTAGTATTGTTTTGGTTGATTTCTAATCTGAAGTGGTGGGAGCTTTTCCCATGACTGTGTAAGCATGGTGTCCCTCCTAGTCTCCCTCAGCCTGGACATCTACTTCTTTTTAATTGCAAATATTATGGCATCGTTAGTTGGTTTTCTGTTTCTGTGCTACTTGCTTTCACTCTGCTGTCTAGATGAGGATATATGTAGAACAGTTAAATTTTCCATTTTATTGATACAAATCACCAAAGAGTTTTTCTAGACTACTTACTTACTGTGACTGGACTTCTTTTTCTTTTTTTTTTTAATATTTGCATATTGTGTGTTCTGCCCTAATAACTTTTAAACTACTTGGATATTTCCAGCAAAATTTGGCAAAGAGAGAGCATTTTCAAGCATATCAAATTGTGATTAGTCTAATGAAAATAGAGTAGCCAGAACCTATTAGTACTTTCCTGAGGATGAGTGAATTAATTCAAGTTGGAGAGAAATCCTAAAAGCCTTGTGTCTTCAGAGAAAAAAATATAACACAAATCCAAAGGAAATGAAGCTATTCACTGAGTTACACATTTTTCTCATCATAGCCAACACTGTTAGGCACCGTTATTTTCCGTTCAACTCATGTTTCACACGGTAATTCTTATCTACCAAGTAGGACATGAAAATGCTCTAGGATAAATTTTTTATCTTGCAGACTCTACAATCTCCAGCCACTGGACAATGATATTTGGAATAAAGTGGTTACCTCTGTAAAAAAGGGCCAATCTAATCACCTTTCACGTATTGTCCTTGGGACAATATTTACTCTTAAAAGCTGCTAAAGCCCTTAATTAGCTGCAGACCGGTAGTTTGTGGCAACTGGATTCCAGCTGAATTTAGCACGTGTCCCGTGGTCCTGCTGAGCAGTGCATTAACATCTGCACACCAAAAAGTGTGGTATGTACTCCCTCAGCAGCCTGCCTATCATGGGGTAGCAAGGAAACAGCTCCTTAACGTGGGATGTTCTGAGTAAACACTTTTTCTTTCACATCATTGCTTCAATATTTACCCGTCAGCCCCCTTCCCTTGCAAATTTACTGTAATAAATGCATTAAACCAGCAATAACACCACCTAATCCATTTCTTTCCTATTGACTTTTTCACGCAGGTTTTAGTCACCTGTGTAGGAAATCCTTGATTCAGCTGACTACAAACTCACATTTGGTTATTAGCATGCTATTAGTAAGCATATCCTGAGGGACAGTTAAAAGCTGTTGAGTTATATGCTCATTTTTGTCTTGGATCTCATAGATATATCTTTGTTTTAGACTGCTGGATGGTAAGCCAGCACTTCCTTGACAGTTAGCTGGAGTTTGAATGGCCAAGAGTTGCCTAATTGGTATCGAGCTGCAAGCAAATGACATCATTAAAAACATAAAACTGTTTTTCTGTATAACTGCTTGTAGTTTCAGTGCTATGGAATGCCTGAAAAGCTAGAGATTATTAAAATATATGGTTGATATAACATAAAGTTGAAACAGTTCTTTTTTGTATTTACTTCTCATTTGAGGGGAGCTGTGAATGAAATTCTTCTAGGTTAATGGCAGTGATTTTAAATTTTGAACGACCTGATTCACACTTGGCTTGGTTTAATCATGTGTTATTTATCTAATAATTTCATCAAGAGCATAAAAATGTGTTCACAGACAAGCACTAAACTGATGGAGTTCTGATTACTGTCTTTCAAACATGCATAGATATGTGTGCTTTTAAGGAGGCAGATACATTCATTTTTGAATTTTACTCGTGCAGCACGTGCAGTGTGCTTTGCAAGCACACAGTAATTTTCTGCCTCGGGAGCTCATATCCAAAAGCAACTGGAAAGAGTTACATACTAAAGAAGTTGGTGCTGTGTGTTCGTGTAAGAACTTGGACTTTGGCAGGTGGGAAGAGAAAGGCTCTTTTAAGTGTTTGAGGAAACACTAAGGAAGTTGCCATATCAAGTCCAGGGCAATTGCAGAAAGCAATTTAAAAAGTGAGCTGGGAAAAAAATTAAAAATTGGAAGTAAAGGGAGTAGAAATTAAGGTGGGGTGAATTTGATCAGGGTTTTGAGGGCAAGTGTCAAAAATGTTTGTCAAAAAAACCCTTGTATGATATCAAGTCTTGAACTTTCTGCTTGTTCACAGAAACGGGTTCCTTTATAATAAGATTTTCTGCTTATTTAAAAGGGAGCCTGATGCACCTTGTCAGAAACAGAGGATTTAAGTTTCATTTGGAAGGTTTCAACTTAAAAAGCAGGGCAACAACCAAGCCAGGGGAGAAAGCTGCAGATGAACATTGTATTCGATCTCTGCCAACCAAATCACATCTCTGAAATCCAGGTTATTCTTTTCTTGCTGTTGCTTTTAACTAGGATCCAGTTTAACATCAGATCAAGAGTAGTTACCTATTTGCAGGGATTTTAAGGGGTGGAAACAGAAGGAATAAAGAGTTGGATCAATGATTTCTTTACTGATGTATTTTACTTGCCATCATTGCTTCTACTCCCTATTTTAATTTCCTGTTACACCTGTTTAGCTGACTATGCCACCTACAAAAAGAGAGATTAATTTTATGAGTGTATCCAAACAAAGTCCGTGAGGTGTCTGCATAATGCTGCAGGAAGCTCTTGTGGCAGATGCAAGGATACAGATGCAGTATGGAGCACACAATCCAGCTTTGTTACCCACTCGTTACTTCCTAATTTGTGTGTACATAAAGCAGAGGTTTTAAGTCTACCTGCAGTGAAAAACTTGAAAGTCAGGAAAAGTCATAAAAAATGTTTGTGGGGTAGAACATTGCCTAGGCACAACTTTTTAAGCAGATGTACTGAACACCATTAGGGCTGTGCTATGATGAGCTGCAAACATTTCAACTTTTCAAAATAAAAACATCATGGCTAATGTTATGCAAATTACAACAATGCTGAGTAACTTTCAGCACCATCAGGGGCTTCTGCTTGGAAATGGAAACATCTGTGAAACTAAATTGACAGAACTGGGTTGTTTTTATTTTTTTCTAGAAAACAAATTTTTTTCACTTGGATTAGAAGGTAGCAGGGAAAACAAAAAAAAAGGTAAAACAGAAACCCCCCAAAACTAAGGAAGCAACTAGCCTGTGAATCCCGTGGCACTGCTCCATACAGAGTTCAGCTTGCCCCAGGCTCCAATTTCTTGAGTAAGACATCCTGAAAGAAGTTTACAAAGCGTTAGTGGGTTGGATGTTTTCTGATGCACTTACAGTCCAGGAGTTTCCAAGGCATCAGCTCATGTATCTGTCTCCTCTGAGCTGGGCTCATCCAGAGCAATGCCTTTCTTCAGAGGGTTTCCTCTGTTGAGCAGCTGCGTCATTCAGGGGACTGAGGCCATGGATGGAAACCCTGTCAAACATAAGGTCGAGTGTTTTAAAGAATTTTTAAGTGGAGTTTGGAAAGATATCAAGAAGAGATTTTTATGCCGTACAAGTGTCTTTTATTTTCACTTCTAGTCTCTGATGATGTGAAAAAGGGAAGAGACAGATATTGAAGACAGATGTCTTTTTAAACTCTGAATGATTCAAGCTGTCCTCTGTATTTTGTGGCTCAGATCAATTCTTGTTTTATCTTGCTGTATATTTTAATCTCAAACTGACTTCCATCTACATTTTGTTGTGCTGTGCTTTTTTTTATTGGCACATTGTTAGCAAATGGAGAAAGGATGAAAAATCTCCAGCAAAGACTTAAGTATCCATTCCACAAAATAACTCCCCCTGATGCAGAGGCCGTGATAAAAAAGGGCATCTTTACAATATTTTAGGCTGGGAGCTGTTTTTGACGTTGAGAAATTCAGCTCATATGTTTTATTTTCCTTATTGGCCAAAGATGTGCTTTGTGCTGATGAGGTTTGGGAATCATAATTTCATGCTCTGTCTCAAAGCAAGAGGCTGAATTCAGTCTGTGCTGTGCCTGTTTATCTGTCAGTGCCATTAGAAACTTAATCCTGAGACAACAGTGAGCTGAGGAGATGCTGAGGCATGAGTGCTCATTTAGGGCACTGCTCTACGTGGGGTCACATCTCCCTCCTCACCAGAACAATGCCCACCTCCCTAAAATCTTTCTTTCTTCTTCTGTNAATAATAATAATAGTAGTAGTAGTAGTAGTAGTAGTAATGTAACAGAGGAAACACACAACCTTTCCATAGCATCGTCCATAGCTTCTTGTTACTTCTTACTTCTTGCAGAGTACTGGTGTAGCTGTCTGCCTGCACATGAATCCTCAGTGGGGACTTTGCTGCCAAGTTCACAGAGGTGGACACGCAGAAACTTGGGCTGAACTCCGAGAATGCGTAGGAAACAGTTATGAGGTCCCTTAAAATGCAATGAAAATTCTTTTTCTGTTTTCCTCCATATTATCCTGATGGTGAGTAACCTACGCTTGTCTCATTTTGTAAAATATTGCTCTAAAACACATAAACACAACATATCTACTGCAGAATTTTGTTGGAATTTCCATGAGCTAAAAGACACTAGAGCTGACAATGGTTCTTTCTTCTTAGATATTTAAAAGAACACTTTGAAGATCTTTTAATTGCACAAGTTATCAAGAACTTGATTTTTTTTCAGCACTTTCTCATTGCTGTACATCCCTCTGCTGTTGTACATCTGAACACATCCCTGCAGCTTTTTATCCCTCTAAGTCAAAACTGCTGCATATTTATCACAGGAAGATGCTTATGCCTCAATTATAAAATCATGAATTGTGCTACTTAGCTCTACTTTGGAAGCACCCAAAGAGCTGAAGTTTTGCTCTTTCTGCATTTCTAGAAACTGGTTTATTTTCCCTAAAAAATTGTCTTAATTACCACATATGGAAAATGATTGATTGATGTTAGCTTTGCCCCAAGAATGTAAAGTACATTCAGTGATGGAGTGATGAAGCAATAGCATTTATTGAGTGTTTTTCTCTTCACACCATAGAAATCAGCAGTTTATAATAAACTTCTGTCTGGATCATCAGATGAAACAGATATCAGCGGGACAGTCCTCCACGAATTTGTCTAATTTGCCTTTTCGGAGACATTTTTAGATTCTATAATTTATGATAACAAGTTCCAGATTTTATCTGTATGCTGCATGAAAAGGTTTGTTCTTTAATTTGTTCCAAGCCTATTTTCTTTTATTGCCTTTACTTTGATACCATAAAAATAATTGAATGTCTTCTTTATTCATGATGCGTCACTTACTTTTGTTTCTACGTTACGAATTCTCAAAACACGTGAAGAGCAGCAGCAGATATAATCTCCTTTTCTTCCCTAAATAAGCGCAATATATGTTACTTTTAAATATGTCTTCTCCTGCTGGATTCTAAATATCTGATGCTGTAGTTTTAATCCAAGTCATGTATCTTTGATAAGCTGAGCTGTACAGTTTAGGAGGAAGTACAGATAATTAGCTAGTGTTTATTGGTTGTACAAAAAACTGACTAACAATTCTGGAAACAAGAGAATAAATTATATACTCACAATGCCTTACACAGGAAGTTTGAAATATACAGTTTCATAAGAAAGTTGAACCTGCCAAATCCTGTTTCTAAAACCATGGCACATTCTGTGCCACTTAAGCCTTTTCAAAGTGGTGTTTGAGAACCTGACTTGCTGACACCAAGAGCATTTCTCCCACCATCTTGGGCAGTGTCAGCATTTTTGCCAATTGTTCATTTAAGATCGAGATTATTTGTACCATGAACTGAAAACTGGAATTGGCAATCAGCTCTCCATTTTTATTATTAAAAGAAAAAGAAAAGAAAATCAATGACCAGACCCCTTGCTAAAAATGAGAAATAATATATCCTACTTCTGGAAGTACCAGCCTATTTAGCTGCTGGTTATTTGATTGGAAGATAGTAATTCTGCATTTGTTAATCACTTTGTTATTGCTAATGCCTTATTTCTATTGGTCTTGCATTGCAGAGTGCTGACTGATAAATTTTTGTTATTTACTTGTTTGGATTCATCCGTGTAGATTGTTGCTATATCAAACTGTTATCACTTTTTTGTTTTTAATGCATTTTGATTTATATTTGAAGCAGTACAAGAGTTTATTGGTAGCCTCACTATTTCTCTTTTTATAAGATACTGTAAGAAATTGTTACAAAATTTAAGTCAGACAGGTCTGGGTTTATATCTGGTTATAAAATAGAGCAGTAACAATCACTTGATATACTAGTCCCAACCTTAAGCAAAACATTCATTGTGATGCTGATCTGTATTAAATTATTTTTCATTTCTTGTAAAACATGAATTCTACATAAGAAAACAGAAAGCCTGCTTTGAAAGGTGAATAATGCCTCAGCCCTGCAAACCCCACTGAACATGAGGATATCCACAAGTGTCTGAAAGGGGAAGCAGAAACGAGTGGTCCCACAAGAGAGAAATGCAGCACAGCGCTCTGGATTTTGTGCCAAATTCCAGCAGCAGGAGTTTGCAGGTCTCTGGGGCTGTGCTAGGGCACATTCTTGGCTTGCTGAATATAAGGTAAACAGCTCTGAAAGTCACAAACGTTAAATCACTGGGTAACATTATTAGGTACTGGACACTATCGGATCTTCTACAAAAAAGAAATCCAAATGGAATTAATTAATATAGCCAACAATCACCAAAGATCTGACTTGGGAGGTTTTTTGACATCTCTAATTTCTTTTTAGTCCAAAGTCATCTTGATTTTGAGTGTGATATTTGTTTATTTTCCCTAAAAAACAGGTAAACAGGTAGATAAAAGTGTCCTAATACTGAATGCCATGTTTATGTCTTCCTTGAACTATTAGTTCCATGGCAAACAGTAAAATAACATTCTTAAGCTTATTCCATTGGTTTGCAAGCAAGCAATTAAAATATTTTACTAAATAATCCAAAGCTAAAGTAGAAGGAAACAGTGCATGCAGTCACAAAACAGTGGTACATGCTGACACACAAAAACCAGTGTTACTTAACACCATATTATCGTAGCTAAGTAACATTAAAAATGCAGCAAGTACTATATAGACAAGCAGAAAAATGGTGCCTCCTTAAAGAACAGTAGCAAACCTTTGTAAATAAAAGTGATTATTTGAAAAAACTCTCACTAAACATCAATTCTCTTTTATTTATTAATACCTATGTGTGTATATGCATATGTGTGTACACTTATATACACAATCTTGTATTTTCCCTGATTACACTAATCTTGGTGCAACTTTTCTGTGTACATAAAAGTCTCTTTTGTGCCCTGTTGGTATCTTTCTGCATATTTTACTAAGCATTGGGCTAAGAAAAAAATCAATTGGCAATGAAAGAGTTACTGTGAGGAAGAAACTGAATGCTGCAATGATGATTTTGATGTTATGCTTATCATACTCCTAGGGAGACACTCAATTACTGAATTTCCAGAACATCCAGCAAATACCATGCAGTGAATAAACACTAGCTTTTTTTTTTTACAATCCAAAAATGTTACATTGCACTTTGTGTAGAAAGCTTATAATAGAAACATGTTCTACTGATGTTGAAATTACATTTCTCAAACTGACTATACTAAGCCCTTTGCTGGAGAAAAGTTCTACAAATACAACATTATTAAAGTCATGATAAACAAAAAAGAGAACTTGAGGGGACATATGCAATATTTATGTACAAGCATTAAACAAGAGTCAAAAATCAGAAATAAACATATTTTTCTCTACATCCCTGTTTCTTGGGTTTTTTAACACATGAAGCCATGTACTTGTTTCACACACAGTACTTCAGATACTTGGCTTTTTGGCTCTAGGAATAAAGCTTTTTATATTTTTTCTCAAACACTCTGTGAAGAAGACAAATAATACTGTTCTCACTTGTAACAGGAATATATTCAGGATCATTTTGAACGCTAGAGCATAAAATACTTGAAACTGATTTACAATAATAATCTTAAGATCTTTGTGGAAATGAACTTTCCTTCTGTCCTCCCACTTCGGAGCTGTTGGATGAAAAATCCCCACATTGTCCTGTGGAAATTCTTCAGAAGGACAAATGGATGGAAAATGTGACAAAAGAACTTTTACAAAGTGCAAATGACTAAAATGAGGTTGGTCATCAACTCCATTACTCTCTGTTATAAGGTCTGAACATATGAGGAGGCTTTTTAAAACTTTCACAACTATTTCAGAAAGAACAGAGAGAAAACATCTTGTTCAGCTGCGCAGGCATGAACTGACCCCAGCCACTGCTTTGCGGTGTCTTTTCTGCCCATTTCTAGTTTCTTTGCCCCAGGAAGAATTGTTCTGGATGAAGAGTTGGCCCCAGAGAGATGTTGTAATAGATTTCTGGTTAGAACAGGTAGATGAGCTCACTTTTAGGTTTTTTCAGACCAAATGAACATGGGGAGCTAGGAGGGAAGGGATAATCTTAGAGGAGATGTGGAAGTTGTTGCCTTGATTGATTGATTGCTCGCCTTTGGCTCCCAGAGATAGGGAAAAACTTGTGGTCTGTGCAGATGGTTGAGCCCACAAAATATATTTACAGGTGAGGAAGATATCATGAGTCTGTGTTGTATATTATACTTTAAAATGCACGTAGAATCTGCAAGTCGATCTACAACAGTATTTTTGTAGGATGAGAAATGTACTAAGCAGAGGCAGAATAGCAGAATCAGAACTGTCTAAACCCATATTTCTGTGACACTTTTATCTTTCAGCCCTTTGGCTCAAGTCAAGCATAGGCATTAAAAGACATGCAAGAATATAAACTGAAAGTTTGTATTTTTTTAACAAGCTTTGCTATTTTTTTTCAATTTTAAGTTGACTTTTTTTCTCACAGAATTTCTTACTAATGATCATATTGTGCAAACCCCTGTCTTAGGGCATTGCCTGGATTCCAGCGATCACATGATCTTCACTTGTTTTGACACTCTTTCATTCAGCTGTCTAGTATCTGAGTGACAGTGACCACTTAGAAATAGTGCAAATGAGGGGAAAAATAAGCCATCTACACTCTGAGAATGTCCTGTCCTTGCAGACCAAATGTGTCCCTTACGACGCAACATTTCACTTGCACAGTGAAAGCCAGTGAAGTGTAGCTCATTGACGTTGCATATATTTTTGACCAGACTATACACAGGCAATAACCACAGCCCCTTTTGCCCTTTGGTCTTACATACAAATGCAGAAGATGATAGAAAATTGAATTAGATCAAATATATGCACACATCATAAGAATTCTGAACGTGAGGATTCTCCTTAGTACATATTACATATGAATGAAGCATTCTTTTCCACTGTAAATTAGTATGAGTTTGATGTAAGGAACAGCACTGCAGGGAGTTTAGAAGTGTATTGTCCTCCTAGCCAAAATCCAAGCACATAACCTTGTGTCAAAATTCAAATATGCAAATATTTTCTACGGAAAATTTGTGAAGATTCTGATTAGATTTTTTTGTTGCTGTTCATTGAACGAGAAGGAAAGAAGCTTCAGGATTTCTTCACAACTTCTAAAATAACACATAGGATCTGCAGAGTTGCTTCAGGGTTTGATAATGGCTTTAGGTGTTTTGACCTCCCCAGACCTCAAACTGTGCAAACATACTGCAAATTTGCTGTTGCTATTTACTGTTGGTAGGCAACAGCCAGTGCAGAGCAAGTGTAATTAAGGTGTGCTGCAGTGCAGCAGAGGGAATGCTCTCCACTGCCTAAAGGAATTAATTCACCCTCACGTAAGGGAGATCAACTTTTACAGCTTGAGTAATAGCTTACTCTGGCTACGAGTAATAATTATCAGCCTTGACAAACTCCTGGGTCCTGCCCATTAACATCAGCAGTCTTTCACAGATCTGGCATCACACTGAGGGACACAGAGATGTGCGACTGGAAACATCCTTTTGGATACTTTGTGTGGATCACGTCCCCTACCATTTGCCACTCTGAAAGGTAGCTGTAAATAAATACTTAGAATGTAGGTACATCTGAGGGATACCCATGGATACATAGGCTAGAGATTGATGAGAACCAATGAGTTAATGCACTGACAATTTCAGTACCTGTCTCTAGATGCACTAAACCAGAAAACACTGCGAAAAAAAAAAAAAAATGCAGTAAGTGTGACCCAGGCACTAATTAAGAAAAGCCTGTAATGACCTCTGCAAGAATGTAGAGATCCTTACTACCATGCCAGGTTGCAGGACATACTGTATCAGGACTGCCTAACTGCCTTAAGGAGCATGCAGAGATAGGATGAATGGGAATGGCTTCAAACTGACAGAGGGCAGGTTTAGATTGGATGTGAGGAAAAATTCTTTCCTGTGAGGGTGGTAAGGCACTGGAACAGGCTGCCCAGAGAAGCTGTGGATGCCCCATCCCGGGAAGTGTTCAAGGCCAGGCTGGGTGGAGCTCTGAGCAACCTGGTCTAGTGGAAGATGTCTCTGCCCACAGCAGCGGGTTTGGCATGAGATGATCTTTAAGGTCCCTTCCAACACAAACCATTCTATGATTCTGTGATCCATGAAATACCTGCCTCACTGCCCTTCATACTCATTTAGGATTTCTGGCACCCTCACAGCAAAAGCATTTATATAGCCAAGGGAACTAATCCAGCAACAGAGAAATCCTTCTCTTTCAAAATGATTTTTCAGCCACAAGTATCTCTTGATCTACTCCACAATACCACTCTTAAAGGTACAACATGTGGGTGAGAATGAGTGACCAATGGCTTTTGCCACCAAAGTGAGACATAAATCAAACATCTGCCACTGCCACACCCCCTCATACAGTCTTCTGAAACCATGCTACGGCTCAGGGTAGATGAAAAGAACAAAATATGATGCGGATTACTCATTTTGGTGAGGAAACCAACCAGCCATACCTGAAACACTACAAATGAGCACTCTAAGGTGTCCAAGGAAGAGGTGACATAGCTCTGAGGAAAGAACATATCTGCACCAAATAGGACTGGCTGTGCTTCCTCGCTTCCCGAGAACACCATTGCCAGAATGGTGATTTATTGGTTTGTTGTGTGAAACTCAATGAGCATGAGAGACTCTTTTTCCATAGGAACTGTTTTAATGACCATCTTCATGACATGGGTGGATAGTATAGCAGCCAGGAACACAGCATCCTGTTTAAACTATTCAGACATGAGATGACTGATTTCTCTTTCCTGACACTGTTTTGGAAACATAAACACGAGAGTCATTTTTCTGACATACTGCCAAGACAGCTCCAGACTTAGAAAAGTTTTAAGAAGTAAGGATGTCTTTTCCATGCTCTTCATTATATAAATTGCTCATAGATAAGTATCACAGACAGCCATACAGCAAGAGAGCCAATTATAAGTTAGGGAGAAAAGCGAAATTTTTGTGGAGAGAGATTAAAAGAAAAGGTGATTTATTGTCTAGGGGTGAATAAAGAAAAAAGGAGTTCCAGTTAAATAGGGAGGAAAAAAAACCCAACTGCAAATTAAAAAGTGACTTCTGACCTCAGACTCAGGGAAAGGGACAGAAAGGGACTGGAGGAAAGATCTGGATTGGATAGACTATACTGACTGGTGCTTTTTATTATAACAACAACAACAACAAAAAAAAAATCTTAGTCCTCCTTAAAGATGAGAAAAGATCTATTATTCTAAACATACTATGTGTCCTAAAGGTAGCAAGTTGCTGAGGGTAAGCTAAATCAACAGTTCCTTTATTTCATATGTTCTACAATGGGTGAAAAACTGTATATTCATCTCTTTGACTGTAAGACTATCTGAATGGCAATGCTCTAATGCTAACACATTTTAAGAGGCTGTCCTGAGCTTTGATTTGAGTGTTTGCACTGAGACCTCTTTAAGTGAGTGAAAAAAGAAGTTGGAAAGCACCAAATATCAAATTCTCGTTTTGAGCTTTTTTATTTGAAGTTGTCATGGACATTACAGATGTTGATGAATCAGTTCTTCAAATACCTTTTCTTTTCACAGGGTGTCATTTCTATAGAAAGTAGGAATATGCAGAAGAGATACAATTTTTTTCAGGTAGCTCATTTATTTAGCATGGTCTGCAAGACATAATGCCTTCAGGGTATTGCTCAGAAAGAAAAGTCAGTCTTCTTTAGGACTTAAAATGAATAATGTTTCTTAAGGTTACAGAATCAGTCAGAAGTACAGACCTCCACTAGGGTTTATGGTGAGTCAGTTGTTTGGAAATGTATTTCCAAGAATCCTGAAATCTCATCACAGCCAGGGAATACCACTACTGAGAACTGACTTGTATTTCTGATGTGCATCTTTACCCTGGAAACTCTGTAGGGACAAAGTCTGGAGAACCTATAAAAATTCTCACTACACATCCTCTCTTTTTAAGAAAACCGTAAGTCATAGTTGACAATTTCTATGATCTTTACCTCAGAGTAGTGACCCTTCAGTACTGGGGAGCTCCTAGGATGTTGTTCCTTCATGTTAACATTCAGAGTGAGTGAAATTCTGACTTCTTTTAGACTATCCCAGGAGAGGGACTGATGTTATGATAATTTCCCACATTTCTGAAGGATGTATTTTGTCCTTGCTATTGTTATCCAAATGCTATCAGTGCTTCTACCCATAAGCCTTACCCCTGTCAGAAGTGGATAAAAGGCAGGGGAAAGTGAGATTTATTTTTTTAAAGGGAATGAAGGAAGTGAGGCCTGTTTTTCCAACGACCTCCATAACTTACTTATGTTTATTTGTCAGATGCTTTATTCAATAGAGCACTGGACACTCGGGTCCATGGAAAAGAAGAGAAAAAGGACAGGAAGTGGTCACAGCACCAAATGTGCCAGAGTTCAAGGAGTGTTTGGACGATGCTCTAAGGCACATGGTGGGTTTCTTGGGGCTGTCCTGTGCGTCCCTTCCAATGCAGGATATTCCATGATTTTATGATTAATTATGAAGAAGGAACTGCAAGAAAGGGCAATACAACAGGATGAGAAGTACTCTTAGATAGTGGAACATTACAGTTTAAAGAGCTGCCACTGCTGCAAGAAACTACTCAGAGACAGATCGATCTCACTCTCTCTCCTGTAAGTTTTCACATTCTATCCCATCCAATAATTTTTAAAATACTCTGTAAAAAGATAAGACTCGGAGCAGCTTTAATAGTCATAACAAGGAAGGACAAGCAAGGAAAAAAATACGTATTTGATCCCTTCAGGTTTAGCTGCACTGAACATTTTGTTTGCAGTGTGCATTTGCATTCTATACAAACAAAAATTACATGAAATAGAGAAAGAAGAAAACATGAAAATGGCTCTGAGAGGCTTTACTCTAGTAAAACTCTTGAGAGGCCATCAATGGTAAAACTTGAAAAAACAGAGTTGAGCATGGCCAGAGTCCAGCAAAGTAAATCAGTTTATGCGTAACATTTCCAAAAGATTGAAGACTGCAAATCCTACATAGCCAGAATGAAAATCCCATCCTGAAATCACCACACATTTCATATACGGTAGCAGATAACTAACTGTAATCAGTCACAAACAGGGCATTCAGCACAGTCTTGCTGCGAGGTGAGATTCCTTCTTCTGTTGCCAAGACAACTCAATAGATGCTAATGGTGTAAGTTTATTTGGCAGCACTGCTCTATTCCACACAGTGGATATTAATAGGGGGCCTTCAAGGCATTCATAAAACATTTAAATCTTTTATTTTTGCCATTTTTAAAAGCAGGCATAATATACACATAGGTATAAAATGAACACCACTGTCCATGGAAAATTAATAGTACTCTAAAAGAAAGAAAATGATGGTAATAAAAACAAGTGTATAGATCAAGTGAACAATGGAGTTTGGACCAGAGCGTCCCAGAAACGCAAGAAAGTACTTTGTCTTTATGCTTTTCCTTTGTATAGACTCTCAGCTGCTGGGACACTGACTTGGTATGCAACAAAAGGATTCTCTAAACACCACTGTTTCCTCACTTAGCAATACCCTGGAATTATTCTCCCTTTGAGTAGAGGGTAGAAATTCAATGATAGTGATTAAAAACACTTGCAAAAGATTCAATTCATCACCTTCTGTCACCATGCATGTCCAGCAGAGTAAGCAACTGAGTCTCAAAAAGGCTTTTAAAACTTCAAGTGCCCAAGTCCAATTCTCATGTTTCCAAAAGTCAAAACAAGCCAGCAAACCAACAGAAACAGCATCTAGCATCTGCACTTGTTGACTTGGAGCTACCCCAAGGCCCCTCTGTCTTGACAGAGCCCTCCAGGCCACACAGTGGGACAGTGGGCAGATTGCTCACCCTGTTCAAAGTGTCTGCAGCTGCCCCAGCACAGCAGCCTGAAGAGCACAGCAATGCTCCATCCCTGCACAGGGACAG
>VWZT01013029.1:0-10154 GCA_013397055.1 Pachycephala philippinensis | reverse complement strand
AAAAAAAAAAAAAGAACTTCTTATTTGCATTTTTCCTGGTTGAAGGGATATCTAGGAAATAGGAGAGGATGTGAGCTCCCTGAGTAACCCAGGCTGTATTTATCTTCATCTGGGATGAGGTCTGAAGTGCAGGGAGGGATATAAAACACCCAGTAAGAAAGAGGTAAGCACAAAAAAACACCCAGGTCGAGGCAGAACATCAGGTTTCAAATGTGAAAAATTGGAAATGGCATGGATGATGAAAGGTTTGTCACCACTCAGGAGGCCACTAACACCAACTGGGTTGAGAAAAACCACACGTGGGACCATTTGTTAAAGAGCTCTTTTGTTAGCAAGAAGCACTATTATGAAGAAGAGTTATAAGTTTTGCCCAATTCCCACAAAACTCCTGTCTCCATCCTTCTTCTCATGTCACCGCAGGTGTCTGATACCAACACCAAACATTGTCACAGCTCTGTACACACCACAGTTGTCCACATCTCTAACTGGAGTTGTTAGCTCCATGGAAACTGTGAGAAGAGATCTGTGGGTGCCCAGGAAACTTTTGGAGAGTTTACAACAAGCTTCAAGGTTACAAAAAAAACAGAAAAAAAGCAAGTCAATTGTGTTTTTGCAGCATAAGTGTCACACATGAAACCTCCTATTCCCTCATTTGTTTTGGGGTGCCTTTCTATCTCTTTCAAATAAGGCAATACAAACGAGTTACCATTTTATTCCTTCTTTCCAATGGAACTTGGCTGACAGAGGACTGAGTTAATTTACAGAATACTGAAATGTTTCTTTCTTACTCATCCCAGGCTAAGTATGAAGAACTTACCTTCTTATTCTCAGCCACCCAGGTACTTCCTTTTCTCATGGAATAAATGAACAAACAAAAAACCTAGCTGTTACCTCTCCCCCCTTCAAATTTCTCTTCAAGTCAGGAGAGGCAAATAATGACCTACTGCAAAAGCGGAAAATAAATTATAGCCAGAATGGCAAAAGCAAAATATTTCTCCTCTAAACATGTTGATTTTTTCCTCTGTATGTCTTGGCAGCCTAACTCTCTGAAAACACCCACCTGAATTCTCTGAGCTCAGCAGAGCAGCCCAAGGATAAACCCTCCGGTAAATCCTATGTGACTGAAGATATAGGAGCCTGCCTGTGAGTAAAAACATTTTAAATATGATTGCTATACCTGTAAGTAACCAAAGAGCCCTTTTGGAGCAAATAATTTCCTTGAAAACATCTGAATCCAATCATCTAAGCCTGGGAGCCCAAATTTATGTAATACCACTGCTCTCCTCTCCACATTGTCCATCCCCTGCCTCAAAAGAAAAGAGTTTACCCTGTCCATCCATCATTTAAATGGTAATGAGCTAAATGAATTCCACCTCACTTCTGAGCTTCAGAGTAAGCTCGGGTTTATTTATTCGTTTAAAGGCACAAGAACCCGTTTGACATTGCTGAACATGTCCCAGATTTATGGAAAATAAAACTGTACTAATCTCGCGCGTTTATTAGCTTTTCTGTCAGATGCCTCCATGAGTATTCAGAGATGTGAATTTGCCCTGCAGTTCTGTTCTGACTGGAACAGCATCTCCTGAAATGTAAATGTTATCTTAAGGTCATATGCTGATGAAAACCCCTGTTTTGCCAAAGTCTAATTTCTTGGTCACTTGACAAAGCAGCTGCTGTTCTGTTATATGGCACAAAGAACGCTATTAAAGATGGATAAGTTACATGTTTAGTTTGGCATATATTATACATCTTCTAAAGTTAAAAAAAATTACAATGTATAATTATTTTTCCCCGATTTAGCTGAGTAAATAAAAGACCTCTCACAAATATGTACACAGGAACGATACTTCTAAGTGAGTTTGTTCATCTACACCTTATGTAGTCCTCCAAGTGCTTCTGTGACTGCATTTTAAAGGACCAATACAAATATCCTAATGTGTGATATAATGTATTTGCAGAATCATAGATTGTTATTGAGACAAATTCCTGATTTGAAGGAGAGTACAGAGATTAGACAGCTGTAAATGTTATGTGACAGCAAGCTCTGCAGCTGATGTACATTAAGGAAAATAAAAATTGCAAGGTTTAGGTAATCAACAGCTGGTGTCAGCTGGTACCGTACCACATCAGTGCCTCCAAGGTTGGTAAAGATTTGTTTTAACCACCTGGTAGTTATCAAGCATTGGTCAATGTCAGAAGGACAACCCTGGAGGCTTCTGCTCCTGCTTTGGCAAACCAGGACAAATGCTCATTTGTGCGAGCAGGGAACAAGTGGGAGTCAAGTGTGGGAGTGTGGGTCAAGAAGGACAACATGACATGTTTTAGGAGGTGGTGCTGTCACAGCTAGTCATTCCAGGCCCTTTTAGAGTGTGAGAAAGTGCTGACAGGGAAATCATGCTACAGGGATGCAAGGTTTGGGTTACACAAAGCTCCATGTCCAGGAGGAGCTGGAGCGTTCGCGTTGTAGCAGGGTTTGGTCTCCACATTTGAGCTCTGAGGAGCCAGTTCTCGGAGCAGAGATGTGTCTGGGAGCTCAGTGTCTGGTGATGGGTGGAGAAGGAATGCTGCCTGCACAGTGTTTGACCATCTTACAAGGATAAATGTCAAATATCCTCAGAAAAATATCAACAGTGTTTTCTCTCACCAAAAATTGCTCTAGTGCAGGAATACTTGGTCCTTTGCAACAAAGAATTTTAAAAAGCCCTGGAACTTGGGATTTGTCTGGCCTCTTCTCTTCTGTTTTCATTTCCTCCCTTTTTAGTTATGAAGTTCAGAGAGGTTCCAAGTGACAGAGACAATTTAGCATTTCAGATAAGACTTCACTTATGCAGCACATCCAGCATTCATTTAAACATTAACCCTCTCATACCTACAGAGGTAGGAAAGTTATTCCAACGAGAAATAATTATGAAGCACTCACTTTCAGATAGGAACTAAACTCAGAAAAAATAAGATTCATCAATATTCAAGCCAAAGAAGGATATGCTTTTCTCTAAAAATATATCTAGTAGGCCAGCAGGGGATATCCCTCTCCTGATTACTGACAATTTTGATAGGTCACATCACACACTTTAGTTTCCAGATGAAGATCTGATATCAGAAAGGCCTTCTGGGTATATTTTGAAGTGTAGGGGAAGCATCTTGTGTTTAGTGATTTCGCCATTCATTTCAGGGGTATATGTTACTCTCAGACAGATGCAGATGAGGAAGGATTTCCCTGCTTTGGAACAAATAAGATTTTTTTTGCTAGAGATCGGGTGGGACTTGATCATTCCCTGGTGCAGCAGTTCTTTGTCTCAGTACAGTCCTCCACCATCAGTGTGATGAGAATTAATCTGACACACTGCACTTTGTGTCTCTCTTATAAAACTTAATTCACATGCTGACGTTCAATGCTCTTGCAATTTGCTTCTTCGAATTAGCTAAGACACCTCCCTATGACACATAACTCTTGTGAAACTTGTTAGCTCTGCTTAAAATAAGTAAGTAGGTAAATAAATAAACAAGTAAGCAGGCTGGAATTCATTACTGAACTCAAGTAACAGCCCAGCAGAAAATTCAGCAATAAAACACCCATGTCGTAAAGCATCAATATTTGCAGTAAACCATGAGCTGAGAGAAGGCTTGGCAAAATAGCTTCTTCCACTCCTGAAATGCCATATCCTGATTGGCAAAAACATGGCAAGATACCAGCTGAGTTGAAACGGAATCACTGCACAGAACCCTGTCCTTGCTTAACGTAATTCCTCTTTGGTCAGAGCACATTCCAGAGCCACAGGTATGGAAAGGAGAGATCATCAAAGGAGCTTGGTAAAGCAGCGATGTTTACGCGCACCTACTCTGTGTAAAATGGCTTTTTGCCACCCTCGTGGTCCCACAACCTTCACTTGACATCCAGCTGACATCTAGGTGTAAAAAGTGAATGATAAGGCACTCCTCATCCTGGCTGCTCAGACGTCATTGCTCTGCCCCTCCCGTGCTTATGCTCTGGTTCTGTTCCCATTGCTATACAGGGCTCTGCTCTTCATCATCCCCAGGATGTGGAGGCTTTAGGGCCAAAGGATCATCTTGCTTAGAACACCTATGTCACAGGTTATTAAGTTTCACTCAACTGTTCCCGAGATTGATTCCAGTAATTGATGTCCTGTGAAAATTCTCTTCCAGAGAGAGATTCAGCCTTGATTTAAAGGAAGGGTGAAATAGAGAGCATGCTGTTTTCCCTAGCAGTTTGTTCTGTCTTGTAATCTTCCTCACTCTAAATCACACTGGTCCCTCTCTGTCTGATGAAAGAACCCTCTTCTAAATGGGTTCTTCTCTCCACACAAATATTTCCCCAGTGGTCAAATTACCTCTCCATCTTCTCCTTGTCTGTTTGAGTCTGAAAGGTCTCTCATTCTTGGAATTTTATTCTGCTGCCCTTGTCTGGAGCTTTTCTGAGATTTCTCCTTTTATTAATTATACTTTTTTTTTTACATTCTTAATAAAAAGCAAACTGGGGTGCCTACAGAATTACCATTTCACTCACACTGAATTTGCACGCAGGTGTAGGGCTGCAATAACATTCTATTGAAGGAGGAATATGTATGTAAGAAAGAACCATGACTTTTAACATTAAAAGCCCTGAAGTACAGTATTTACAGTGTTCATACAGCACTTATAACATATAAACATGTTACGGATCTACAGATGTAGATGCATCTTGGCTCTGCAGACTAATAGCCATAGGAGTAGGAGCATTTTTTTCTGTATTAGTGGGGGCTGTGACTTCAGGTAAGTTTAGCTGACTAAAGCCAGTAAGGGAAAAAGAGGTGGAGAGAATTCAGAAGTTGGATGTGCCAGAAACATGGAATAAATCAGGGTCTTGCATAATCCTGTAGAGTGGGATAACCAATGAGGTAGGTGGATTTCCTCACCTTATCTAGATCTAGATTAATGTTCAGCTCTTAGTGGAGACCTCCTGCCCTGAACTCATGGTCAGACAGAGGTCCCTGCCTGCTCCAAGACTTCTGCTGAAAATTTGGTCTCTGGATCACAGGTAAAAGCTCCAGACAGGCTCAGCTCCTTAGTATCACCTACAGCAGAGACTTTAATTCTTTGTACACTATGTTCATCTGCATCTTCTAAGAAATATCATTCACACTCACCCATTTAGGAATTCAACATGTCATATTTATATCCTGATCCTGGTTCACTGATGGTACCATTTAGTCAAGGCTTCAATTAAAATACTTTCACACGTATTGCTGTGAAGGCATAATTACTTTGGCTTGAGCTTCCTAATTCTCCTTCCCCAGTTTTTGTCCAGGACACAACAGGCTTTTTGTGCAGGACACAACAGGTTTTACACAACAGAGCAGTACTCCTGATGGGGAACAGGAAGGTGCTCCTCAGACCAAGGTCAGCCACCTCTGCTGGGACATTCCTGCTGTCATCACAGCAATCATCCCTCTCCATCCAGGGATCTCTGCATGCCCTGGAAAAATTAGGAATGCTGAGAGTCTCAGCAAGGCATGGAGCTCAGGTTGAGTTACTCACCCACCATGACCTGTCCCATATAGGCATCCCTCACATTGCTTGCCTGCAGGAAGGCTGCCACTTTCCCACGTATGAAATTTCATAACTGTTTGATAGTAACAGAATGTGCATTCTGCATTCCTACATGGACCACATTGCCTTTGGCTCTGTTAAAACATGTTTTGCCCAAATAAGCTGAACCTCACCAGTGATCTCCCTTACATGGACCCTGCAGTTATTTATACTTCTACCAATCTTCATCAGCTGCAAATTCTATCAGCAGTGACTTTATATCTAATCCCAGATTACTAATGAAAACATCCCATAGCCCCGAGCACAGCTATGATTCTGTGGAGACACGGCTCAGAATGACCCTGGTTGATGATGATTTGTCTGAATTTTCAGACCTGCTATTTATCCTTTTGTTTATATCACCCTACAAGGATTTTCCCCCCATCACCTTCCATTGCCTTTTCCTTTGAAAACTAAAACTGTGATATTCAGCAACGTTCTTTTCTACATCAGCTTGCTGGCAGCTCTGTTAGGAGCAGTGGGTTCTTATCCATGGGCAAGCACGTGATTATGTTGAGCCACAAGTAAATTGAAAGGTGGAGGCCATTTCCTATGTTCTGACATAAATACAATCCACGAGAATAAAACATAANTTTGTTTTAATATTTGTTGTGTTCTTAAACAAATGGATTGGTTCCATCTATGTGTTTTGCTTTAGCAGTGTGGTGTTAAACACATTCAAAACATTTCAGTTAAGTAAAGATTTAACTTTGTCCAAAAAAAACCCCAACCCACAGAACTATAGAAACAGCCAAGCATTGTAGCCATTCCCCAAATAGGGTGTTAGGATTTGGCTATAAACCTAAGCTGTTTAATATGGTTTGGGTTTATGCAGTAGGTCATGGTGGTTAATGCTTAGTGAGCTGAAACAAGAATGGAAGAAAATTATAATGGAAAAGCTTGGTTTGAAAAAAACAATTCTTCATAGATGACTATAAGGGGGATGATTGGACTTGTGGTGTGTATCACATATTTTGGCTAAGCTGGGCTTTGAAAGCCTTTCAGTTGATATAAGCATGATCATCTGAGCAGGACTTTTTAGCTCAAAACACTCCTAATGTTGGACTCTTGGCATGAGGTGGCGACAGCTGCAGAAGGCAGAGGGGGAGAAGGCAGCAGCGCTGTGCCTTTGTTATGGAGAGCAGCAGCACAGGGGAGGCAGAACTGCCTAAATCAGTGTTGTGTGACTTGGGGGGGACCATGACAGCATGATCCAGCTCAGAGCAGGAGCCCTCAGCCCTGCCACCCCTCTGTGTGCACACAGACATGCACACACTGCCGCCTTCCAGCACCTCACAGGCTCACACCACACCCAGAGCTGGAAGGGACCCTGCCCACAGCCAGGGTTGTGTCTGCACCATGCCAGTACCTTAGCTTTGGGAACCTAAAGCCCAACAGCCCAGGGAATTTGGTGATAAGTGCAAATTCATTAACCCCAGGGCACTAACTAAGAGCTCCATGGTGGTTCTGGAGGTAGTTTAGTTTCTCTCTGTACCAACATCCAAAGAGCCCATACATTGTCAGCTTCTAGAAAATAATGTAACAGGTTTTACTTGTTCATAAAGGGAATTTGGCCTTATCAGTCCTCCTCCAGGCAGCCTATCAAAGCATTCTCTCAAATCTCTCACTAAAAACAACTGTGTCTTACAGACACCCCCAAGAGTTGCTTTTGGGGGAGAACCCAAACCACCCTCGCTGTGTGAAGTGTAGAGGAGTATAAGATGTGGCCCATACGGTGATAAACATTCCTACACACAAGTCTGGAGTAGTTCCTGTGCCCACCTCTCATCAGGTCACTCCCGTGCTTCTGTGTACCTCTGAATGACCCAATGTCCCTGTGCAGTGGCTACGGAGCAGGCAGCTCCCAAATACTGCCTTGAGCTTTACCCCAGCTCCATGGGGTCCTCCAGAAAGTCTTCCAGTGGGAAATAGAGTAAATGGCAATAATGGGACCAGCCTCATCGGGTGGATCAAGGGTTGGGTTTGAGCTGGGATAAACACCAGCCACCTCTCACTCTAACTGCTGAGTTGGGAAAGGCTGAAAAGAAGAGCCTTGTGAACTCAATGCATAAAATTTGGCAAGAACACATGTAAAATCCCATTTTAAAACAGTTTCAGTTACTTTCAGATCAAACTGGCTACCAAAGAAATAATGTTCTTATATTCCAATGCCATCTCCATGCAAAGACTTTTCCTCAGATTGTTTTCTGATGGGAGGAAGACCTCAGGGGAAAACACCTGAGAAAGTGGAAGAATCACTTCTTCTGACTCCACCCTCTGCCCTGGAACTTGTGTGCTAAATTCCCTCCAAGCATAGCAGAACAGGTTTAAAAATGCTTCTAAAATAAATAAAATAATAAAGACATTATTTTTAATATTAATACCTGTTCATCACAGCTCATTCAAAGGTGATTTTTGTCTGACACTTGGACCACCTAACAGGGAGGTGGGTGATTTTGAATAACAATCTTAGTTAATGATTTTAAAAACACCTGATGTGCTAGACCTGAGATAACACCTCAGGTCCTGACTTTTTTGAGGTATGGATTCGCATTTAGTGCCACAAGTGTCTGGGCTTTTAATTTTTTTAACAAGCCTTGTCCTGCCCTTGACATGGCACCAGTGTGAACTGGCTTCCCTTCTCTGGTTTGCCGTGAGGCCTCCCTCCACTTCACAGATCACTTGTACAGCTGTTATTGAAAAGCAACACCCTAACCAGTGGTGAAGACACAGCTCCCACATCCTTCACATCCCCTTTCCACCTTTCTTCCCTTATTCACCCTGACAGCATTTGACTGTGTCAAAAGCCCAAGTGTTAGCAACACAATTTCCCTTCCCCTTGAATATTTCAGTACAAGAACAGCTTTGCTTTTATAAAGACGTGTGGTTTAGTCCTCAAGTCATTGAGGAATATCTCCGGCATCTCAAGTGCAGCATCCCACCTCCAAGCCAGCAGCAACTTGTTGGAGAGGCTGTTAGCCCATCATATGTTCCTTGATGTTCTGGACTCGTGCTCTCGAGGGAACCCATTAGCATTCACGCTCTCAGGCAGTTCTCTCCTCCCCTGTTAATAATTACCCAGGGAGGGGATAATTAAAACAGGTTCTGGGGCTATGAAGAACCTCTGTCCGCCTTCACTACTTGCAGAGCCAAATGAGAACTTTAATGTTCATTTGGAGACAACTCCTGAAGGGTTTTGCACCTTTGTCATGTTCTTGTTGTCATTAAGCACGATCTAATCCTCCATTTCAATTCATTAACCTGAACAGAGGCAAATTTTGAAATGTGACTGCAACACAGCACCAGTAAAATTTCCCTAGATACCTGATGAACTTCTATCATTATAAAATGGGTAATTTCACAGGGATGGACAAGAGTGCGGGAATTAGGGACTGGTGAGCACAGATTTCCTATGGAATTCCATCCAAATTACTGAATCTCTCCACCTTGATTTTATCACAGAAAACAACAAGGTTCCTTCCATCCAGTCACCAGTTAGAGAGATCCTGAGAAGAGATGTGTTCTCTGCCCAGTGCATTTGTCCTGTGCTGCAAACAACCAGCAACAGCACCAGGAAAACCATCTCCATGACCGAGCTATGTTGGCTGAGCAAAGCAGGAAAGCGTGAGGGCTAATGAGCTGTGTGAGATGTATTTCAGCACGACTCACTGATGGCCTGAGAGCGACCATGGTGTGAGTGTGCCTGCAGCAATCTCTGCTGATGGCCTCTTGACACTCCTGCAAAATAAAGCAGCAGTCAGGGTTAGCAGCACACCACCCTCGCTGCAAGAACGGTGTGGGAAGTCCCACGACACTTTAGGAAGAGCTGATTTAAATTCAAGCTCCAACACCTTCACGGTCTGTCCTAAATTTGAACTGAGATGGCTTAAACCATCCCTTAAAAGATTCCGAAGATTGGAAATCTTAGGCCTGTCTCCCTTAAAAGCTGTCATTCAATTCGACCTAGGGGGTGAAAATAAAAAAAAATAAAAGAGCAGATGAAGCAACTGAAAATAAATATGCCTCTCATTTTTCAAAATGTGATCTTTTTTAACTAAACCCTATATTATTCATGTGCTGTATATTTTATTGCTGTTAGTTTCAAAGCTGTTGGAAATCACAGATCAGTCCCTCAACCACGATGTCTTTATTATGCGTACATAAATCATGCATGGAAGGGCCCTGACAGCTGACGACGACGTAAACTCTCAGGAAGCAAAGCCCCTAAGCCATGTAAAAGATGTATGTCACGGAAAAAAGAAGTATGTCATCTTTATTTCCTTTTTATGGATATTTTTGTCTTGTCATTATCAAGAAAGATTTTTTTTCCCCCCTGTACTTCTGTCTAAATGTAGTTAACTCAGAGGTAATTTGCAACGGTATTTCAATGACACAAATGGAGAACCCTTCCCCACATCTGCCTGCATCTTCAAGGATGAGCGTGTTGTAATTATACAGTTCCAGTTTCATTTACAGCTCTGCTGTACCCAATACAGTTCATAAGGATTCTGGCGAAATGCAGAAGTTCATTGAATTGTCAGTACCATTTGGGTGCTGTAGGACTCCTG
>VWZT01013003.1:138709-193039 GCA_013397055.1 Pachycephala philippinensis | reverse complement strand
CAGAGGGACAGCGGGGCGGGACAGAGGGACAGCGGCGCCGGACAGAGAGACAGCGGTGCCGGACAGAGGGACAGGGGTGCCGGACAGAGGGACAGCGGGGCCGGACAGAGGGACAGCGGTGCCGGACAGCGGGGGTCGGTGCACAAATCCCGCTGGGATCGAGGGGCCCATCCCGCTGCAAGCCGTGATGTTCGGTGACGGGAACCCCTACGCGAGGCGCAGGCGAGGACTGCCTTGGCCCCGGGCACCGGGAACGGAGCAGGCACAGGAATTTGGGCAAAGTTCGTACCGGTGCCGTGAGGGTGAGGGATTCGCTTTGACATCCTCGGCGCCCGCGCCTGGCTGGGATACTTGGTGCTTCTCCAGGGGCAGGTTGCTTTTCTGCTGGTTCCTCTGGAGGAATTACCAAATCCTTACAGTTTGTAAGAGGTTTCACCTTTCCTGCCCTATATCCTTTTGATATGCTCCGAGTGCCTGTCCGGTCTGCGGCCTCCCGGCTCGTACAGCGGTGAGAATGCTGTGAGCATCGGGAGCAGGCTGGGATGCTTGTTGAGGACGGCAGGACGCCAGCGGTTACCAGTGCTTGGGCTTCCACCCAGCACCAGCATGGCTTGGATGGGCAAAGCCAGCAGAACAGCTCAGGAGAGCTGCGAATAGCAGCCCTTTTGGCCACTAAAGTCTTGTCACTTTGTGCGTGCGAGCTCAGTCCCCGGGGGAGAGGACGTTTGTCAGGGGCTGGGCAGGTATGGGAGGTGATGCAAGTGAGACCCACACCTCGACAAATCCCTGTAAAACAGGGAGTGCTGCTCCACTTCACCCCCAGTGAACTCCTGGCTAGAATAACACGCATTTCTTCAGCAATTCACCTTTGTTTTCACTGACCTTGGCATGTTTAATCAGGGTTATATTCTCACACACATAAAACCGTCCTCAAACGATTGTTACAATATATTGGGCACAAACAGGTTTTTATTTGTTTATTCGTTTTCTTTATCTCAGGCAGGTAGGACTGCTCCTTTCCCACAATATATAATCAAGTATCAAAGAGAACTTCCCATCTCCATTTATGCCCAAATCCCTCTGCTTCTACCCCAGGAGCTGAGGCCCGGGCACTGTTGGCAGCCCCCATGCCAGCTCTGAGCTCCTCCCCACTGCATGGAGCATCACTCACAGCTCTGATAGTTACAGAGCCCCATCCTTCCCACCAGCCACAGTCTTCCTCCAAGCATCCCTCCAAACCATGGTGTTAAAACCACCATGAAGAAGGTGGTGAGGCTGAATAACCAGGCAAGGGCATGCTTTGGTCCTCTCAGCAGAGGGATGATGATCCATCCGTGCAGCACGCTGGGAGGCAGAGGTTGTGCAGGATGACCCAAGTCACTGCTCCGTGCACTGAGCTCCTGCAGGACCCCAGCCAGCCTTCAGTTGTAGAAGAGCTCTTTGTCTGTGGGGCAGGAGAAGGGGCCCAGCATGAACAAAAGGAGGGTTCACCCTCTATCCCCATGGCTCCAGCCCCCAGCCCTTGGTGCTGCTGGCTGGTAGAACCATTGGCATCCTGTTTGAGTTTCTAATGCTGGTAGCATTTGGAATGGGATAGCAACAGAGGCTGTGGCAGTGCAGAAGAGAACATACTCTCAGCAGTGAGGGTGTGCAAACTCATCCCTGCTCTGACATCAATTGTATAGGAGCCTTCCCCCTCCCCCCAAGAAAACTCTTTATACTTCAAAATAATAAATAAAATTTAAAAAAAATACAGAGCCTGTTTATAGCAGAAATTGAAATTCCTCATATTATCAAAAGCTGGATTTTGTCCTGCAGGCACTGAATAAGTTTCTTCATATGAATATTTTGTAACTTTCTCTGGCCAAAAGAAATGTGCAAAATGTTGTAATGTTTCTGTGCTTTCCTTTGGACATTCCAGGCTTTTGCTTAAGCTTCTCATAAAAGGTTATTTTCAGTGAAAAGGGGAAAAAAAAAAAAAAGCAGTCTACAGTATACCGAGTCAATAAAGTAATGCAAAACCATAAAACACAGCAATGATAACAAGAGAAGATCAGTAGATTACAAAGGAAATAAGATGGGGATCAAACAGAGTGGTAGCTGGAAATGACTGCATAGAAGCCAAAATAAGACTGGTCCTAATAAACAGCCAAAGTTGAACCAAAAAGCATTTGAAGCGTTAATTTATTAAATAACTTTATTTTCATGCCTTACAATTAAAAATAGTTGTGGTCAGGCATGTTGGGAGACAGGAAGCAATTGGAGTCTTCAAGCCCGGCTTTGTGCTTGGAAGGGAAGGCAGCCTGACCCACGCTGCGCCGGGGCTGTGCCTGCACGGGGGGGCAGCCAGCACTGCTGGGGGCTCCAGCTCACTCTCTGATTCCCTGCTCAGAGCTCTGCCCTTCCAGGCTTTTAAAACACGGAGGAGTTTTATGGGGAGTGCCCAGGGTGGGAATGGAGTCACAGCGGGGCTGTGAGGGTGATGCCAGCCCCTGCTCCTGCTCAGCACACACGATGGGATGCAAAGCCCTGTGAAATTGCCATGAGGCCCCATGTTCACTTCAGCAGGTTTCGGGATCAGTCTCTCACTTTGGGAGCCCTTTAGATCAGATGTTCGAATCACCAGCTCAAAGCGTTAATAATACCAGGAGTCAGAGCATTTATCTTCCCTTCAAAAGATCCACCAGCCCCAATAAGTGACCAAACCAAGCAGAAAACCCTACATGAGATCAGCTTTCAAACCCCAGTCTTCCATTCACATGTGCATTTGGAGTTATTTTTATTTACCTTGCATTTCTTTTTGTTTCCCTGGCACTGTGTTTTTAATTCCCCCATAGCACTGCTAACAGCTCACCTGGAACAAGCACCCCACTGCCCCAGGGCTCCCAGACCAGGCTGCTCAAGGAAAATAATCACCACTGAGTATCAAGATATTCACCGATAAAATAGTGACTGCTGGGATGGATCACCTGCACATGCAGAAAGTAGGAGGGTGCCCAGATGGTTGCAGAGTATTCTGAGACCCATAACAAGGGGTGCAGCCATGGAATGGGAAGAACCAGCAGCTGAGCAGCCCCCAAAATAATTGCTTTACTCTCACAGTAACTGAGCTGCAGCGGCTGCTGACTGCTGCCTGCAAAGCCGGTTTCATGTAGTGGCACAGGGTGATGGGTCAGCTAAAACAGAGCCCACACCATTTCTGCCTGATCGGTTGCTAACCAAGATACACTTTTCAGATGCTGTTAATTGAGTCTGATGAATTTTGCTCCAGTGGGACCTATTACGGGAAAAAATACAAGTGACATCAGAGCCATAACTCATAAAAATCAAGTCCCTGAATTACATCTGAGAGCAATATGAAAATGCAAGTGGGATTTCAAATGGTATCAAATAACTTTCTGTCATACCTTATTAATACCACAGAGCTAATAGAAACAGCTATATTATCATCCTAATGTCATTATACATATATAATACACATGCGCGCATACACACAAACACTCTGTGTAATTATAACAACATTATTTTGTTCACACGGCCTGAAAAATGGGATTAGATGGTGGCTCTGAAATGGCAATATTCAATCAGGTACGACTCGTACATTGGCTCAGGGCATAGTCTTCTACTTATGTAAAATTATGGCTTGTTACGTGTGGCGGTAGTGTGGACGACTGTGGAAGAAAGAGGGAGCCGAGGCCACGGAGATCATTTAATCTCACGTCACAAGGCTGAATTGTCATTTCAAAGCTGAAACGCTGATACTGTCCAGCGAGCAATCCCTGGCTATCCTTTCCTGTGTGCATCACTTCAGAAAACATGCTAATTTATCTGCTAAAAATAGCTGCCTCCTCACCAAATCCTGAATAAAATTTCTCCACTGGAAATGTTCCTAAATGTGACCAAACTGTTCCTTTTATAATCAGAACGCTTGGAAGGGGACGTTGCCTGGTAGGACTTTAGATGGGCTTCACTTTCCGAACGACGCGCAGGAAACTCACACCAGCCATTTCACATCCAGCTCCTGTCAAATAATTTACCTCCATTGTGTTTAGTGAAAATATACATGTGTGTGTATATATATATATATATCCTTGCATGATGGGGATAGCTGGGGCTGGAAATATCACTGTAAGAATGCCAGGCCATATTTACCCAAGTCAGTGGTCAAAGCAGGTTGCTATTCTCAGTGTGCCGGATTTAAATCGGTTTAAGTAAATAAGCTGACCTCTTTCCACTTAGCAGGTCTGAGCTGTCCTGGCTTTTTTTTTTTTTTTCCTGAGAAAACTCCTTTTTTAAAAGAAATTTGGTGGGCCCCAGACAACGGTAAGCAGTTGCCTCAGAGGGAGCACGCAGTGCTGCTGGGGAGCAAGTCAGGGCAAGGTGGGCTTCCCAGGCAGGGGATGCACCAGCCAAACTCAAATTTTGCCTTGTTCTGCCCTGCCCTCATATGAAAGCAGGGGACTTCACCTCCTTACTGACTTTGACTGCCTTCCTAATGCCTAAGTGCTTGTGACAACTCTTGCTCACCTGTTTCGGGATTGAATTTTTCTGTTTCCCCCAGTTTGGTTTGTGCAAGGACATTTGACCTCCCAATTGTTGAGATCTTTCTTTCCAGCACTAGGATGAGATGCAGTGACACAGAGAAAAGGTTCCTGAGGTTCCCTGACTACCTGCAGGGCTGGTGTGTCCACCACCACGACTTGCTCTTCCCTTTGCATGCAGATTTTTTCCTGGTAAGCGCTAGCAGTGTCTTCTGCAGTTACTCCCATGTCTTCATCCTTTACCTGAGCTACAAATGTCACAAAACTGATGAATCAATCACCTGGTACAGTTTAGCAACATTTAACCTTTGGCTAAGCTGTCTTTGAGCCACTCCTAAGCAAGGCAGCTCAGCAGACAAGCTGCTGGGGACGGTCCCACACTTTGCCCCCTTCCTGGTTTTGCCTGAAAACGGTTTTTGGTATCTGGTGCCAAGTGGCAGTGGAGGGGGAAACAAATCAGAATAGCTCCTGGTACCTCAACTCTATGGCCTGAAGGCTCCTTCTTGTCTCGCAGGACAAGTGGCCCAATAAGCAACTGCTCCTGTGTCCCAAGGTCACCGTGGTCCCTGGCACTGGTGTTGGAAGGATGGATATTCCTGCATCTCCTGATGAGGCACCACCGTCAATAACTACAGGTTATAAACACAAGATGTGTATGGTAAACGCTGGAGAGGATGCAGAAATCATTCCTCCTCCTCTCCATCCAGGTACACACATCAAACTAAAACACTAGAGGGGAAACAGAATTAATTTGCAAGTCCAGCTTTGCCAAACACACGGGGTTATCCAGCTGCTGTTTGCAGGGAGCAGGGATAGTTGCCATACCAGAGAGTCCTCTCCTCCTTTGCAGCTCCTCCTTTTCTTATCCAGGTGAGTGTTGGACACATTTCTGAAGTACAAGAATCTCTGAGGTCTAACCACCATGGATTCAGGCCCCTGGGAATGATAATGTTGGTGGGGTTTCTTTAAATCCTCTTGAGAAACAGATGCTTTGGCTCATCTTCATTATACCTAGCCTGATTTATTTTAATTGCTCTGGGTATCCGGAATACTACGATTGCATAATCTCATGCACATGCCTTTAAAAGGAAGCCTTGGCTGCAAAGCCAGGAAGGCAATGTTAAATACGGAAAAAGTACTATGCAAAGTCTCATTTATTTTGGAAATCACTGGAAAGAGTCCTACTGAAAATTCACAGCAAAACATATGCCACATTTGAATAATGACTTTGAGAGGTGCTTTACCTATCTTAGCAATAAAAAGGGATCTAGAAATTGCAATCCTTCAAAAAGATCTCACTCCCAAGCCCTGAATTTTGGTGAAACCAGAGGACAGTGTCATCCTTGGTGACAGCCACAGGGAGGCCAGAGCTGGCTGCTGGGCACTGCAGCTGGTGGCAGCACTTCCACCCCTACCAAAACTACCAGAAAACAGCAACCCAAGGGAAAACCCATTCTGAGCAGAGCCAGTGGCAACCACAGGCTCAGGATAGCAAGAAAGGAGGAGGCCTGATGAGATCTGCACTTCCCAGGTTTAGGAATCCAGAGCTTCATCTCAATAAAACAAAGCAGGAATAACAGGACTGCAGAGAAATACCTGAACATCATCCACTTGTCTTGTCTGATGCAGTGCGTAAGATGCCAAATATTTTCTGCTTGGGAAGAAGAATAAGCAGAAACCTTAGTCCAGTTAGGAAAAAGCAGTATTTAAGGTACTTTACAACTGGACCTAGAATAAGTCTTTATTTTTCAGTCACGTCAATCTCTTATCTGTTATTAAGCTGCTGCTTTTCTGGAGAGAGATCCATGCTGTACCAAAAACTTATTCTTTATCTGTAATTTTTTAAATTATCACATTGACCAAATTAATATCTGCCATAAATACTGTTCCTGAAGAAGGCAATAGGGGTACTCTGTGAAAGAATGTGACAAAACTAAAAAAAAGAAATCCAACCCTACCTTTACCTGTGGCTTATTGATATGATTTCCTGTCTTCTAGGGAAAGGAAAAGCC
The DNA here is from genome assembly GCA_013397055.1 of Pachycephala philippinensis. NCBI lineage: Eukaryota > Metazoa > Chordata > Aves > Passeriformes > Pachycephala > Pachycephala philippinensis. Next base: position 186,486 of record VWZT01013003.1, on the reverse strand, counting down.
ATGAGTTTTATAGGCTACCTACACTGTATTAATTATTTAAAACCACAAAACTGAGATTTTATTTTGCAAGAAACACAGTCGATTTGTCCTCATCAGCCTTAGCATCCACAGAGAAATGCACGTGTGTGCTCTGTGCCCCTGGGAACAACCCACATATCCTTCACAGGGAGGGAGGAGACCATAATCGTATCTGCTGATTTTGAAGGAGAAATGTGAGCACTTTTCACTTGGCGTTATCTGGGATGTAAGCAGATTTGTGCAGATTTGGCAGTAGCCATTTGCCGTGCCAGACCCCAGAAGTGCAGCCAGTGCTACCATACCTGGCTGGCAGGTGCTCTGAGGGGCTGTGAGCAGGCAGCAACCCCCCAATTTACAGGATACACCTTTGAACGCCCACAAATTTACTTTGGGTTCGCAGATGTTAGTGAGACTCACGTTTGGGAGAAGGAGCCCCCAGAGACTATCAGGAATATTAATGTTAACACAGGAGTTTATTAGTGCCTGCATGTTGAGAAGTGAGTAAGGAAACCCTCTGGGGTTTGTTGCGCTATCAGCAATTATCATGCGAGATTCTGTTCCTGGTTTTCCCGCTGATAAGGCTTGGAAAAAAAAGGCTTCAAGACTGGTCTTTGGGCACTGTTTGGGTTTTTAAGCCATGTGGATGTTCCCCCCATTGCCTTCTTCAAACCTCCATTTCTCAAATGAGAGCCAAGGGCTTTCCTTGTCCATCCCTCTCTGGAGATTTGCCATTTTTAGCTCAACAAACCCATGTGCCTTATGCTTGCAAAATTCCTATGTGCATCTGCCATCTCACAGAATTAAAGTAACCCTTCAGGAGAGGGTCTGCACATCTGTTTTGTTCATGTCAAGCCAAGCTACAGCCTTTGCTTCACTCCCTTCTCGTGCTCGTGTCTCTGCTGGTGGGGAGGGGTCCCCAGCATTGGACTCATGGTGGAAGCAATGTGGTGCTGTTGCTTATTCAGATGCCAAGAAGTCATCAGCAGTTGGTTTCATGAGGAACAAACCATCAAGATGTGAGCGCAGGCTCTGGAAATCTGTCCCTGACAAGCCAGAAACCCTTCCTGTCCCTTCTCCTCTTTCTCTTTTAAGGGGGTAAGGGCTATAAAGCCTTGTGCCTTTTATCTAAGTTGGGATCTGGTGACATGATCAGCCTTTCTCAATGGTTTACCTTCTTTTAAAGCCCTTTATACCTTAAAGAAGGGGAAAAAATCAAAAGGAAAGGAAGAAGCCAGATGCTCTGGCTGGCTGATTGCAGCGGAACCTCTCAGCACAACTCAGGGATGCTGCCTGAGCAGACAGCGGTGCCATGGAATTCAGTGGGCTGGTGGCAGGGGCACTCGGGAAGAGGGGTGGAAATGCCTGGGAGGAGATCCATTTCTCCTGGAAGCCTTATTAAGGCTCCTCTTCCAGGAGGTACGGATAAAGATGAACCAGACTTTGCTGATTTTGTCATGAACCTGCCCACATCAGGTTCCCGAGGAGCTGCAGCATGGGTGGGAAATTTCAGCCGTATTTACATTTGGAAACAAAATCCAGGACAGGCGCTTGCTCCGAGAGCTGCCCAGCCCAGGATGAGGCCCCGTGCGCTCCAGCTGCAGGCTGGGCAGGCGTGCCCTGCTGCCACCTTGCTGGAGGCAGAGCCAAAAGCTCCAGCTCATTTTTCCCAGGTGGCACAAGCCAGGCACTGCTGGCCCCTTGCCGGGAGGTCACCAAACCCCCCACAGCACCCTTGGCCCAAGAGTGCCTTCACTGAGGGACGTGGTACCCTATAGGCATCCCCCAACACAGATGTACCAAGAAACCTTCCCAGCTACAGACAACTCCTTAAATGGGTCTTGGTTAAACTCCAGCTGCTTGGTGGGCTTTGGGAAGTGCAGCATTGCTGCTGGAGGAGCTTTTGGCTGTTACATTTAATTAAAGATTCTGCTGAAAGTTCTGCTTAAAATCACAATGCTTGCTGCTTAGAAAAGCGTAGGTGATTCCCCCAGAGGCCTGGCCAGCATTCCTGCTCCTATTGTACAACATTATTGATTAATCAAAACTAATGCTCACAGCTGTTGCCTGATGGATAATGTCTTTGGTGTTTGCCTGCATATAATTATTTACTACTTTATTGATGTTACTTATTTCTTCATTAAGTATTGTTGGCTGTGTAATTACGTGAAACACAACTGCAAGCGTTGCTGCTAAAAGCCATGGGAAAGGCTGCCCAGAGCTGAAATCTTTCAACCATAAAGTCCAAAAATAAATCTAAATATAAAAATATTGTAGCCAGCCTTTTGAGTGAAGGCCATCAAACCGCAAACATGTTACGTGTCATCTGGAGGCTGATGCTAGAGCACCATGTTCGGATAGATTTGCAATGCTGATTTAGTTGTGCATGGCAAAGGACTTTGCAGACCTGTAAATACGTTTTATTAGCTCTCCAAAACACACATGAGAGGTTCTTATTTTATTCTTGGGAGCTGAATGTTTGAAATAAATCAAAGTAAAACTCTTATTTCCCAAAACTTACAGTCAGGAGTGCCTGACGAAGCTCCTACCTTTCCTGGCTGAGATCTGAGGACTTCCCAGGCTGGCTGCTGGCCCCATTCAGTGCCCCAGTGACAAACTGGGAGTCTCTTCAGGCTCTTCCCTCTGCCCCCCAGCTCTCTGCAAGAGACAAACACTCAAGGGCCCATGCACTCTCTCTGCCTCAGCACCCTGCTGCCCTCACCCTCCTCAGAAGCACCAGGCAGTGATACTGCAGCAGGTCTGTGCCCACCCTCACTGAATTAGGGAGCTCACATCTAATCCTTGGATCAACATGGGATGAGAAGGGGTGTGCTGAGGTTTACTTAGCTCATCATGTAAGACAAATTTTAACAGAAGCACTTTAATTTGCAACACCGAGCCATGGGGGTTTGGGGGCAAAATCAACATCTTAAATTGTATCTGGAAACCAACAAGCACTAAGGAGAAACTAGGTTTAAGACATGTTGTGGCTCTGAGCAATCTCTAGGTACTTATCATTTTAAAAAACCAGCCAGGTACATGACTACAAATACAGTATTAGAGAACTTGGAAGGATCTTCTCAGCCTGCAAAATAACCAGAGGACCACAAACCCTGCTGCAGCTCACAAATCATTAACACACCTATAACAGATCAGAAAGAGCCTCTGTATCTCCTTACTCGTAAAATAAAAATTCCTTCTCTCACATCCTCTCCAAACAGCCCTCATCAGGCCCTTTCCCCGGGGCAGAAGAACAAATTGCTCTGGCAGTTGTTGCCTGGACATGGGTGCATTTGTTATTTGGGAGCTACTGGCCTGAATGTCTCTAGGCAGCTCCCTGTAGATCTCCCGCTTACTTCTGAGGCAGTGCATTACCATCAGGGAGGCCTTAGCCCCTGCTTCATGAAAAGTACGTAAGACAACCAGGTGCCAAACCTGTAACTTCCCCGTGGCCCTGTCCTAGGGCACAGCCTCTGCTTTTCCCGCGGGAGCTCTGAGGGGGACAGACTAACGCCTGGCGCCGTCAGGTCACCGGAGTCTGTTCCGGCTGTCTCGAGCCCAGAGCACGAGCACAAGTTGCCTGCAGGGCCCGAGTTCTGCTCATGCTCTCAATACATGCTCATCTCTTGTTTTAACTAAAACATGTCAGGGAAAACCTGAGAGAAATAATAGGCAGAGAGGAAGAATAAAAAAACCCAAACAATGATGGGTCTAGGGAATTTGGTCTCCATTTCCCTCTTTATTTCCTCCCCAACCTCCACATTTTCATGCATTTCCTCTCTCTCAGGCCAGTTCTTCCTCCTGTCTTTTAAAATGTCACAATCTTTCCTGTATCCCTTGTGCCCATATTGTGAGGGTACCATTGGGCACTTTTCCAGCAGGGATGCACAGAGCAACGGGGAGCACAGCTAGCATTTTCAAAGGAAGCAAAGGAAATCTTTATGGAGAATTTGGTGAGAATTTGGCACTTGGCATCCTTTTTCTTCTTTGAAAGTCCCACCCTACAGGAACAATCTAAACAAATGTATGCCCCAATGCTGATAAATCCCTTTGGAGAGGTATCAAAGAAAATCTTGCTGGGTTTGGAGACCTTTGAAGAAAGGGAAATATCCTGCCAACCTGACGCTGAGATCTATCTTGTTCCACCATGTGGTCCAAATCACAAGAGTCCTCCATAGTTCCCCTTCCTCCTTGGGGTGTGGAGAGCAGCACTGCCTTGCTGAAGAAAGGGATTTGCAGGCCAAGAGGACAGCATAATTTGAGAAAAATTCAAATGAAAAATTACTTAACAATGGAAGTTGTTACTGTGTCTAAAAATATCTCGGTGAGTCAGATTACTGAAAACAGCAAAGCTACAGAGCAAACCCCATAGCCGCTTCTCAGCAGTCAGCTGGCTTCATTCACTAGCTTGGCATCTCTTTCCCCTTATGTTTTTAATATCATGAGTGGGGTTTTTTTTAAGTCGACAATAAGTTAATGTTTAATGGGTACAGTTCTGGGTGTTTACGTGTTCTCCAACTGGCCAAATTTGTAGAGCAAATTAAAAGTCTGTAAGACCAGGATAGGCGAATTACAGGTATTTGTTGCTCGGAAGCCATTGCCTCATTGCGTCCTGCATGCCCCCCAAAACAAACGGTTTCAATTATGTTTTCACCTTCCCCAGCAATATTAACACCTCTTGCCCCTGCCAGCCAGGGCCATCGCTCCTTAGTCTGCATCTGTTACAGCTCTGTGCACGTACGCTTCCTGGGAATGTGCAACCTTGCGCGGCACCGCGGTCCCAGGCTTTGCAGGGTAACCTATTAAACCCTCTGGCACAGGACCAGGTGCTCTAGAGAAGCATGGGAGAAGGAAAGGTGGGGACGATGGTGTCGATGCCTTTTTATACTAATGAGATGGATGGGTGTGACCCTTTCTTCCACTGACGCTGAGTGATCCGTTCCCCACTCCACGCCGGAGGGGTCTCGCCCGGCTTCTCCAGTTTCACACATTTCACAGCTTTGCTCCGCTGGTCTAAAGATCCCAGGACCCCTCCCTGGTTCAGAGCTGGCCCAGGTGGGACCTGGGCTCTGCCCCTGTGCCTGCCCCGCAGGCAGCTGCGAGGGAAGTCACCAAACCCCTCAAACCCCCGTGACACCAAGGGGAGAGCAGGGCAGCTCAGAGATGCCACCTGCCCCACTCACATGCTGTAAATCTGGATATTACCAACTCCTTGTCATGCAATGGGTTCCTTTCCCACGTTGCTGAGGTCCCCCTAGCAATGCGACTGGAGGTGGCCAATGTCCCTGTGCTGTTGCTGAGCCCACCAGGAAAGGGCAAGCAAATCCTCTCGTCCCACCTAGTGCAGGGCAGCCAGCAGCCATGGCAAGCTGGCAGAGCTGGACCTAAGGAAACAAAATTAGATTTTTACAAAAAGGCAATGTGTCTCATGTTGTCAATGGTAAAATTCCCACTGGCAGTGGTGGGAACAGGATTGGGCCCAGGCTGCCTCCCTGTTCTTTCCCAGGCTCATGAAGATTTAAAATTCTGGATTTCAAATGGTGGTTTATTTCTGGCTGACCTGTTTGGCTTGAACTGTTACATGTTTTCAGCTTATTTTTATGCTGCTGTGTTAGTACACAAACCTAACCAAGAACAAGACGTTACCAACACTGTTGAGCCTCCCTTGGCTGCACAGGCTGAAGTCCCCCAAAGCCATGGCAAGCTCCCTGTCCAGCTCCTCTTGGACCATGTGCACATGAACTCATCAAGGGGAGGGAAGGGATGAAGGCCAGGGCTCATGGGCACATCCCTCCCCAGCAATGTCCCCCTGCAGGTCTGACACCCCACAAACCACTGCGGGGTGACAGGGGTGCACTGTGAATGGTGTGGGGCATGCTGGTGAAAGAAATCCCTCACATACACACGTTTGGATCAGCTCATGCCATTGGATGTCAATGGCAGACTCTGTGACATTCCTCTGTGTTAATTTTTTCCCCTTCCCTGCTATTTGAAGGAGATTTTATCTTCCCTTCCCACACCCCTCCCGTCACCCCATGCCTGTTCCACTAAAACCTGCCTTTCGGGTCAGCGTGCTGGTAAGAGATTAATTTTACACTGCAAGGAACACCGAGCAGAGTATTTCAGCTTTGACATATGAGACGTCTGTTACAATATTGCAGTTTTTCTAAATTAAATATTAGGAAAAATTAAACCCAATTGTGGTCTGTGTTCCTATGGAAAATATTTCTCTTCCAAACAGTCCCTCCATGCTAAATGACTTAAGTAACTGAAAACACAATAAATATGCAGCAAGTTAAAAATCTATATTATTCAGGTTTTAAGGCTTATAACTAAAAGTGGTTTAATGTTTCATGCCTAATAATAGATTACTCCTATCACATTTCTAACCTTTATTTCTACCAGCTTTGAAGTCCAGCCATATAAAGGCTGTTTGTAGAACCACACGAAAGTTAAAGCAAATATTACTCAGAGTGATTCATATGAACAAGAATTTGCAATGAAGGCAGAGGGTTTTTTGTGTCTGTATCAAAGGAAATGAAATGTTTGCAATATTTTCAGTTGATAAATGCATTAAAACATTTTAGTTGTGTAGTATGAACATTGCTGACATAAACAGACTTTGACCTGAAACAGATTGTATTAAGCTCTGTGGGGGAGGCAGCATTAAAAGAAATAAAAATAAAATAAAATAAAAAATAGACATTCCTAGATTTCAGAATCTGCCACAAGGTCACCGCAGTCCTTAATTAGCTGAATACATTAAGAGAAGGCTGGAACACAGATTCTGTAAAGAGAGCAAATGTATGTTTAATCCTCTGTTCTTTGCTTACAGATTACCCTTTCAGAACGAGTAACCTTATTTTCTTTTTAAATATCTATTTACCTTTTTGAGCTTTGCATAGCAAAGCAGGGTTTCTTTTTTTTATTTCCTTCCCACTGTTGCAAAAGAAATTAATTTGTTGCTAGTTGCTATGCATTGGCAGGATTTCTGCATAAAGAATGTAAGCCATCTATCTTTGTATTCAAGATATAGTTAATCTGGCAGTTAAAATACTTTGGAAACATTTTGATGACTTATCTGGAAAAGTAGCTTTGCATTTTCAAAGAAAACTCAGAACTGTATTGCAAGAGGAAGATAAAAGATATATGAAGTGTTTGTTCCAAGCGATACTATTCATTTAAAGATCAGAATGTAACCCCACCCAAGCAATTATTGTGGAAAAACAAGACAAAAATCCTTATACAGCTTTCTGACACGGTCTTTATTTGGGAAACAAAATAACTATATTACAGTTATAGTCTAATGGATTGCAAGCTGTTTTATTAGAGTCAGCTGAATCCTGTTTAGCATAAAAAAGAACTCTGTTTGCTATCAAGAACACATTTACATTAATATGACTTTGACAAAGTAAAATAAAATCGCATTAAGATGATGTAAGTAGATAAGACAATGAAATCTCTGTGAGATAGTTTTGGCACACCAATTAGAGTCAAGTCCCTACAGGAAAGAAACATATTTTTATACCAAGTATCCATGTGTTTTTAAGTCGTAGAGTGGCCAAAATTAATCCCATGCTTAAAATATTTCCAGCCAGGGAAAAGAGAAAGTTTATTATTATTATTTTTATTTTTCCCTTGAAAGGTAAAATTTCTGATAAACTACGTTTTTATTTGCAATAATACAAACAAGTTTTGTTCTCTGCACTAGCCTGTAATCATCCTGATTATTGCAAGGGACTTTCCAATATAGAGCAGCTGAAAACAAGGTTTTAGATTACATGGTAATTTAGGAATGCATGAAAAGCCAAGCAGTCACCATAATAGAGCACTGCACAAACTTCATGGCTTTTACAGCAAAACATAACATATGTTTTGTGATTCATTCAAATGATTTTTCAAGTTTTTTGGTCAAAAAAATATGCCGAGCTCTACTATTGGTCCTATATTTAGGGAATCTCACTCTTGAAAAACGACGACGACACCACCCCCCCCTTTTGATGTCTCTCGTTTTAGTTTGGTCATTAAAGCTCGGCAGTGATGGATGGTGATAATGCTGTGGCGTTTATGAGTAATCAGGCCTTGGCAGCCACAATATTTCTTTTGTAGTGAAACTTTAATATTCCTTTGGCCGTGCATAAACTCCTTCTGCTTTTGGAATTACGCTGCATAAGCTACTCACTAAGCATTACAAAACAGATATTGCCCAAAAGCTGGTGCTTTATTTAACACCTGACAGGGTGAAGTGTCCCCCCAGGACGCTCAGAGTTGGGCTCTAGCAGCCCTTGTGCGCTCAGGGCACGGCTCTATTCCCAGGAGGAGCCCCTGCTAGGAGAGAGGAATTTTTTGGCTGTGCCCCAGGCAGGGCACCCCGGACACCCCCACTCTCCTCCTCCCCTTTCACGTATTTCTAGTGAACTTGCTGCAGCAAACACCAGGTGTCTCCACTTAGCTGGGCTACAGCTTAAAAAAGGGGCCTGCTACCAAAATAAAAAAGAAATAATAAAAAAAAGGAAGGGGAAAAAATTAGGGTTGTTCTTTCCATGGCTTCTGCTGTGCTCGTTGCAACGCTGCGTGCGAGGATGAGGACGTACAGATGCGACACATTCGTATTTTATTTTGTCACTCGAGACACCTCTGTCAGGCAAGGCAGGACTTTCCAGAGTTCGAAATAATCCAAATTCAATCACTTTAAAGCTGCTACAATATGCAAGTCCTGGCAGCCGTTTTAAATTAATGGAACATCAGATGTGCTCTGATCCTCTCAATTTCCTTAGGCAAGGGAAATTCTGCTGCGGTGGTAGCGGGAGGGGAAATACAGGGCTATCAGTAAAATAAATGTCAGCTTTTGTCTGCTGATAGAAAAATGCATACAGCAAAAAAAGAGATACAGTATTTATTGCTCTGTAATTAAAATCTATTTCTATATGTGGTAAGGATTATCTTAGTGGTTTGGACAAGTGAACACTCTGCAGTCTGATCCGCAGGAATGGACACTAAATAAAGCCAAAATACAAAACTGGTTTTTATGTGGCATTTTACAAATACAGCTCAATATTTTGCTTGCATGTAGATATTTATTTATTGTGCCTGCTCACGTGTTTATCAATAAAAATATTAAAATGCCCATCTTCAAAGTCCAGTTCCAGAGGACGGATTGGATTTTTGCAAGAACTGGGGGGTGGGGGTGGGGGAAGAGAGAGAAAATCTTAAAAAACTCCACCGCAAGATGCCAGCCTATGGTTTGGAGTTTACTTAGAAAGTGTAAACGTTCATTGGGTTTGTCAAAAGGTTTGCAGACTTGAGAACCTTTTGATCAAACCTGGGCTGTGTTTTGAGGATACTTGCCCTGAAATATGGTTTTCAAGATGCAATTCAGTAGCTTTTGCTTTTGAAATACAAACAAGCCCAAAAATTCAAATTAAGGCTCTGAGCCTTGCATAAAAGCAGAAGCTTTTATGGTGCATGGTTTTTGCTGATCTGTAGGGCTAATCACCCGGGGCTATGTCCTGTCTACAAGGGCCCACATTTCATAAAGTCTTTTTCCTGGAACAAAAATACAATACAAGCTGTCAGAGTTAAATTGAGGACAAGGTATTTCTTAAATTCCGATTTTTCAGTTATTTGCTTTATATGAGGAGAGCCTGGCTTCTTCCGTGCTAACTGGGACTCACATTGCCAGACAGTATGCTTAAAAGTTATTTTTAAAAATGCTGGGGTTTGAAGGCTCTTAAATCATTTGATGTAAATGAAAATAAAATCATAGTCTGGAACCTAACAGAGACTTTTAATCTCGATCTTAAAAGCATGAATCATACTACGGCATAGAGTAAAACTATTTTTTGTCCTCTGCACTCACCTTCTCTACACATACTGATATTTGATATTTATAGGTGGCAATTAGAGCTCTCAGGTAGTCCCAGTGCCTCCTGCCAAGCTCTGTATGCAGTTACTGCCTTGCAGTCTGTGGCTGAGATTTCTACAGCCTTGCTGCTTTTCTCATTTCAATATGACATTTCAGGCAAGTCTGATTAAAACAAAGCAAAGCAGAAGCAAAATGTCTCAAATTCCAGGTGTGTAATGTTGAGGCAACAAAACTTAGACCAATTACTGTCTCAGAGCAGGAAAACTATCGGCAAGGTAGAGATGTTGCAATAAAATTACAGGAAAACTCTCATAGCCACTCTGGAAAACCCAGCCACTGTTTTCTGCCAGATTTGGGGCAGAGCCCCAGTCCAGCCCTAGCCCATCTCCAAAAGCTGCTCCACTGGGTCTCAGAAGTGCAGCCAGCACACAGATGCCAGGTTTCAAATACCGGATGAAGAAAGGCCAGCTGAAATATGGGGGTTTTTATCAGATTTTCATCTTGTAAAATTCCAGCTTGATGCTAAATGGAGAGCATCCCCTCCCAGATCTGCCAGCAGAGGCGTGCTTTCCCTACGCCTGCCCCGAGCAAAGGTTAGTGTCTGCCAGGATGCTCCCTCGGGATGGGCACTAAGCAGGGACAGCAGCTACAGAACCCCAGGGCCTCTTCCAGTGCTCCCCAAACAAAGGCAGCAGTGAGCTCAGCTGAGGATGCTCTCCTCACCCCCAGGGCTCCCCAAGATCTCCTGCCAAGCCCACTGCCTGGCAGCTCCAAGGGTGCAGCAGTGTGGCTGACAGCAGTCAGGTCCATTGGTCCTTCACCCCAGTGCTCATCCCAAGGGAGAGCTGCAGGGAGCGGGACCCAGCCCGTCAGTGCTCCTGCTGGTCAGCAGCACGTGCTGTGGTGGGAAAGGGGTACTGGGGCCTTGAGGGGTGCCAGGATGTTACCAGATCAGGCTTCTATTCTCCAAGATCCTGCCAGGGTTTTTGTTCCAGAAAAAACTGTGATCAGCAAGAAATGAATTCCAGTATTTGTTTACTTTCTACAGTCTCCTTCTGGTGAGTCTGAAGGCAACACAGGATGCTTCCCACAGTTACACCGACCACCAACTCATGACAGCAGAAACAACCAAAATGGAAGTTCATCCTACCTTTATGAGCCAGGCACTGAATCCCCGTGTCTGAATCTTTCTGTATTTGAAACTCTCCATTGCCTTCATTGGAGTTTTAAGATAAAGAATTTGAAGATTTGTCCCTAAATAAAAAGTACCAAATTAATATAACAGCACGGTGGAGTTTCCATTTACTGCACACAACAGTCAAGATATTCAGACTTATGGCTCCCATTGCAATTGTAATTCAGTTTCCTTGCTCATACATAATGCTTTTATCTACTCTGAATGAGGTTATCTTTAGTTCCTTAACAAGCCCATATAATTCAGCTGTCACAGCTTCCATAAGAACAATACCTTGGAATTTCCTGCCTTTAATTTGGACTAACTCCTGTCTATAAGCATCACATTAGCAATGTTTCCAACTTGTGTGGTGACTATGAAATCAATCATTACATACACACACTACATATATATTTATAATGCTCGACTACCATTTGCAGAGGTAACGTCTCAAAGTGATGTTAGGATCTCCTCTAGGATAAACAGCCTCAGCTGGGCTGCCTCCTGTCTGTCCCAGCCTTTGCAGCTGGGCTCTTCGCTGTGAAGGGAATTCTCCTGCCCATGCAGGAGGAGACAACAGATATGAGTCTGCCTCAAGTCCTTCCCTACCTTTTCTGCCATGAGGACTTCTCCTGCTGCCTGACCACAGCAAGATGGTGATCCTCAGGACAGAGATGCCTCTGGCACACAGGACAGAACCCCAGGTGCTGCAGGAGTGCACTGGGGGAGCTCACCCATCACTCCATCCACGAGGAGAGATTGCTACAGCCGCCTCTATTCTGTGAGGAAACCAGGCAGGACATTCAGCAGCTGAGCACCGAGGCTTCCCAATTAGCCATCCTGGAGTGCACTGACAGATGGCTGGTTCTATTTGTGCCTCGCTTACTCCAGGCCCATTCATTCAGTGCACTTCTTTTGATTACACAGACCCATGTGCCCAAAACCTCGTCCCCTTTCTCCTGAGCATGTCAGCTGGTCTGGCAGGAGATGTTACCTTTCTCTAAACCACCACTCTAGAGCTTCACCATTTGTTTTGTGGCACAGAAGAACAACTCCAGTTTGACTGGAGTCATACTTGGCAGTGCCTGAGAGCTTCAGACAAACAGCTCATCACAGAAGTGCAAATTTTATCTCTCCCTTGCCCCAGAACCACCCCTCCAAGAGACCAGCAAGCCAAGCTGGAAAGGAAGGGCATCAGGATTCAGCAAAAGGCAAGAAAGATTGAGCACAAGACCTGATAAATGTCCCTTTCTAGGTTTCCTCCCTCAAAAGCACAGGTCCCCAGGGTTCGATATAAAGCAAGGCCAAAAACATATGCACAGGCAGAGCAACCCAAGAGTGACATGTTGTTATATCCCTTCTCAACTGGCTCCACATTTTCTTCTCATCCCAAACGTTTTCTAAAACTTTGCCTGTATTTTCAAACTAAGAATGTCCTAATTTGTGGAATAAAGAGACCAGGGATCAAATACAAGACCAACATAAGGCTGGGTTAGGATATCTCCAGCACAGTTCTGGGGGACCAAGCTGCAAGCTGTGCTCTGTGGGAAGGCACAGAGTGGCAGGAGTCCTGCCGAAGGACTCAGGGCTACCCAAGCAGAGCCAGCACCACACCCAGGCATTTCTGCAAAGATCTCAGCCTGGAACCCACTGTTGTTACGCTGCTTAGGAGAACAGCTCTCCTTATCTCCTGTTCACTTGTGATCAATGGTCTTATGAAAAAACAGCATCAATAATGACTAAAAGATGTGCTCTACCTTTCCAGCCCTGGCCATTAATGAAGAGCATCAGGTGGTCCAAAATTACTTCACCTTAGTCATGTTGATTTTTACCAGCGGGGAACCTGGCCCAGGTTTCCTCTGGTTCATGAGGGAAATAAACCATACAGTATCATGGCTGAGCTGACAACACAGGTAGACCACAATTTCCACAAAATGTGGCTGGATGGAGGATAAGGCTGTTTGCATTGACCAGATGGCACAAGCGCAGTTTACCAAGTGAGGAAAAATTATCCAGACACAGAGAGGCTGCTGCTGGCTTGGCTGGGGCTCTGGCACCAACTCTCTGCACGAACCCCAGCTTTCTAAAGAGTCTGCGAGAAGATGCAGTCCAAGGCTGAGCAGGCAGTGCCAGTGACACAGTGGATGCATATGTTCCCAGGAATACTGAGGGACAGCCTGGCACTCTGGCAGGGGCTGGAAGCTGCATGGCACACGCACATGCAGCCACAGCTATCATTAGGGTTTTGCTGCTTTGGCACCTCTTCCTAATTTACTTAATTTCTATTTATGCCATTCTGTTTCTGTTTTGAGCCTTTATCAGATGCTGGCATGTTTTGCACAGAGCCAAACTTTGGAAGGAGGCTTTGGAAAGAAGTCATTTTAAGGGGGGGATAAAAAAATGACAGAACACTGGGAAGGGTCGTTTCCTAGTGAAGGATGATCACTGTAACTGCAAAAAGGCAAATGGACCAGTCCCTGGGACTAGGCCAGTGCTCTCCTGCCTGGAGATGCAGGTCCCTGAGGGTCTGTGGAATGTACTTGAAGAGTCTGTTTTCTAGTGGGGAAAAACCAACCTTGCTGACAGCAGTTTTCCACATCTGAGTCTGAACCTCCATTGGAAAATGGAGAGAGAAGTCTGCAAAGCAAGAGACGTCAGAACCTACAGCATAAGCATGTCCCAGCTCTGTCTCTGAGGTAGCCAGTAATTGTGTCCAATTTATAAGTACTTCTGAAATAAACCACTTAGTTACTGCAGTCATTCTGCAAAGCACAGGCAGGGGTGCGGGTAACACTCTCTTTTCCTTGCCTCCATCTGTGACCCAGTGACGTGCTTGTCATGGCTTGGCTGGAGGACACAGGGAGGGAGCTCCTGAGAAGCAGCTTCTAGGGAAGAGTTACAGACGCTGTGTCCGAACAGCGCTGATCGACAGTGTCGGTGGTTAAACTCCGAGAGCTCCACTACAAGTAGCAGATGAGAAGAACACAGCTGTTGATGTTGACATGTTGCTGGCCTTACAGAATGATGATAAACAGCTGGAAACGCACGTGATGCACTGGGGAATAGGGATAGAGTGAAGAATTTCAGGCTCACTGGAACATCACAAATGAAAGGGCAATCAACTGAGGATGCCGAATTCTTCCTTTACAAATCATTTGTAGATCCTTTCACTGCTTCATACTACAATGGACATCAGTCCCGTGGCTTTTGGAAGACACACATGGCAAGGCTGCAGGTTTCCAGGCTGACCCTGTTTCTCTTAGTCAATGACTGATGCAGAATGGATCCACACATCTTCCTTCTTGGAGGAGCTTTCTTTCTTCCCCAGCCCCCTGAATAATTACATGGTTAGTGAGTGCTCTGTGCCCGGCAGCCCCAGGCTTCAGACCACACTGCTCCCTACACATTTCCAAGGCCAGGTGGGCACTGACAGCTGTAGGACATCACTTCAAGGAATTTCCCAGTGGGGCCAGTTACTGAAGGACTGAAAGCCCTGTCTAGAGCTACCTTAAAACTGGGGAGCTTGTTTCTGTATTTCCATGGCTCCGGTGTTGTACTCTGCCATCAGCTTTAATTGTTGCTGCTCTGAAGCAAGCCTTTGTTCAGTACAATTGCCTACTCCACAGTGACATCATCCAAGGCGGTGTAAAAAAAGCACAGCCTGGAGTAGTCAGCCATGTGATGATGTATAAATAGCACTGACAGAACAATATTATAAACTCTATTGGTACAGCTGAGATAAAGCTCGCAAGTTGCTGATTCATCTAAGATATTGGCTTGAGGGGTGGCATGAGGTTCAGCTACAATAAACGTTCTCAGCTAAAAGCATATTACTTCACCATGAATCAACTGCTCAGATCTTTCATCTTTTCAGAAAAGCACCTGTCTCTTCCTGCTTCGGTCCTCCATTACTGAACACATGAATTATAGGGCCAGATTTTATTTCTGCTTCCTTTATGCTGAAATATGCCACAATCAGAGAGTTCTCTAAGGCTTTATATACACATAGGAAAAGTAAAGCATTCCTAAAACTGCTTGCCAAGTGCTTGGTAACAGCAAGGTTTATGTTATTGTTCACAGCTCTGTTTCTACTTTGCCTGCCACTAGAAAAACAAACAAGGAACCCTTATTTCAATAAACCTGGAAATACTGAACCATACTTCCAACATATCTGAGCAGGTAATGACCAAGTCATTTTATGGCTTTCAGTAAGACCATGAAAAGTCAAGTACATGTCCATGTACAATGTGGTTCTGAAATGGACAAAATGAAACCTCACACCTTCATGCTGGATCTCCATGGACAGGGGGTGACAGAAATGAGCTCTACCAAATGTGATTGCTTTGCAGTTTTGTGCCCATTATTGCACTTACTGGTAACTTACTGAATTTCTGTGTGCCATCAACTCAAGCCCAGCCTGTGTTCCTCCACAGCACAACTCTACACTGTGATGATCCCCCACACGAGCACCAACTACACGGACATCCTGCCCCACTGGAGCAGCTTGCTCGGTACAGGCAGAGCACTTCATCTGCTGCCTGCGTCTTGCTCGCATCAAAGCTGCTCGTTCAGGACCATTAAAACGAGCAAGGCTTATACAATTACGGAACTTTATATTAATTTTTAAAACTTGCAGATGTTGCAATCTGTACATATGGGAATACTGCCAAATGTTATGATGACAGAGAAGAGTTATATTGGCCGGGGTTTAAAAGTCAGGAAGCAGGAGAAGAAAAATCTCACCCTATTGCTATCAAGGCACTGCATGTATCTGGTTTTGCACGCAGCTTCTGGTTAGAAGCTTTGCCTTTCTGATAGTGAGTTAATCAGCTAATGTTTTTATGAGCACAAAACCAATAAAATGGTGTGGGGGGAAATGACAATAAATGACAATAAAAGACAATAAAAATCTCTTATTTGCTTTTGATGTGCTTTTATATGCACTAAATCCTTCTTGCTCTGCCCAGAGAAGACCTTTCTGCACTGAGTTTCAGACAGCAATCCCAGCATATGATCCTACATATCTGCCTATGTCAACATCCTTCTGCAGGGTGTGCATCCTTTGGGATGCCACTGTGCCGCTGTGCAGTGGCTCAAAGAACGTGCAGCTCTTGCGTTATTTTGGCTGAGGCTGCTGGAGGATCAACAGGCCAAGGTGCTTTGCAGAGAGCACTGAAGTGACGCTCAATGATCTGCATAAGCAACATATGTTTTCTATTATCAACATCCCCTTTGTATTCCAATTGCATGTCAGTACTGATAGAGCCTACTGATGCAAAGACCAGCTCCAGCTTTGAAGCTTGGGACAATAACAAAATAACCTGCTATTTTTTTATGTTAGTAATAAAATCTACCATCAACTACTATTTGGTTGTGGCCTTGACAAGAAGGCTGGCCAAAGGAAACCTCCTCAGTGAATAGGAGATGAAGGAAGTGGATGGGTTGAATGTGGATTTTCTAAATCTAGTCCAAGAAGTTGATCGTTATGCTTAAAGTTTTCAATTCTTTTAGACCCCAGCTTTCCAAAAGACTGCTTGGAGGACTTAGAGAAATTGTAGCACTCACTTCGTCCCTGGATAAAAGCTTTGAGACATGGTGCAGAGCCAAACACTACAATTACAGTTTTCCTGAATCCATCAGAAGCAGCCAAGGAGCAAGGGCACATGCACTGGCTCAGCACAGCAGGCTCGCCCCATGGCTGTCTTCCCCAGGCATCCCTCCCTGCTTCTCCTGTGTCCCTGCCTCTCCTCCTCCTGCCACACGGTCAGCTGCGTGGATTACCCTGTGCCATGGGGCTGGAAGCATGTGTGCCCTTGTACGGTACTACGAAGCCATCTGGGGGACTGCAGCTGCATGTGCATAACCACCAGATAGCTCTGAACTGAGATTTGTGCCACTGCAGCTACGGGCATGGTACCTGGGAAGAGATCAAAGGTACCTTGTGCACACAATCAGTTCTTACACATTAGGGTTACACTTCTGAGGCAGAAAAAAGCTGGTTTATAGAGCACACCTAAGCAGGAAATTCCAACTCCTGGTGTCTCTTCCCCAGTATCTCCACCACTGGTAAGCATGTGAAGGTAGTGTTGCCTCATCCAGCCAAGGATTTTACCACAGAGCATTCTGGTAACACCACAGACTCAGGTGTAAGACTTCCAAAATAGCAGCACAATTCATTCCCATGCCCAGTTCAATGGAACCTTTCTGATTATTTTCACGGCATTCTGCAAGGGTTGTTTCTTTTCCTGCTGCATGAAATGGAAAAGCTCCTAATGTGTTCCTGAAATGCCTTGTGAAGTTAATGTGACTTATTCTCTATCAAGAGAATGATACTGGAATGAAAGAAAGGGCTTTTTTTCTCCAGGTTTCTTAATATTCACTCCTCATATAGCATAAGGGAGTAAACTCTCAATTACACGAAGGCAAATACCAAGAAATCTGTCAAAGCCAATAGAGTTATTCTGGACACCTGAGTAATTTGTCCCTTGGTATGATTCAGTCTCCAAAATCCAC
This sequence comes from Pachycephala philippinensis, assembly GCA_013397055.1. Lineage (NCBI taxonomy): Eukaryota > Metazoa > Chordata > Aves > Passeriformes > Pachycephala > Pachycephala philippinensis. The sequence goes on along the minus strand of VWZT01013003.1, from coordinate 168,919 downwards.
TCTGAGTATCCTTAATAACTGTTTGCTATTCACCTACGTTTTTAGCTCTCTTATAATTCTAACTTTTTTCCATGTTTCACAAATAGCTGGAGTCAGTTTCTTTCAGATGATGCTGTTTCCCCAACTTGGCTTCCCTATGAATAACCTCCATCATCACTACGCTACTTTTCTTGAATGTTTCATTTTTAACAATAAACATCTATCCCAGATGCCTTATTTTCAGCTTCATTAAACGTTTTACTAGTTCATCCCGAGTCATGTCAATATTTACCTTGGACATGGTTCCGTATCCTTTAGTTTCTAAGACCAGAATTCTCCAGACAAGCTTATTGTTCCTGGCTTGACTTCTACAAGGCACAGCTTAAAACTTTTTTTATGTATTAAACAAGATGCAAATTCACCCAGCCATTTGCTTTGCTGCGTGCTGCCAGCTATGCCTATTCCAAACACCTCTGAGCTGATTCACTTCAACTTCTGTGTACACACAGGCCCCAAACCTGCACTCAGTTACTCTGAGGTAATTTCAAAGCCATTTAATAACAGCAATTAGCAGAAGAGAAAGCAGAAATCAGATATCAACCTTTTGGGCACAGAACCACAACAGACCATTTCCACTGACCTTTTGCATCATAGAAAAACATGTCAGGAGACAGAAGGGGTTGCCAGGCCCTGCAGGGTTGTGTTGGCCTTCACTGTGCAAACCTGGATGTTTTTCTGGGAGATGGGACTGTGCTTCCTCGCTCCAGCTCTCTCCCTTCTCCTGAGCAGCAGGGCTGACTCGTGCTGAGCTATGCAAGGGACACCTGAGGCATCTCAGCGTGCTCATGCCCGAGCAGTCCTGAGCTGCTGCCCACAGCCATCCACACCCAGGCTGCTCCTCACTGCTATCAGCGCTCCTCCTGCTTGCTTCAGGGCAGTTCTTCTAAATATGCACAAGACCACAGGGAACAAAAGTTTGAGAAGTAGAATTTTCTGGATAATTTTCTGGATCTTTACACTGAGTTTACTTCAGGTCCTGTTTCAAAGCAGTAGCACAAAAAAGGTAGTTTGAGGGTCGATATATTTATATTTTATATCCACGTACTGCCCTGGAATAAAACATTTTGGATTTTATATTGGCTATAAAAAAGCAAAGGTGTCAAGCTGGGAAAGTGCTTTGAAAATAACAAAGGACTTTATGTGGGATTGTTTGAGGTCATTTTATATGTTGTTCCTGACTGTATTTAAAATACCTCCTTTCAGTTTGAAATGCCTTTGTCACTCCCTGAAATCAGTAGTGCAGACTGGCAGGGCAGCTGGGCATGCACCACTAGGGGATACACAGGGAAAAAAGGCACTCAGAGTTTTGGACACCTCCAAAGTGAACATTATACTTGTGCCATCAACCCACATTTGTCAAGAGGTGTCAACATGGCCTAGAGAAGCAGTGAGCTACGTTCTTGTGAGAGGGGAGGCAATTTCACACCACACCAACCTCCCTGAGCAAGGTACTCCTAGGAGCAGGTCAAGGAGATGGCTTTGGATGTTACTCCAGGCGCACAACAGTTTTCATCAGAAATCCAGGACACTGAGCTGAGTTCACAGTGCAACCACGTCAGTGATGGCCACACATCACTGTGTGGCAGATACACGGGGCCAGTTTAGAAATCCCTTGCTTGGGTGCTTTGGCAATAGCAGCACAAGTAAATAATGGCAGTAGCCAGCCCACGTGCTGTTACCAACATCCCAGAAAGAGCACGTCCACACAGTGAAATGAAGGTAATATTTCTGTGCACCCCTGACCCCACTCCTGCTCACACACTGCTCCCCCGTGCTTTGACCCAAAGGGCTGCACTGCTGACAGGACAGCTGAGGGTTTATTTTGTTTGGAAAGAATTTGCTCAGCTCTAAAGCAGAGGTGATCATTTTCTTCTTCTGGTCTAAGGTAGAATCAGAGAGATGAGCTTGAACAGGGCTATTCAAATTCCCTTCTCTGCCCTGTGTCCCCTGCACATTCACTCCAGTGAAAAAAAGCAGCTTGAGGGACCACTGTCTCCCACAAACACACAGAGACAGAAGATAAAAGGGAATGGTTGAATACTAGATTAAATGCAAGTTTCATGTAAATGATCACTTACAGAGACCTAATAAATGATTCTGTGCAAGGCATTGTCAAAGGTTTTGCTCTGCCATTTTTGTTTTGCATGTGTATTTAGGAGCTTTTTCCCCTTAGAGGATAATGTTCAGGTTTTAAAATTTATATTAATCTGTCACTACATTCATCTGTCACTCTTTGAAAGGGCTTCTTTTTTTAATAAAGTGTCTTTTTTTCTTTTTCATGTGCTGCTGTATCCGAATGGAGTATTTAGGATAAGCCCTTTCAACAGCAGTGCTGCACAGGATGGGATGACATGTAGGAAGGCAGCTTTTTATAGAGTATGATCTCTTTTGACCTAAACAACTAATAAGAGTTTTAGAGGTTTTATATTTACCCTGGTTGGGGACTGTCAAAGGGTCTTCACTGCAAATCTCTCTGCTTCTAAGCACAGTCTTCATTTCCAGAGCAAAGGAAGAACCCACAAGGGACAGAGATTTTCCTTATAGTCCCCCCCAAAAGCTCTCAGGGTGGGAATTCATTTTGGGTTTTTGTTGGTTTGGATTTTTTCACCTCTATTGGGCCTGGGGGGCTAATCTAAAAAAATTATGAATTGCTCCCTTCGGAGCAAAGGCCTTTGACAGGCTGTGTTGGGCACCATCAGGTGTCCTCTCCCTGCTCTCCACCCCACCTCCATCCAGAGGGTACCACGGGCAGCAGGCACCCACCTCCACCTCCCTGCCCTGGCTGTGAAAATCCCTGTGAGGTGCAGCCCATCCTTCCACCTCTGCTTGGAATATGGATGGGGAGGAACAATGAAGGAAGGTACCTGAAAAAAAAGTGATTGCTGTCTCAATGTTTCTTGTGCTGAGTGTGCTCTACCTCATGACCCAACTAAAATGACATCAAGTTATTGTGCCCTGATCAATCAGTGTGTTTTGCTTCCTCTCCTTCACTCTTTACCTGTATACCTTCAATTATTATTATTATTATCCTCAATTGTTTTTTTCTTCGTAGCAAAATACCTGGAAGCATTCCAGTAACTTTTTCCTGCTGCTAAATATGAGCATTTTATTTTCTAACACACTTGAGCTTGCTTTACACGTAGTATTTCACACAGGGCCCATGATTTCAGTGCTGATTGCAAGACAGAGCCATGCTATCCCACCTGTTTGAGTTCTGGTTTCTCTGCAGCTCTGGGAATTTCCATTTCACTCATCTTCACTCCCAGCAGCCATCCTGCATTTGGCCGTGTGATTGCTTTCCTCCTAGAACAGAGGGGACAGTCATTCAGCCTGCAGGTCATACCTAGATTATCTTTAATCACTGTGCAGCTTTGCTGACTGCAATCTCATTTCTTCTTTCAGAATGAGGGAAAAACCCTCCATGAAAAGACAGGGAGTGCAAAGATACTTCTGAATTAGACACAGAAAAAAGGTTCAAGACTCAATTCTTACTACCAGTCTCTCCAGTGGAAACACAGGGTGACTCCAGTAAAATCAGTGGGACTGCAATGGTGTAGGCAAGAGGCAGATCAAGACAGAGGTTTGGAAATCGGCTGCTCTGAGCATTTCTTTTTATTAGACATCTCATCTCCTGCTTTATGAGTTATTTTGAAGGTTTACTGTATTCAAGTAGAAGCAGGAGTTCAGATTATGAACTTTGATCGCTCATGGTTTATTCAATATTTTTAATAAAGTTTGAAAAGGTTCCCTTCCATCAAAGAATGTCCCTTTTGATTAATCAATTGAATTTGATTTTTTCTTCATGGAGAATACAAACCAGTGTACTCCTTTGCCAGTTGTTTACAGGCAGCTTCACAGCACACAATAGAACAATTATTTTCTAAGTAAAAGAGCTGTGATCAGAAATGTTAATAAACCACTCAATAGTGCAGAATCCTTTAAAAAAAAAAGGCCACACAATAAAGACATATCAAGCCATTTTTAATATAATCTGCATACTTTCCAAGTAACATAGTCAGTGAAACAGAGTTGTCTTAAATGGCCTTCTTCACATTTACAGCTGTAACAGCTGCAGTAGCAGCTCTGTTGGACTTGATTTTATTCAGTGTGCAGGATCAACATAAAATCTCGGCTGAAAATTAAAGGGAGTAAATGTCCCCCTGACAGTCAAGAGAATGATTTTGGTCCAAGAGTATTTCTGGCCACAACTCACTTTCAAAAGCAGCTTTGTCATTTGTGCCTGGCCTAGTCCCAGTAAGTACTATTATGATTTGTTACATTTTCTATAGAACCAGGAGACCATTTATTAGCCCCAAGGTATTGTATTGAGCTTCAATTATGTAATAGGCATTATTCCACTGAATATCCGAAGCTTTGTAAGAAAGTTTTAGTTCTGGAAAGAAACGTACAAGGTTCTCAAATGATTTTGAGGAAGATCAAACTCTCCCTTCTTTTTGCTAGTTGAAAGAGGAAAGGTTCCTTCTTGATATAAATCATGAATAATTTGAATAGACTTTTTTCTAAAGAAAAAACCCCTCCTTTTTCTTTGAAAGCCATTGATAGCTTGGGATTCAAGCAGAAAAGAAGAAAAGAAGAAATAATAGTTTCTTGCTAGGAGAGAACGCGATAGGTATGCTGCCAAATTAGCCAGATTTTAATTTAATTATAACTGAGGAGTGCATGTGTGATTTGCCTGCTCATGAGTGAGGAATGGGGGTCTCCCACACGTGGCAGAGGAGGGGCAGGTCCTCAGCCCTGCTGAGGGTCCCTTGGGGCTGGGTTTGCAGCCGCTGCACAATGCCCATGGCCCCACTGCCTGTTGAGTGCCCTCCACGGTTCAACAACACAAACCACTGATACCTCACCAATCCCGAGCCATCTGCACCTCCCAGACTTGTCTGGGAGCAGATTAACTGCCATCAAATAACTGGTTAACTGGTTACCTGACTGCCATAAGATAACTGTTACTGGGCTGCCATAAAATAACTAACAACCAGTTATCTGGCATCACCCTCCTTCTATCGTCCCTTAGAGTTTGTTTTTAAAAACCCATAGATTTTAAAAAGCACTGACATCTAAATAAAAATTGATCAGCTCCAAGCAATTTCACCCTTCACAAGCCATTTTACGTGATTGAAGGCTTCAGCTCCCAGTTCTCAGAGGCTTCTCCAGCTCTCAATCATGTGTGAATTTTCCTCTGCTCTCTGTCAACAGCCAAACATGACAGTTCCTGTAACCACCAGGTGAAAGTCAGTCCAGATGTTGCCTCTGATTTTTCATTTTTTTAAACTAATAACAAATACCCACACACAAAGCAAATACAACACATACATGCAACAGTTCTGCTTTCGAGTAGCAAAGCCAGTTACTCCAAGGTATTCTCAGGAAATGGAAAAGCAATGTTCTTAAGGCTGACAGATTTCTGAAATGATCTTTATTTAACGTATGCTCGGTTTAACTGGTATTTTAGTAGAATTACTCTTTATGCCAGCTGAAAAGAAAGTAGAAAGTAAATCAACATGCTTTTCTTTCAGATAGACTTCAGTATCTCAAAAATTCACCAGTGGGAATGTGCTGCCAAGGTTGCCCCCCCGCCCATTACAAACCCAACCATACACCACTGCTATGACTGGGTGAGACTACAGCTATTGCAGAGGTGTGCTTGCATCTGTTCTGCCCTCGGTGAGAGCAAGGGAGAAGAAAGAAGGTGATGGATAATGCATTTTAACCATAACCATGCCATCCCCTGGTTATTTTTGCAGTACAAATGAGTTATGTCAGGATGAGCTGCATTTGCATTTCATTCACCAATTCCACTCAGAGAAGCAGTTAAGCGCCCTTATTTTTCACAGGAAGAGAAAAAAAAAAGTTGGATTCTCAGTTTATCTTAAAAAACGTGAACTGAAATAAAACGCATGTGCAAGCAGCACATTTATTGCATCAAGGGAAATAAGGCATCAAGCCAGAACCTGATCTTGTTTGCCACTATGTAAACGATGAGTAAGTCTGGTAGGGTCAGCAGAGCAGCCGAGTCACATGAGTCACAGCACAGTGCTCTTTGGAAAGATTGCTCCATGGCTAAATATACCACTACAGTCGCTTCAAGAAAAGCTCTGCGTCAACTTCTAATAAATGCTGGCGGTGACACTGAGCTCTGGGCACTCATAAAGCCAAAAGAATGAACAGGAATTAACAAGTGGCCTTAAAAACATATTGAAGAGAATGGAAGTTTTGTCTGCGCAAGAACTGAAGAATCAGACCTTTGCTAGTGAAAATCATGACCTAATTTTTCCACCACACACATTTAGCAACCTTTCAAGTGGGTCTGGGGGAGAAAAAAAAAAAAGTAGAAAAGGAAACAGAATTTTCTTCAGGATCAAAGTGCAGAAAATACCACTAAACTCAACAGACCAAGTTCGTGCAAGTTACCACTCAGCTCTGTGAAAACACGTAATTTTTACCAGGCTTGTCCCAGTAAATGATGACTTGCTCCTCCCAGGGAAATGCAATAACGAACCTACAGTTATCAGTGAACACGGATAGCCACACCGACAGAAGCCAATCCAACACCACATCCCTGTGATTAAGCAAAACAGCAATTCCAGTGAATACTCTTTATATCTCCATCTGATACACACAGTGCTGAATCTGGAAAAATAAGAGCTCAATAAACCATAAAATAAATGCCCTTTGATCTTTCCTTTTTTCAGTGGGGCCATAATTTAGTGCTATTACAACAACAGTTTCAAGTAACCAAAATTGCTTATCAAATGTATGTTTGCATTCTCTATCAACAAAGTCCTGAATTAGAAGAGATTTCATAATTCCTTATGAATTGCTCTCCTACCCGGTCTTTCCACTGGAAGCCTGATTAAATGAGTATTATTTCTTCTTAAGTGGTTTTACAGGTCGTTTATCTTAGATTTATGAGTATCAACCTACTTTAGAAGGTATTAGATAGCTTTAACGTTTGACACGTATTCTCTAAATCATTTACAGTGCTCTCCATTTGCACTAGACGATCGGTAATCTTCTCAATATTAGGTTTTATTGACAATGCACCATATAGAGTCCTTATTATATGGTAATGATTTAAGATAGGTGCAGGATTGGGAACTAATAAATCCAAAAGCTCATTTTTGATTGTTGACACAGAGCTGAGGAATAATGTGCATCCATCTAAATCACTCTGTTTCTCAATAACATCACACACACACGTGTTTAACCTGCTTGGAACAGGGATGTGCAAACAGATCCCAATTCTTGCTTTGAGCCTGATGGATTCCTGCTTAAAACTCTGTTTTTACTCGGAGAAAAGGCCCAGAAGATGTGAGGCTCTCCCGTGGGGTGGAAGCACCTTTCAGCATGTGGGAGGAACAGGGGCTCATCCCGGCTGTCCTGGCTCTTGCCCAGCTCTGTCACACCTGAGTCACGCCACAGTAAATATGCCCAGGGAGATCAAGAAACATTTTGTCTGAGTAGGGAGTTGGTAAAACTGAGATCAAGGGCTTAAAACTCATCCTCATAATTTATATTTGGGAGACAGCATTGAAAGCTGACATATATAACAAAGACATACCTTCATGTGGCCCCACATAATAATAATTTCACAGAAATATTGACACTGATAGTAACAGAATTCACTTGAATAATTGATTCCACTACTTCAATAGAAGATCAGCCCCCATATCTATATTACTCACAGAAAATTAGAGTAGAAGATAAAAAAATTAAAGTGAGAGCCTTTGGTAGCAAATGAACATCTTTCCACTGAGTTCTACAGAATTAAAGTCTCATCTGCAACCCTGTAATCCAAAGGTATGTCTTTGAAATGCACTCAGGAGATCTGTATCAGTCCTGCTTTTGTAGTGTGTCACTGGAAATGGTTTCTGGGGCATTGGAGCTGCATGATCCAGCGATTTGTTAAGTTGAAATGTGACATTTCAAAAAAAAAGGCTGGAATGATCTCAGAGCAAAACCAACACAAAAATCTGCATCCCTCTTTTATCCAAACAGATGCCTGCTAAGAAAACTCTAGTAAAAAAATGGGGTTAGTGGCAAAACTGCCCTGTGACAATTGCACAGTACAACTGTGAACAGCAGGGAAGTACAGCAAAAGGGAGTCTTTCTCTCACTTTGCTCATTCAGAAAACACCCCAAAACCTTAACTCAGGCTGGAGGCCTCTCAGGCTCACTCAGATGTTTACAAATGAGTCAGTAACAGAGGAAGTGGTGCTACTAAACACTGAGTACCCCGAACTCCAATCCACGTAAAACACCTTTTTAAAGCAAAGCATTGCTGTTCCCTTGTCTTACTTCAGCAAGAGCAGGCCCAGATTTAGTGGGAGAAAGGAGGAGAAAAATAAACCAAACCAAAACCAATAGTCTCCAGAATGAGGGCTCCCCAGGGCCATACACACACTTCTGCCCTCATCACAAGGGAGCACGTGCAGCCCCCCTACTCCCTAACCCATTAGCAGGCAATTTTCTAACACACTGTCAAAGAGCAGAATTAGCACAAGTTCCATTTTCCTTACCAGTGGAGCTAACTGCATTCTGAAATGCGCTATCTACATATTTTTAAGCTTGTTTCATTCACTCAGTTCCTAAATCAGCAAAATTTAACAATCTTCAACATCTCCCTGCCATGAGTGAAATTTCTTTTACTACTGGGAAGGAGGAAGGAGGTCAAGAAGGCTTGGGAAAATTTGTTAGCATGATCTGTAATATGAATTTGGCAGAAAAGAAATTGAGAACATTTCTTTGGAAAACAATCAAAGGGCAAAGTTTTCCTCTCAGAGCTGCGTGGTAATTCATGACTTACATGCTCCAAAGAAACTTGCTGCTCTGATTATTAGAATAGCAAACTATTTGCTGTCTGCCTGACAGACCAAAGATGGTCATTTTTCCTCCCTTTGTCAGTATCTTTCTGTTCAGGCAGGGCCACGTGTGTGTCCCTTGACACGCAGATAAAGACTGAATGATGCATCTCTGCTTGGGAGGATTAATCCAAGTTAGATATGGCACGAAAAGCAGTGACAAACAGTAACAGGGCATAAATTCTGGCTGAGTCTTGCAGAGACTGACAGATGCTTTCTCTTACCTGCATCTCACTGCTCCTGCTGTACAAGAAAAGTCACCGTCTTCCTGGTTATCCACTCACACCACCTCAACACCCACGTGCCACCCATAGAGCTGAGGGTCTTGAAAGCCTCTGAGCCGAGGAAACTTGAGCCTTCAGCATCCACTGCAGCTGGGGTTCATCAACAACACAAAATGACAGTGTGGAACTTATTGCCGTTGAATAGTATGGTGGGCAGGAGCAGAGCTGAGGTCAAAAAAGGACCAGACAAACTCACAGAGATGATGACTTTGATGATGTCCTTCGATTTCAGTCAATGGGTGCATCCTCTGGCTCCACAAGTTCCTAAAGCACCAATCCATGGAAGGGGTATGCCCTTAGGATGCCCTGCTCCTATGCTCTTCCCTAAGCATCTCCCACAGCCAATGCCAAAGTTAGCAGCCTGGGATACTTGGATCCTGCTCTGTTCAGATAAGACATTTTTGATGCTGCAATCATAAAATTAAGCAAGAAAATTGTCTTGGCTGAAGTTTAAAAAATGTAAGATTCAAATGTCAAGAAAATGTTGCATAAAAGATCTTCAGAAATGGCTGGAAAGAGATAAATGAAAACTTTGAGATATTCATGTAGACCAACCTCAGTGAAGGAAGGCAAAATCCTGATGCCACCTTTGCAGTCACTGGAGGAACAGGCTCACCTAAAAAGGTGCTATGAGCAACCTCCAGAGGCTCCAACCATAAATGACCATCCACATCAGCATCCTGAAGTGATACAGCTCCACCAGCCTTTCTCCAGGAACACAGAAGTAGCATGCTCATTTAGGAGTGTAAGTTTTTTGGACCATTCTTCCTCATAGCCTCCTGATGTCAAGGCCACAGGTCTCCCCTCTTGTTCCCCCTACCCTACCTGGCTGGGGTGCTTGTAGCAACTCACCTTTTCTTTTTCTCTTGAGTCAGCTGCAGAAACATTCAAAAACACATTCAAAATACACACAACTCCCAGCAGGCCTAGGCAACTCTGTGAGTGAAGAATTCTGCATGAACAAACCTCCCATTTAGTACACTCTCTGCTGAGACAATGACAGCACAGGCTTTAAAGTAGCATTACTGTGTTTAAAGCAGTCCACTATGTAAAATGTCAGGTTGTTTCTACCCTGGAAATATTTTACATTCCGTTCTTTCTGCAGCATTGCGAATTCCATGTCCTGTTTAAGGCTCTGCATCTGAATGGGACTCTCAATTACATGAGTCACTGCAACTATCCTTTGATTTTTTTTTTTTTTTTTTGGTACATGTGATCTGAACCCACAACTGCTGGAGCCCAAAGCTTGATCTGCACACCCAAAGTGCCACCACAAAATGGGCTGAAATGCTGATTCCAAACACTCAGTTTGGAGCTGCTCATGGCAAGCAGCGCAGTGTTTTGTCACTGCTGTCACTTCCTTGTGAAAGGTAGTGGAGAAGCAGAGGGGATTTCACCTTGAGCACAGCCCTCTCTGGAGTGCCAGCTGACAGAACTTTGTGGTTCTCTTCTACACCCTTCAGGGCCAAACCTGTGCTCCAGAGGCTTTCCAGGTAAGTACAACATGCCCACCTGGATGAACGTGTTTGAGTGGTCAGCTGGATCATGTGCTGAAGAGCCTGACTGAAACAGGCCAGGGCTGACTTTGCCCACGTTTTGTGGTCAGGTTGGCAGTGTAGGTTATTGAAGAAAATGTCTTATTCTCACTTGCGAAAAGCTGAATTTGAAGCCTACGCACAGTGGCTTTTCTGGGAAAACAATTTTTCTAGGAATGCCAGTTACAATTTTAGGCAGGAAACAGTGTGGCAATTTTCAAATTCAAATCAAAATTCGGTGCAAAAGAAGAGAAGCGAGGCTTGAGAAGAAAAGGTCATGACAAAACACTATAAAACAGGTAAAAAACTGTCTTCTCTTTTTGTCTCCTTTCCCATCACTTTCAAGCCAGCTTCTTACTAGAAAAGCTGCTTTCCATCTAAACTTCCATCACGCTGTCAGTATAATGCAGAAAAGCACTGCCTGAAAATAGAGCTTTCCTTTTACCAGAGGATAATTACTAGTTGTTCACTGTCTCATTATAAAATGCTAGTAAAGACCAGGATTCTGCCATGAAGATGCTAAAAAGCACCAATATTATACTTCAAATAGGAGAAATAATACTGTTCCATTTGTCCTCTGCCCCTGGAAAACCACCAGTTCTGTGGCAGACAAGGCAGAACACAACACCTCTTCCCTTCATTTCCACGAGATCTATCTGCTTTAAATTGAGAACTCTGTAGGGTGGGAACCTGTTAGGATCTATGCTATGTATGTGCATTGTAAAGACCTTTGTTAGATCAACCATGTGGCAAAAAAAAAAATCAAAGATAGTAATACCAAAGCCTCAACTGTAGGTCCCAGGAATGACAGCATAATTATTTTTAGAGATGACTATAGCAGTAACTCAACATGACATGAGAGACTGGAGAAACAGTAAGCCTGATTTAAACCAATGGGAAAGCCAGGAATGCAGAATGGAGACTGTTCCTAATGCACCATATTGCATCTGAACATTTTGTTCCTACCCATCTATCCAAAGCATGACGTTTTGCATTTCATATTAACATTCTGAAGACATTAAAGGATTCTTCAATTCGATGTTCATATGCTGTGTCAGAACTCACACTCTGACTGCCTAGAGAGATGCTATGTCTACCTTTTACTCATCTTCCTTCCCTCAGGCTCCTAGCCATCCTCCTTCCCACTCCCAAAAAATCCCAGGCTCTATTCTTTATTGGTAGCATTATTTAGTTCAGCAGAAAGTTGGTTACAAATATGGTTTGTGGGATTTGGACTTCACTCTGGATTTCTGCACTACCTCAGCTGTTATGCATATGTACTGAGACTGACTGCTAACAAATCATCACAGTAATACTTGAGGTTCATATACCATTTCTCATCTTCAAAGCACTTCAAAATTTCCCAGAGGTTCTACAAAATCTGGGAGAGGGAGAAAGAGCTACGGGCAAAAGTCTTTGTTTAGCATTGGTCTTAATATAAACCACAGTTAGTCCCTTTCTGCTTAGCACTACAGCAGGAATGCTGCAGCCCTCAGATTTAGGTCTGAAGTGCTAAACAATGCTAAATTGCCAATAACACATTTTCACTAAGAAGTATTTAAAATACTCTTTGTCATATGGACAGCTCTCTTCAAAAGTTCTGTTCTCACCTTTGAGTTCAAAACTAGGGAAATGGTGACATTAGCATAATGTCTTGGGAGATGGATTTATGTATCAAAATAAAGGGCATTTTGATTTCAGAAAGTTTTGTTAACAAAAAAGTCATATTTCATAGGAATAAAACAACAAAGAACATAACCAGGAATCAAAATATTTTTTAAAGGTAAAACTAATAATGCTTCATGAATTCCTTCAGTGCTCAAAACAGAACAGTCAGCTCTAAATAGCTGAAAGGAAGCACTCACTAATTTGCTGGCCAGCACTGCAAAGAGCAAACAGAACTTGGAAGTGAACCATTACAGGCCTTACTTCTCCTTATCACGCACCAGGGGAAGAATTTTTCTCAGTGCACGAGACCAAGTAAAATGCTGTGTCTCCTTCAACCAGGGAACCATTGGTTTGCAGGAGCTCCGTGCCCACCCTGGACACACCCTGCAGAGCACAGCCAGGCTCCTGGTGCCCGGGCACAGCTGCTGGGTGCTGTCTTTGGCTGTGGGACCACCTCCTGAGTGCACAGGACTGACCCTTCTGGCTGCACGCTCGGTGCTGAGCCCACCAGCAGCAGCCCCTGAAAGTCAGGCAGCATCAGATCAGACCTTTAAGGAGAACTGCTATGAGCTATTTTCTTCTTTTGACTGGCTGAGTCAGGCTTGCAAATTTTTTTTCATTTACCACCATCAAAAAATGAGGACAAAATGAAACAAAATCGAACTTTTTACTTAGTGGTAAAGAAATATGAAAATGCAATGAATCAAACACTCTATTTCTCATGTATTCCACTAAACATGTAATCCAATCCAGCCTTTACGCTTCAAAGCGTGACTTGTATTTCACATGCTTTCTGGGGCACAGAGTTCTGTGACACAGTAAATACAGGCTGCAAGTTTGAAACATAGATGTTAAACCAGTTCTTCCGAGGTCATTTATTTCGTTGGATTCCTTTTGAGCATGAAACATTTCTATAATGTCTGACAAAATATGGAAACATTCTCAGATGAAAGGATACATGCATTCCAGAAAAAATACCACTGAAATCTAAAGGAACTCTTCTTGGGAATACTGAAGTGCAAACTCTTCAGTTATGCAATTTTAATATCGTGGAAAGAAAGAAGTGTAAGCTATTAAATTTTTTTTAAAGCTTAGGAAGCAAATTAAAACAAAGTAACATACATATTATTAATGAAAAGCTACAGTGAAAAGTGCGTAATTACATGTTAATTAAATTCTCTCCTTATTATTTCTGCAGTGCCTCAAAATGATGTTTTCTCTCTATGTATTCTCCTTGTAGCAACATTTCCTGAAAAAAACCATAGGTGTAAAGCAGAAACTGTTAAATATTTCACAACTGGGAGAATGAAACTGCAGCTTTTTTTTTTTAAGTTAGAATATCTATTCAGAAATAAACTGAACTTCAACATGTTTTAATTATGTGTCCTTCTGTTTATAATCTTCAGCTTAAGTCTAAACTAAACAACAACGCTGGCAGATGACTGTAAATTTGAGGGACTGGGATGAAGTACTTCTAGGTAAATGTTAACAGAACCATTTTCCTCTATAGAGAAATAATTTTGTTCAGGCAGCAAGCCAGCCTCTGTGTGTGCCATCCCCTACTGCCCAACTCCTGCAAAATCCAGTATCACCTTTCTTATCTGGCTATTTAGGAGTTTTCAATTTTTCTCTTCTCCAAGTCTAAGCTTCTTCCTGCATTTGCAGCTTTTCATTTATGTCTGCCTGTAAAGAAAATCAGAAGAAAGGAGTGGTTATGATGGCGCTATCTTAGGCTGCACATTGTCTTTGTGGTTTTGACACAGTGTAGTGCAGCAAGGCAGGCATTATCCTGCACACCTTCCTGTTTTGCAGACAGAACGGTGTTCCAGCCTGTCCTTGTGTGATAACACGTTATCATATTGCCGTGCACAGCTCCGATGGATGGCATGGCTGCCACGGGCAGGAAGTGATCTGGGACAGCCATTCCTCACGTCACCTTGTCCTGGGAGACAGGCTCATTTGCCTGTATTCTCAGACAGCCTTACCAAGAGACACCAAGTCAGAAAAATTGCTTCGGGATCCGGTTGTTGCCACTGTTTTCCTTTGCTGCAGATGTTTGTTCTCTAGGGTAATGTGTTTTATTGAAACAGTGCTGGAATTAGAAAGCATTACTGAAAATGAACAATAAAAAAGTGTATTTCTGTGATGCTGCTTGTCTGTCTTAATTACAAACACAATTATGAATCTGTATCTCATTCTGGAAATCCAAACTGCTGTAGACACTGAGTGTTTAATTTGCAATGTAACATTTGTGGGGAAGGTACAGGGGTTGTGACATATTCTAATGAAATCTTTGGCAGTGATAATGCATAGCAATCTCTGATTCTATGGCATTTGGAAATGTGGGATCACTGGAAAAAGGGCCACAAACACTGGTGTTTAATGGGTAATTTATGCATATTTATCAGTACCAGCATTGATTACTGCAAAAATACAAGAGAAATGGAAGAAGTGCAATGACAGTATTTCTAAGAGTCATAAAGTTTTGTTCAAACAACTGGGACAGGCTCACAGGTCTTTTACAGACCCTACACAAACTGTTCCAAAACTCAGAGTAACATTCTTAATGGAATTCAGGTAATTTCTGATAAAGCAAATGGATTTGTCCCAGAAGCCCTTGCAGTAACTCAACATTTTAGGAACTTTGTGGCTTGCCAGGCCTAGAAATCCCTGTTAGCGCTATTCTGCAATCTATCAGTGGGTGACCACAGCTAAAATGTTTTCAAAGTTCTCAGTAGCTCAGATTAGAACCAAAAGGCTGGAATTTCTCTCTCAACTTCGTATCTTTGGAGACAGCCTTCACCATATTCAATCCAAGTGTCAACAAATACGTCCCCATCCCTTCACATGATGTGTGTACTTGGTTGCTGGAACGCTGATCCTCTGGGCTAATCCTCTCCCAGCCACTCCAGATGCCTTTTCTCCTCCAGGTTTCACATCCCTCTGTCTCTGGCCCTACCTCCAGTCAAAATCATCTGCCACCACACTTCACCATGGCTGCTGCTGAGACCACTGAGTGTCAGCACTGTGACATCAGACTAAAAGTTATTTTCAAGACTCAATTACAGCAACAGCTGCCTTGTTAACGCATATGTTAGGACATAATGAAGATTGTGAAATTGTACTCCACACATAACAAAAAATGGTATGAGTTTGATCATGAATCAGGTAAAAATCTAATTATAGGATTACTTCAGAGGTCAAGATACTGAGAAAATGGGTGAAAATGATACACTAGTGAAAGAATTAAAACCTGAGGGGAAATGATTTCCTTTCTATACAACCAGAGTTGCAAAAGAAGGACAAAAAAAAGCATTTTTCTCCTCTGTGCAGTTTTGTAAAGAAAAAACCTCTTAGCACTGATATTAATGACATCAAGGTCAAGTGAAAACCAGGAATTCACTCTTTTCTATTGGTAGGGACAGGAGTAAGAGAACATAGGCCAGAGATTCCCTCTGATTTCTAAAGACATGTTGAAATGGAATATGAACTCAAATAGGTAGATCTAATGATGGCATCATTATTCCAATTAATATTCCCCACTGATGCATAGTCCAAGTAAAGCAATTTATCAATACCACACTATTTTCAGATAATATTAGGTATTTATTAAACTGCTGCTTAGTCAATAGTGTCTAATGTGCTGTATCTGAAGTTCAAAGTGCCTAATGCCACCAGGTTGTTGCCAGTAAGACCAAATTCCAGCAGCTCCTTGGTACAACTCTGTTCCAGCAGATTTGCTTTCAATCATTTCCTATTAATTCCAGAGACAGTAGCTTCCTTCCCTTCCATGAACCTCACAGAAAGAAATCATGGACCCCTCAGAGTCTGTAGACCACATACTGACAGCTGTTCTGTTCCATTAGGGCAGCTCTTGTGTAGTCACACACCTACCAGACAAAGCCTAAAATTGGCATAAATGAGTCATTTCTTACACAAATTGAAGGATGTGTGACATAGATGCATCTAACAATTTATATTAAGCACACATTGCAAATACTCCAGCACAGCAGCTGGTCCTGAACCCCTGAGAAGGAATTTTATCACTGACATCACTGAGAGCAGGATTTGGCCCGTGTTTTTGACACATAGTAAGGCTGAAGATATATGTTGTCATATTACTGAGTATTTTTTATCTTATCATATGTAAGCTGACTAAACTAGGAGTTATTTATAGAGGCTAATTCACATTTTTACAGCATATGGATGTGCTTTTTGCCAGCTTTAGCACAAATACAGTTTATATTCATTAAGACTGAGCTAGCTAATTAACCATAGACAGAATTAGTGAATAGCTTTCTAGTAATAGTACCTCAAGGTTGCCAATAATTTCATTTGGGATTTCACACGCTGCAGACTTCTCATCTTCAGCAGTGACTCCAGCCTGGGAAGATGCTGCCTCTGGACAGGGCTCTTGCAGGTAATGCCCCTGGTCAGCCCCCTAGCAGCAACCAGCCCCAGGAAACACTGTGTTAGAACATCCTCCTGCCCCCTCCAAGACCCAACAGCACCAGCACAAGGATAGGCAGCAGGACACAGAGCTGCTTTTGGCAAGTGCTGCCTTGCCAGAGACCATCGTGGCTGTCTCACTCTGCCCAGGCCAGGCAGACATCCTCACACAGGGCCAGAGCCCAGAGGGGCTCACTCAAATAAATATCCTCTGCTGACTGATTAATGCCTTAAAAGTCATTTCATTCAGTCTTAGAAGAGAATGCATGCTATGTTCTAGAGAATAAATTTCACCAGTGACTGGGAGCCAATGGAAATTCACAGAAAAATAGCTTAAAAAACCCCCAAAATGAATTAAAAGGAACAGAACTATACCTGCAATTCTGTCGCTGAAGCTGAGGGGGAAACTGCAGGTTGGTCAAGTTCAATCTCATCCTGGTAGCATTAAATAGAAAAAAAAGAAAAAAGAAGAAAGTAATTCATGTTTAATTATTGCTCAGAGGTTTCTTGCAGATTTTTTCAAATGGAAATGAAATGGCTGGCAAACAATAAAAAACAATACTTCTTCTGTTACTATCCAGGTGCTCAGAATGGGAAAGCATTCTGAAAATGATTATAGATCAGCTTTAATTTCTAGTTGCCTCTCAAGGGGCCCTCTTTATAATACTTGGAAAGAACAGATGATTTTCATAATTTCATAACACTACAGCTTCTTACTCATGTGGATAATTACGTTTAGAAAACACAGTGCTCAGGTAACATTCTGTCTTCCCAGTGCAAATTTGTCACTTCTGAGCAGGGACCTTGCTGCAGTTCGGAATTGCAGGGCCGTATCAGAGGAGTCAGTTGGAGTGAAGTTGCAGTGACACCAAATCCAATGAGGCCCTAAGAACAATATTTTAATATGTAACTATAATTTAAGAGTCACTGATGGTCAGAGTTTTGCTGCTTCATCTTGTCCCTTTGCTGTGACCATGGGAAGCTCCCTGGGGTTGTGCTGGTGTGTGACTCGGTCCCAGGATGCTCTGACAAGGGCAGGGCTTTTCCCCCCGGGAGCAGCTGGATGAAGCACCAAACCCACGCTCGGCTTCTCAGGAGTGATGCAGAAGGCAGCCCTGTGTCCTCTAAAGGGACAAGGTTTTGTGTCCTACTTAAAAAAAATGGATGACAGAGAACATATGTGCCAAATAGGGCGAAAAAAGGCATTTGTGAACGAGCAAGGAGCAGGGTACAGCACTGAAATGGTGTGTCTGGGGCCTCTACAGGGGAAGTGCCCATCGAGAATACGAGGCAGATGTTCCAGTTCTGAGTCAGCGATTACAAACAGGATTTTGCTTGGATGGTGTAAGTAAACGACATTAATTCACATCAGGGTAATTGCAGCTCCCATTAATTAATTTCCTCATACTTTTGAAATCATAGCTAGGTTGATATTTGGGTCATTTAGTTACTTGCTACAGTTAAACATGCTAAAAATATTAAAGATTCTATACATCTGCAGAAGTGATAGCAACAACTGAAAATAAAAAGTTAGACCTAGCCACTTCACTACAATAAAAATCTCTTTTGTAGTCCTAAAAGCTTTTCAGAACTTCTGTTTGAACTCTGTCACTACCTCCAAGGTTCCCTGTCATGTGTAAGCTCAGTAAAGTAGGTAGACGGTATTAGCCCGTGTTCATAAGAACCTAAAAGGCTGACAGAAAGATTTGCAGATTATAACTGAGGAGAAAAACAGATTTATAGAAGCATTTTCCTCTATCACTTGTAATTCAAATTTTCAGCACTTTGTCAGTGCCTACATACTCACAAAAGAAATAGTCAGAAAGTTCGGGTTTGGTATCAAAATGAAAAAACTGACTTAAATTATTATTCTTTCAATAATAAAGACACTTTGTTTTCAAATTTTATTTTTTTTAAAACTAGAGCTTTTTAAATTTAGCAACTATTTCCATTTTCTCTGATTTCTTACCTTATATTTTCTTATTAAAAATATTAGCTGAAGCTGATGAGAATTCAAAATTACTTTCTGCTTCCTTAAAATAATATTTTTTGCTTAGTTAGTTACTTATTCACTCAAAAGATATTTTTTTATTTAGATTAAATCATTATTCCATTTATTCTCTCCAGTCCAAATCTAAAAAAAGTAAAATAACGTAAAAAAATAGACCAGGTTCTTAGAATCAATTCCAAGCTGATCAAATACATTTTTGTTGCACGGATATGATTTTCAGAGGTTCTGTTTTTCTGAATAATATTTTTACTTCACTGCGTCTTTTTACAGAGAGCCATTCTTTACTCATCTGTTCCATGTCTAATAATAACCCTTGGATCATTAAGAAATAACTAAATTGCAGCAGAACTAGTCTCTTTAATGAGCCATAATAGTCCCAACATTCAGCCAGAAGTTTTTTTTTAAAGACTGTGAAACTTCAATGTAGAATATGAAGCATTTTGTTTAGTAATAACAAGTTTATGAGCAGGACTACAGTTTACAGCCAAAATATAGTGACCTAAAAATGCCATTCTGCATTGCTCCTTCCTATACAGTGTGTCCTTAACAAGTCCAGGGGAAAATGAGAACGAATGAATTGTGGTGAGAGCCCGAAGCCAACAAACGTATTTAAATGAATCCTTCTGATGCAATACTTTCCTTTAAAAAACACAATTAAGTCT
The DNA here is from genome assembly GCA_013397055.1 of Pachycephala philippinensis. Lineage (NCBI taxonomy): Eukaryota > Metazoa > Chordata > Aves > Passeriformes > Pachycephala > Pachycephala philippinensis. Next base: position 149,392 of record VWZT01013003.1, on the reverse strand, counting down.
TTGTGTTTCCTTTGAACAAAACCTCATGTTTAATAGCACCAATGGCTCTGTAGTAAAATCTATTTAAAAACAGAGAAGGAGACACAGTAAGTTTTATACAGTTACAGTGGCTTTAAAAAAATGTTGCTAGTTTCTGAAGTCTGAGTAAATTTATGGTGAATTACTCCCACTGACCTACATTAAAAACTTCATCCTCCTTTTTTAATTCCTGAAGATTTGTCATTATGTGAGCATTATTCACTGTGACAAAGATGTATTACTCAAAGTGTCCTCTTGAATCAATATAACTATCGAAATGTGAGAAACAGTTTGGCAAGATGATAATGCCTTAAAATTAATTGGCAATATTTTCCTGCACATTGCGGTCCAGCGGGTCCACGGGAATTCAAACATAAAGAAATTGTGAGGCAGTTGCACAAATGTAGCTGGCATATCAGTGTCAGCTGCTCTGAAAGAGACTGCAGGGACAATTAGGTGCACTGTTGCTGCCAATCCCGAGGTGAGGTGGGGTGCCAGGAGGCCCCTCGGCCGGGAGAAGTCACCCAGGTTGGGGTGGGACTGATGGGTCAGCAGCACTTCCCCAGCCCAGCAGCACCAGCCCGGCTGAGAAGTGCAGCTGGTGCAGGCACTGCTCTCAGAGCACAGCCCCGAGCCACAGCCCCGCTCTGGAATTCTTTCTGCTACAAGTGTGCATAAAGACAGGTTTGTATAAAAGGTGCTGTGTTGTTCTCTACATAAACTCACACTCTTTTCTTCTTGTTGAGAGGTAGCAAATTGCCTTTTTACAAAGGTAGGCAAAGAAAAGAGTAAAACAGTACACAGGGAAATTTCTAAAACAGAATAATGGCAGGAAAGAAGATTGGTAAAGCATTCTAATAGATGAGCTCCACAGATGTGGTAGTTATTATAAAATTAGCTTTGCATAACTTACCAATATACCATTACATTTTCCCCCAGATGTTATCTGTTACTTAAATTAATTTTGCTTAAGTTACTATTATTGCAGATTTTATCCATGCTGTATTTTATTATTTAAGTTTCTGTGGCATAAAACAAGCCCTGGCTGATAGCGTTACTTTTAATAATATATATAAGAGGTTTTAGTATTATAGAAATGGCTGCTGGGTATATCTTAATAGTCATAGCACAGAACGTCTGCTCTCAAAATATTATGTAGATTAAAACCAGCTATTTACTTACACTCTAATTCAAGGCATTGGAAAGGTCTGCAGTATTTATGTATGTGGTATGAAGGGAAACAATCTACTCCAGGAATAAATATCAGAGTTTGGAAATTAGCAAAGCTAAGGTCAAGGTCAGTTTGGATTTACTAACGTACTTGCTGAAAATGAGAATTCAGAGTTTATGTTTACTTATTTCATAAATGAGAAAAAAGACTGAGGGGGTGATGCATTTGCCTCTTCGGTAGAAGGCTTTTGTATCACAGAAACATTTTTAAACCACCTTTTCAGCTTGATATTATCTGAAATTCTGTACTCCTTTCCACACAGTCTTAACATAAATTCTCTGCAGCTAATCTTACCAAACACAGGAAAATGATTATTTATAAGGATTGGAAAAAAGATCCCACGTTCACCATGGACCATTCCTAAAGCCTTGCAACATCTTTCAAAGCCTTTCAATGGATTTGGGTGTGATTTATACGAATGGCAAATGAGTTTCAAAAAGGGAGTTCTTTGTGCATTATTCCCTATATTTGTATCACCTGTGTAGTTTGTACTTGTATGCCATGGGTCCTTATGCTACCAGAGGCCTGCACAGATTTCTCTCATCCATACGTGAGATTTGCTACCGAACAAACTCTGTAATACAGGATTTACATCACTTTGCTATTCATGCTAAGCATGCCTGGCCACACACCTCCAAACGTGCTGAATTTCAGCTGCTGGAATAAAAGGCATTTACAAGAGATGGTTTGTTGGCTGCCTGTATTTCATGTGGTTGAATTTGAATGAATACCTAATGGACAAAGATGCACTGACTCAAACCAGCCTGCCTTTTTTTCATCCCTCTCCTTTAACCTGGCAGCGAATGCAAACACACCAAACCCACCCCACCTGCCTGCGGAGGCATCGCCCACCAGCGCTCCCACAGGAGGTTCCTGGGAGGCTGCTGATAGCTCTGCAAATACATCTGCCACCCTCTTTTGCAGCAATTTAACACACGAGGTCCAAGGGACCGAAGGATTTTACGAAGCGCTCAAAAACTTAACCCAGATATCTGATCTCTGTGGTGTGACTGAGGTGGCAGAGCTTCCTCCCGCACACCCTCGCTGCACGCATTTGTATTAATATTAAAAGTAGAATTAAGATCAATGAGGGCCTAAAACTCTGCCTCTGAAGGATGTTCCCCAGTTGCTAATGATGCACATGGAAATTCTGTGTATGTGTTCCCGGGCAGGAGTTTTCAAGCCACTATTCCTAAAAGGGGCAGAAGTTCAGTGAGTCAAAGGTAGGCTTTATTCTCTTTTTCCTGCATTTCAAAAACCAAGTCAATGTGTTCTAAAAGAGAGTTTTCCATGTTTCTGAGCTGCGATGTGGATCGACTTTGTTGACAATACATTAGTAATTAATCTAGTCTAAAATAGCTATTTGAAGCAATTTGGTGCCTACATTGACAAAACAGGATCTCCTCCTCCCCCCAGGAAGCTGTAAATCAGTCAGTGACATCTGGCCTCAAGGACATCAGAGTCATCTGAAATGTGGTAATTTATATTAATGAACATCAATATTAATTTTTAAATAAAAAGAATTTGCTACTGCCATTATGTTTACATAAGAAATATTATTTATAGCTTGTGTTCCTCCTTTCCTACATTTTGCCCATAAATTACTGTAAGGAAACACAATGTCACAGTTATAAATATTTTTCCTTGGAGTTAAAGCTTTTACATATCCTCTTACTGTTTTCAGTAACTATATGAGGACAACAACCAGGATTTTCTTGCTACTCCAGGAATTGCTGCCAATTTTAATGCTTGACTGAGTAGAAAAGGGTGCTTCTACAAAAACAACCAAAGCCTTCCTCTCTAGAGATATCTTAATGCAGAATGCCCTTAATACCTAGATTCTGTAAGAATCTATCTATCCTAACATACCAGGAAAACAAAACCTCCTGATTTTACTAGGCTGCAGTTGTCTTCTACTGCTTTTACCAAGCTTCCAATTATTGCTGCCAATTCGCAGATTATTTAGAAAGACAAAATGAAAGACATTAAAAAAAAAGATCCCCAGTTGGCTTTAATGCTGAGGACACATCACTAAATGATTCACCTTGGAATGGTCACTCTAAATTCTCGTTGTATTTAGCATTGCCAAATCTCCTAGAGTTATGGGATTATAAGAGAATCTCAGCTTTCATTTAAAAATAAAGTTAGCTCTTATGGTTGCAGAGGAAAGATTGAAAACATAAATCTTGAACGCTCAAAAACTAGACTGCAAGGAAAAGGAACCAAACAATTATTCTTAAGCAACTCATGATTTTTTGGGATATGTCTCATCATTTTAAATGCTCGAGGTTAACGTAACCCTTTTAAAAATAGTACCTACACATTTTCAGGAGGGGTGAAGGATTTTTTTTTTTTTAGTTCTTGAAAGTGCAACTCTTGCACGTCTGGACTCTTCAAAGTACCAACCTCCCCTTTTCCACTTCAAGGGCACCCATCAAACAAGCAAAAAAAGCCAGCTCCTATTTTGCCTGTACAGTCATCATCAACAGGGATCTAAAGTCATTTAAAAAACAACAAAATAAAACCCCACAAGCACCTTTCCCACACTAACCACCTATCTAGAGCTACAAAAATGAAGGCCCTTTTTATTATTCATGTGATCGCATCTGAAAACCATAAAAGTAAGTTCTGTTGAACCCAGTGAACAACAGGCAGTCTAATATTTTGGTGGCATCCACCTTTATCAGGTTGGAGCTTTACACCTCCTTGTTTTGCATCTCTTTTCCCACATTATTTAATCAGTAAAGATCCAACATGAATGCTGAAAACGTCATGATAAAAATGTGAAACCACACTTGGCCAGGTGCATCTTGGTACCTCTTTCTGGGACCAGGCTTCAAGCATTTTATAAATACTTGCTGCAATTCCATGCTCTCAGAAAACCAATTTGCATGAGAGCATGTGCCTTTGGCAACAAAATGGCCTATAAGAATTAAATTGCTTAGGGGGCTGGTATTCATCACACCTGCTTTAGGGGCTCTGTCAACCCCCTAAACCCCTCCTTGCAGGAAGTGCAAAGATGACTGCCTCTCCTGAGAGACACTCAGAGCAACTAAGATGAATTAAGAACCTAAAAATTCCTAAATGTACCTGCCCAGGACCGCAGCAAGCACAGCCTGCTCCCTCTCCTTTTCCCTGGGGGAACCTAGGAAAGCTGGCTTCCTCACGCAGGGTCCCTGGTTTGCCTGGTGCTGGGAAACATGAAATATTCCCTTTTTTATTCAAATGGTCACTGTAGGAACTCAGAGCTGATTACCAGCACCACGTGTTCCTCCTGCACCCCTGTGTGTAGGGGAAGAGTCAGACAGCTGTTGGCACTCTCCTGGACTGTTTTTTCCAGGTGTTCTATCTGAGATGCAGCAATATGTCACCAACTTACTGTTCCACAGGGCTTTAGGTCAGCCCTAAGACTTCCAAAAAAAGCCTGCTAATGTAGACATGCCTGTTTCCAGCACGTGTGGATGTCCAGTGTGTCTCATGCTCTGCACACACCAGTTCAGAGCAGCCTGTGCCCCTGGAGCTGAGCCCCACCAGATTTCTCTTAGTTCAGCAAGCACAGACTTCAGGCTTCACCTAAATAGGAGTGCCGTGTACAGGAAAGAAAGACACCAAGAAGATTCCAAAAACCTCAGAAAATTTAACTCCCTCCACCTTTTAGAACAAAAAGAGTTTGAGAAGAGCCTGGGGGCTGCTGCTGAGAAAGTCTGACAGCAGAAAAATAGTATTTTGCTGTTGATACAGTAAAGTGCAGTCACTGCCTGACGCTGGGAAGAGGTCCCACCTCCTGCCTTTGTCTGCCACTGCTCTTGGACAGGCTTCCCTTCCTACCCACTTCCTCCAAAATCAGCCTTTCCTCCACACGAGACTGGTCATGGACAAACCCCTCACACCACTGCCCCGTGCTCTGCACATTCTCTCAACACCAAATTCCAGGTGAACAAGCTCTCTCCAAACTCCTCTCAGTCATTAGGTGCATTAGATGTGGATAGGCTTCTCTGTATTGATTCACCCCCAGCTGATGCTACAGAAAATAGCTGCACTAACATTTAAAAGGTTGCATTAAAAAACACCCAAACCACCACAACCTAAGGAATATTGATCCAGAGCTAAGAGGGGGAAAAAACTGCTCACACAATTTAAAAAATACAATATAGATTTTTTTTAAAAAATATGCCACATTAGAAAACTTTCCAGAATATATGGCCACATAAAAATGGGGAGCTTGTGTTCTTTGTTATTAGACCTAAAACATAAGGTCTTTTGCCTGAGTGTGTAAGTTTCTGTTAAAACAACAATTTGTCCTGTGGACTGTAAATTCAATTACTGTTTTTATTGGAATCACATTTTGCTTTGGAAACAATCATGCAGAAAAACAACCAGTAACTTAGACATCTTAAAAACATCTCAGAACAGGCATGGCTCTGAGAACAGATCAGTTATGGTAATTTTTCCACTGTGAACTGCAAGGTTTTTTAAATCCATTTCCATATTTTTAATTAACACCTAGTTAAAAAAAAATCTTACTGTAGGTCATTTTAATCACAAATGGGAAAACAAATTTGTTTTATCAGAAAATTGATTCAACACTATTTTAGGGACTTATTTTTCATGTTTTTGTCATAAAAATTAAGCCATTAGCATACATTTCCCAATTTGGGAATGCAGAAGCAAGCCAGTTCTTCTCTGAAATTTCAGAGTTACAGTTTTCAGTCACCTCTCTATGTGAAACTAGTCTATTTTAACACCAGAATATTTGATCAGCACACACAAAACCCCCACATAAGTCTAAGATATCAGTACTTCTTTACAACTCCATTTCCATATAACTGGAATCTGCAGAGCTCTAACCATAGCCTGTTAGTCACAAGAAAGCACCCGTTCCTTAGTGACACTTGGATTTGGTGCCCCATCGTAAAGAGGCTCCTCTCGTTACGTACGTGTTCAGAAATCTGTTTTTGCTGCATCTCAGCCTGAGTGCCCGTGTTTGTTTTAACTCTCCCTTCTAATCCTGCCACTCACGTTGGATAAAAACGCAGCTGTGGGTAGGGGCAGGGTCGGTCTGGTGAATGCAGGCGTTACACAAAGCCTCGCCTCAGCACAGCTTGGCTAGGTGGGTGATTTGAAATCTAGTAAAGCTTCCCCTTGGTAAACTGCCAAAGCCAACCACACCTTGGATGATGTGAGGTTGTTTTTGAGAAGGTAACATCTCCTTACAGATTATCTCCTCCCACTTCGACTCGGAAGGTTTCTGAGAACAGTCATTTCCATTTCTGTTGGGGCATGAAATGGTTTCTGCTGAGAAAGAGCATAAATCTCGTTCTGCTTTGACTTGTTAGGAAGCTCATGACAAATCGTATAATCCAATGTGGATTTTTAGAATTTGTTTAAACAATGCATGAGAAGAAACAAACATCTCTACTGAATAATTTCTCTCCAATTAAAAAAACAAACAAACAACAGTCTCTTAACTCCCTATCCCTTATAAATTCTGTTAACTACATCTTCCAGAAAATTACCAGGCACACAAGTAACAGAACCAACAAAAATCTAACATTTGTTCAAAGATTTCCACGATCATACAGAATTCTATCACAACTCAGAATAGAGAGCAAACACTTCTAACTTTGGAGTGAAAATCTTGAGTCAGCCATAGAATAAGTGAAGCTAAAGGGTACTGCATTGAGTTGTACACGGCAGCCTTTCCTCTCCTCCCCTTGGGCTTTGTCTTTCTGAGAAACTCTGAATTAGGCAAAGAACATGTGATCACAAAGTTTGCACAGTTTGCCTGATGAGATAAAGACAATGTGTCGGCTTTTGATGGGAAAAAAACGAAGCAATGATGCCAAAGGGTTTTATTTATTCCTTTCAGCAGCACCTTTTCCTTGGCAGCTTTCCTAAATAGCAATGTCATAAATACCTAGAGGGAGCAAGCACCCAATGGCAGCATCTTCTCTTGAGAATGCAGAGCCATACCCAGAAACATGACATCGCCTACTCTGAGGTTGCTGCCTTTTGATCTAACCCTTAGAAGAAAGCACTCAGCAGGAACATCCAATGTGTCTGCATTGCCAAGCAGAGGAGTGGAGAAGATAGGAAAATCACTGATGGCTGGGAAGCTCAGCTGGCAACAGAGAGAAAGGCAGGCTGGGTGAGGACACAGGACTTCATTTGGTGCTGTGGAAGGAAAGAGCAAGAGCAACAGGAAGAAGCAACCAGGTCTCATGGGCGGAGGAGAGGCAGTAAGGCTGAGCATAACCCAGAGAGCACATCAAAGATCACACTGAAGACTCCTGGAGGTGGGCCCTATTCACTTCCTTACCTACATCAAGCTTTTTCCCTCCAATAGTCCCTTGCTCCATCTAGACAAAATGTCACATATCCCAGGTCCTTCTATCATGTGGTTCTCCATTTTGGTTTTAAAAACTGGCAGAATGTGAAGCAAATCTCACATCTGTCACTGGGTTTGTGCTTTTATGTTGGCCAGAAATATTGACCTATGCACTGAAACACAGTCCATACACACACACATACATATATATGCAACTCTTAATTGTTGTTTAAGCCTGGAAGGACTGAAAAATAAAATTAAAAAAAGAAGGTTTTGGAAGAAGGAGTCAATACCAAGAGCTGAAAACAAAAATGACTCAACTAGAGACCCTAGAGAGAAAAGACCTTATGAAGTATGATAGACAAATTTTTAGTAAAGTCCCGCTGCACAAAGTATCTTCATGTTTATAGGACTGACTGGTTCAAGAGTTCTTCGCAGGTGTCCACTGTATCATGTATACACTCTAATAAATCATACTGGATGCACAGCTCCATGTGGAAAAAATAGAGCTGATAGGAGGTACCTTGGAAAAACTTGGCCCCAGAACCAGAGACAGGTTATTTTTCCATGACAACAAGTAATAGATATATTTCTCTCTCCATGGTAAATTAGTCTCAAAGCAGCACCCTCCATCAGAGAAAGACCTTAAGGCACTCTTATAATACAAGTGAAAGCCAAATGGAGAACTTTAACTGGATTTTTTTAACAGCCCTAAAATTATTAAAATCATGAACTTTAAATAATTATATTTCAACCAGTGTTTTACTAGTTCTCTCCCTACCTTCTCTGATTTTAATTTTCTCACTTGTCAGCATGTCTTGGCAGTGAGAACAAGAAAGACCTCAAACCTTTGCTGATTGCTTTCCACGCAATCTGATTTCTATAAATTAGAAGTTGCTGATGGGAAAGCAGACAGCAGTACCCTTTGATCAAGATACACATCTTGATCTCTTTTATCATTTTTTAAAAAAACAATAATATTACAACAAAAAAAAAATCATCATACAAGCTTTTCGATCAAAGTGTGTCACTGTCTGCTTCCCAGTCAACATACTGCCAGTAAATTGGCGAGGTGCCCGGAACGCGCAGGCAGCAGCTGGTGGGTTTGATTACCATCTGTATAGCCACTAATGTATAAAATATTGTGTCTCCATCTAGTGGGCATCTGCAGTTTACAGGAAATTTGAAAATGGGTTGGAGCCGACTTCCGTGGGTGGCAGAAGGAGCTTCACTCGACTCCCCACCAGCAGAACTGGGCCATCTGAATCAAGCAAGGCTTCGGAGCCCCGGCCCGGTTCCATCCCTGCACTGGCATTTGTCCTTGAAATCACGTTTGCTGCAGAGGCATCCACAGAACAATTCTTCCTGTTCTCACAACAAACCACCTCTTCCCAGTGCTCTGCAGCTCCCTGGAAGTCTTGGTGGCCAAATTTGAAAATGTAAAAGAGATAACAGGAAAAGGAAGGGCAACGATGCCATTAATGACCAGAACTCCTGAAATAACAATAAGGAATGACATGAATATGACAAGACAATGTCTTCCCTTATATTAAAATATTACAAACTGCCCCTTCAACTACTCAATGGCAGGACGTGCAAAATGCCTGTTACCTCTCTTGTATGGCTTCTGATAGCATCCTTGATTGAAGAGCAACAGGGGTAACACAAGATACACAAATCTGCTTTTCAGGAGAGTACCATGGAAACAGTCCTTGGGACACAGATTTTAGAATCCGTGTGGCCAACCAAAGGAGAAACTGAGGCACGAGGCAGCACTATGACAGCTCTCTCACAACAGACACAGGACTAGAACAAATGGTTAATAAAGATGAATTCCATCCCACCCGTTACACCATGCTCCTTTTCATCGATTACCATCCTTTTTGACAACTACTCCACCAGCAATGTACTGACTGGGCATATTTTATGCACAGCCAACTACTGTGAAAACTGCATCCTAATGAAGAATATCAGTACAGCAAAATGAAATAAAACCCAACAAGATCATGCTATTGATTTTTTCCATCCACACGGACTAGACCTAAATTCCTTTAGCTTGAGAAATTTGTTGAGATAACTCTCCAACATAGCATGATTACATTTCATTTAATGACTTCTCTGGATGCACGATAGCTCCTAAAACAACTCCTCTTTTTTTTTTTTCTGAATATCTTTTAATGAAGTTGTTGTAGATGTGTTTTGATTTGACACCTAAACTGGTTATAGTAAAGCATTTTTTATTTTTATCATATATTCCATTGCATTAGAGGTAGGTTTATTACTCTATAAATAATTCATTCAAAGGAACTTCAGTTTAACAGCACCTAATAGACACAGTCACTTAAGGTAGCACGCTGGCAAATTTCAGTGTTAAATCAGAAGCTGATCTGTCTTCACATAAAAAAAAAGTCAACTTCTCAGAAGAAAGCATCAGTTTTAAGAAACTCAGGCATGAGCACTTAAAAATGAAGTCAAGACATGCCAACAACTTTTGTACTAATTTATTATATTGCTTGTTTGTGCAGGAAGGGGATGAGATTTGTTTCAGTCTAATCTAATACCCTTTATTTCAACAGAAACCAGAAGAATTAGAAATAACTGTTGTTCCCTCAACAATTTGCTGCGAGAGAAGCTTTATTTTTCAGGTCAGCACTCTCCATTTTTGATTGCTCAATGGGAGCGCCACAATGGCTAAAAAAAGAAGGCTCTGAAACTTCAGGAAGTAGAAACTGCTGACTACCTGGTGAAGGAATAATGATTTATAATATATGAATAGGGGCAATAATTGGATAGCAGGCTGTACTCAAAAAAGCCTTAATTCACAGATCTGACATCAGAAAGTCATAATCCATCGATCTAGCATCAGAATGATGGATTATGACTTTTTGAGAACATGTAGACATGTCATCTTCATGAGCATTCCGGGAATCGTAGTCCAAATTGTTTTACTGAGGTCATTTGAACAATTTCAGCTTTTTCCAATAAAGCTGATGCACTAATATTTTGAAGTATAAAAGTTCTGTTGCTTTTCTTTTAAACCCTAAAAATCCTCCAACTAAATACCACAGGTTGCTGTACCTTGAGATTGAAGAATTCTTTTTTTTTT
>VWZT01013003.1:0-138695 GCA_013397055.1 Pachycephala philippinensis | reverse complement strand
TTTTTTTTTTTTTTTGGTAATTACTTCAAGTCTATGTAATTTTCTAACAGAGATGACAACAATTTTAAAACCTAATTGCTTCTTATGTCAAAAAAGTTTTATATTCAAGTTTGGAGGCAAAATAAACAAGGTGCAAAGTGAGGGATTAATTATCTTGTTTTCTTTCAGGAAAGAACTGACATACCTATGCATGTTTCCCCCCCTGGGCCACTTAAAAACAAAAAAAAAGAAAAGAAGTTATTATGTGCATTTAGATAGAATCCTTTATGAAAAGAAAGAATACTCTTGAAATGCATGAATACCTAGAGGTTGAAATGCATTTTTTATACAGAAGCTTTTGACATTTTAAATTAAAAAAAGACATAGTTGGAACTTCACTTTCCTCATAAAAACAAACATGGGCTAAGGTTATTGAATAAAATATTCACAAAAGTTCCAGAGATCATTTCATTGAGCATCACATACTTACTTAAAAGTAAACCACAATTTCATTCATAAAATTCCATTGCAAAATCTTCCACTGGCTTTCCCCCATTACAATTAAGTGAAACCACCTATCAATTAACAGCTGCTACATTAGACTAATTCAGTGGTTCAGATGGGTAAGAGTTCTTCCAAAAATGCTTTCTGCTTCAGTGAAGTGTTGAGAATAAAAGGAAAATCCCACATTAAATGCAAAATATTACTACGTATTTTCAATGTATACTCATATTAAAACTATAAAAAATCTGTGACTAAAAACCTCTTCCAAAGGTATAAAAACTTTATGTTATACAAGTAACAAGGGCTAAAGGGCAAAAGAAACAAACCAAACAAAGCCAGGTTGTATATCTCTGTTTTTTTTTCTGGAAACTCATTTGTCTAGGAGGCTGAGTTTCTCCTTCTCTGGTTTTTCTCACCTTATTTTCCTTTTTACTCACAAAATGTTCTAAAGGGAGCTTATTAATAAAGGAACTACGTAGGTGAAGTTTTTTGGGTTTTTTGCCCCCCTTTTGTCTGTGTTCCTAAATAAAGCTACCATGGAGAAGTCAGGGCTCTTTTATAATGGCTGAAATAATTTCTTTCCCTAAGCCCCATGTATACACTAAGTAAAGACACCCTGGGTCCAGTATCAGCCCAGATTTCAAAGGAAACAATGACAACAACAAGACCAAAAGAAGGGAAAAAGCTACAGGAAAAATAATGCACTTTTGAGAGCAGGCAGAAGCAGTTTACTTCTTTTTGACAACTAAATATGAAATGGCCAATAAAAAAATCACTGCCATGTTCCACAAACTCCTTCCTCTAGACACACCTAATGTTCATAAAGGTCTTACATAAAGAAATCACATCACTGGAAAGCAACTACTTCTTTAAATGAGCCTTAAGCAACAATCACATTGCACAACTGATCAAAAGAGAGAGCACCTCATGCGATTAACTTTTCCAGCAAATTACCACTGGCAGGCTGTAATTACTCCCTTGGAAGGCAGTCATGAGGACACCATGGCCAACTGTTCTCTGCCTGTGATTTATATGCCCGAGGTAATGACCAGTGGCCAGGATATCAGTGTGGCAGCTCCCTTCAAAGAGCCTGTTGTGCAGCACCAAACCAGGTTCACTATTACTTCATCATCAAACCATCTTCTACCTGCATCTTCCTTGCATCCTTTTCGACCGAAGTATTTACCCAGCTCAACCCAATTAAGCTTATGACATCAAATGAGACCAAGTAGGGTGGCTACAACCTTTCCACACTGAGGAAAGAGTACAGCCCTTAGGACTTCAAGCAGGGGAAGACAGGAGTACATTGGGTATCTCCCGATTCCTCCTCTTTTTTGACCCGTGCATTAGTCCTACCCCTTTTCTTGTTATTGAACTGGTTGTTCCCTTTCCCTGTCTCCCCCGACACCACAAACTCATTTAATGTATATTATGAAGCAGCAGTCAGCTGTTAACTTTCTGTCTTTAATGATGTGTGCTTGAACTGATGACCTTGAAGTGCAAGGCTGTGTAGATCTTTACCATTCCCTCGATAGCCAGGCCTTTATTCATCACATTTATAAGCAAAACCTGTGTGCAAAAGGAACGCTTACTCACAATTACTATTATGGTCGTTCTGCTGGGGCTGTGCATTGCACTGAAAGAATATGAATTATAAAGTGCATGGGTTAGTAAAATTTAAATCAAGCAAATGTTTAATATTAAGCCATTTCATCTTTTTCCAAAGTTCGGCAAATTTATTACAACGCACTGAAATTGCACTTCAAGCCCTAAGGCTCGCAGTGTTGGAGCCTGCCTGATTAATATAATTAAAAGAATAGCATAACTCAAAATTTATTAAATAATTAAATATATGCAGACTTATTGTTTACTTCTAACTGATAGCATGATTTCTAGCTAAAAATTTGCACTGCTTCACAGCTGACAAGTTGCTAGAGCACATCCTCTTTTTCCTGCTGTGCATATGATTAAAAGAGCAGAGGTTAAACACAGCAATAAAAAAAAAAAAGGGGGAATTCTATTTTTGGTCACAGTGGTGCTAAGTTCTTTCCTCCCTTTTTTACAATAAGCAGGTGTTACTGAAGAGGTGGAAAGTCTCATGGCAGGAGGACATGGAGCTGGACAAGGGTAGGAAAAGGCTTCCTTGGAAAGAATCGCCCTCCCTTCCAGTCACTACAGATCTTGTATTGCATTTTTCTGCCTTAGCCAAGAGCCAGCCTGCAGGAGAAGCCAAGCTGCATCCATTGGATTGCTGGACATACCTAGCTTGTGAGACCTGATCCGGAGGATTGCTCAACAAGGGCAAAGCTCACAATTTTATGTGGCACAAAAATCCTGCCTTCCACAGTGCTCGTGAGCCACTCACACCTGCACGGCCAGCAAATGCTGGCTGGCACACTGAGGGCTCCCAGAGGTCACAGAGACAGGTTTTATGGGATGGAAATCTTATTTTCTTCAATATGAAACCACACAAAAAATGCCTACTTTTTCTGCAAATGTTGCCTGCTTATCTTCATTTTCTCCTGCAACAACTCCGCATTCTCCTTCAGCCCCTGCTCTCATCAGCAGCCCCTCCCAATACATGAGGTGGAAAGCCAATGACAAAATTAAAACAAGTTGGCAAATGTACCTATATATACATATTTCATGTTAGCACAGTTATGCTTTAGAAATTATGGCAACAGCAATAGAATTCTGCTGCTGTGATCATGGATAATCAAAGCAAGAGAAAAAAAAAGCCAGTGCTGAAATATTTTCAAAGGTATGAAAGTCTTTACTGTTGTGTAATTTAAATTTACTTGCCATCACTTGAAATTTCCTTTCGTCTGCGTGATTAGAATTTAAATGCTCCCAAAGTACATTAACAAATATAATTCCTGTTATATTGCAGAAATACTGCAGCAACCTCCTCTTAATGCTGAAAACTAACTAGGCTCCCTAATTTTCTACAGGAAATACAAAGCACAATTAATTAAAATGTTTTCAAATGAAGTCTTATTTGGGAATGACCCACAAGATGAACCAATACAGCACTTTCTACTTATACATACGCACACACACACACACACATCACAAAGCTGTAGCAGTATTTTCTACAACTGTAAATACGGGATGTTTGCATTTTAGAGTGAATATTTCTAACGTAATAGTTTTCAGTTTGAGGCCCAATTTTGCCAACGTTACACATCATGGTGTTTATTTTAGATACAATCTTAGCAGTTCCCCTGAATTTACTTGGGGCACAGTGGATTGAGGACACATGAATTGAACAGTGTATCTTAGCTGCTCACTCAAAACTTATACCTGACAACAGTGACAGAAGGACAGACATTACAAGCCCTCTCAAGCATTATCCCATGATAAATTTGTCTAAAAGTCTCTATCCAAAGTCTTTAATTTTCAAATTCAAGATGTTTTTGATGAGTAGAAATTACTGTTCCCTGAAGACAGAGTTCCACAGAACATTAGTGTCACATTGAAGATTTTATGCAGCCTGAGTAAATTGGGAGTAACTGGGAAGAAGTTGACAGAGTCAACCTGACCACCAGGTAAAAATGAAGTTGCAGTACCCTGCTGGAACACCACTGTTTATTGTAGCATTGGTCAAGTTTAGTGTACTCTTCATGAACACCTTTAATTTTTCCCCACCATACTGATCTTATCGGATTTGACACACAGAATCCTGCAAGCAGCACAAATCTATAAAAATGACCTTTTACACAACGGAATTCCACAGAGCAGGGTTTAGTTTGTTACGTCATGGTACCTTTTCTTTACTCTTTGTCCATTCTTCTCCCATTGATTTGGTAGAAGGAGAAAATGAAAATAAAAAAAAATCAAATTCTATGTGTCTGTATAGGTTAGAGTTATTGGTACCTATCTGATTAAGCAATTTATTTTGCTAATAAAATTGCTAGTATGTTAACAGAGAAATGTTAAGGAAGAAAGCAGATTTGTCTTCCTAATTGTATTGGTTCACTACAAAATGAAACAAAACCAACTCACATTATGGTCTGCAAAGCTGTAAATGTATTAAAATGGCAATCAAGCTCTGAAAAACTTTAGGGCTTAATTCCCAATTCCCAGAGGAATCCAGTCCCCTGTGTAATACACCACGTCCTGTTGGCCATTTAATGTGCAACCTTTAAACTTTCCCGTTACCTAAATAAGCTTCCTTACCACAGACTTCTACATTTTATTTTAATGCATATGGTTTGCTGCCTATTAGTTTGTGTAATGTTGCCACTGCTATGAAAGAAAGAAAAAAACTCAGCAATCCAGGAGACAAATTCTCATTTTATCTTACACTTGTCAAATATTAAGATTCCCTTAGTCTGTCAGATTTCTAAGCTTGTCTAATGTCTGTCATTTGTATCCAAAATTAATAAAGTCTATCCATGCTGTATGATTTTCCAGTTGCTCTGATTCTGATTATGCACAATAATTTGTAATTTAAATTCACAAAGATGTGCCAATGTATTTGTGTTGTCAGTTTTAAAGGCTTGGCCTTTTTGACTCTGATACCAAAGCCCTGTTCTTTCCGCTCACTATAAAGTTCCAGTAATGCTTGGACTGACCAATTACTGCTGTTAATTTGATTATGTACCCTCTTTCTTTTATTATTTACCCATTTAACTGAGGATTGATCAGAACAAAGAGACAATTAAAAATACTGCAATAAAACCAGTATGAATAACAAGAGCAGGAACTGAAGACAAACCAGCAGTAGTTCAGAAACACAGAGATAAGACTGAAATCCTGTCTTTAACTTCTCCTATTGTGTTTGGCCTTGTCAGGGTTGCAAAGAAAAGGATATTAATTTTACAGTCAGTAATTCAGAGAGCTCTACTTGTAAGCGAGGAGGAGGGACAAAAGATAAAATCTGTGTCATGGCAAAATAAGTAACATTTGGCTCCTTACTTCCACCTTGACAATTCCTTGATTTCTCAAACAAAACATGATTATTAAACAGAAGTTAATGGTTCAGTGCACAGTTCCATACCAGCACACATGCAGTATCAATAGACTCAAGGGGTCATTCTCAAAATCGACAGAAACATAATGACATTTTTAGAAATTCCACCGGAGGGCACCACAGTGGACCAATGGTAGGAATATTTAAAAAATAAATGGAAAAAAGAAAAAAAGCCACACAGAAAAAAATAATCCCCCCCCCCCCAAAAAAAAAAGTCAGCAAGCTAGGCTCTTGCCCTCACTTTCTTTTAATCTAGACCTGCCAGGACAACAGTAACGCTAAAAATTGAAAATAGTCTATTGTGACAAGCCTAAGTGAAAGTAAAACTTTTCAATACTTCATTGGAAATATGACCATTACAGGTAATTTAACATTTCTCCACACGTAAGTCTTCAACTACATCCTAATTCCTGAGGAATACAAAAAGCTGGCACAGTATCTTTCTTACAACAAAAGAAAATCATTAAGATCCTAAATGTATAACAGACAGAGACAAAAATGATAAACGGGCACCATGAATACAAAATGAATGCTAAGGAAAACGCTGAGAGAATGTAAAGCAGATATTCAAAGTAGAATAATCTCTAAGGAACATCCCTAGCACTCTTCCATTTCATTATACAAGAGTTCTGCACGCATTGGTTGCAATGTATTGCAATCTTTTCACAACACACAACATCCAGTAAATCTAGAGACAGACCTGAATTCGAGCCTGTCAATGCCTGAAACTTGTCCACAGCCTTGATCAATGCAAAATTCAAGACTTCTCAAGCACAGGATGTTCTCACAACTCTGAGACCATATTTGGATGGCCTTCCTATAAATGAAGCACGCAACGTTCATCTTTATCACTTACAATCTATGCCATTTCCTTAGATTGTGTTCGCAAGCCAAATTTGATATGCACAGTCAACCTAAACGACAGTGCAACTGCACAGGAGATATTTTTCCTTGCCTAGTGTTATTTGAATAGAACAGAAACAACACACCAAGCCCATGAATTCTAATACTAAGAAAATAGTCACATGCATATTAGCATGTAATTCATGCAAAATATCCTGTTCTGTGGGAGTAGTAACATTATTTTCTACAATACGTATTTACAGTATTGTTGGAATCTTGTAGAACCAACCAAAAAGGTCAGAAGGGCCACTTGTCATAAAAGTGGAGAGCAGAAAGTTGAGGTATTCCAGCCGAAAACATCTGTATTTGTTTGAGCTTTATCCTGGACACAGCACCATCTGCGATGTAACTCCAGAACCTACACGGGCTCTGACATAGGCTTTGCAGTCAGAGGACAAAATTTGAGGATGAACTCACCCTATAACAAAACAAAAAAAAGGTGAACACTCACCACATAAGCATCTTAAGGTCAGCCAAAGAGTCTGCCCACCCTAACAAGTAGGAAAAAGCAAACATTAAGTATAAACAATTAAGTATTCCTTCTCTTTGCTTTAAGTGGGACAAGAAGAGATTCGGGATGAGTTCACTACCAAATTTTCGACAGTGCACGTGGGATGCCAAACCATAAAATACTTTAGATAATAGTCTTAACCATGAAGAACACCAAAAGGCTCCAGCTGCTGTGTTTTCAAGCCTGCCCTGAGGAGATACAGTATAGACCACCTATTCGATGGTGTTTTTCTGAGTGCTGGAAACACATAACGAAGTCTCAGCTTCCACAGAAACACTCTGGATTTGTGGGAGACTCAGGAAGCACAAGGTTAGCTGAGGCTGATGGAAGTGACAGATGGGAACCTACTTCCCAAAGCAGAAGAGGAGACAGTGAGGCTCAGGGGGCTGGAGCTGGTGGGAGCCGGCCGTCAGCCCACACTGAAGAAGGGATTGGCAGGACAGGATTTCCCACCCTGCTCTGTCACTAGCAGCCTGCAAACAACTCCTGCCTCGGGATCAAACGGTGAAGGAATCTGTGCAGACAGGAGAGAAAGGGGCCAGAACCAAGCCCCTGCACTGTCACACCTGGGCTAGATCGGCCTGATCTCTTGGGGTGCTCACCAGGTGCAGGGGCAGGAGGGCATGGAGAGCACACCACACCCGAGTATGGATATGGCTCTCCTTCCAGTCCCCTTTGGCAGCTTATTCCCAAATTTCTGGTGCCTTACAATATTGTTGCAGTGTATTCAGACTCTCGTGAAAGAATCAAACATTATGCTTTGGATAAACTCCATCCCTTTGCCAAATGTTTTCCTCATTTAAGCCCTAATAAAAACATTTTGAATGATTACACTGAACCTAAACGGTGTTGAAGTCTTCCAAAAGTCTAGCAAGCTACAAAGAACAACTAATACAAATGCTGAAGAAAACAGTTGTTTTGTTAATATTCTATTTACACAGCTGGATTCTTAGGAATTTTATCCATCTGTATATTTAGTAAGCAAGGCAAATTAATGCTTAGAATTGCCATTTCCTAAGTGAAAAACAAACCAGTAAAATGAAAAGGTTCCCCCACAATCTGTCTCTCTCTGCCCCATTGCAGATAGACACGCACACCTCCCCCGTAGCCATGAACCACGAAGTAACTGGAGAGGATTCTTCACAGACAGATGTAATTTATAACAAAGGCAGGAAAAGGCAACCCTAACTCAGAGCTTGCTGCCCTTCCTATAAAGTTCACCTCCTTACCAAGAAAAAGCAGAGAATAATTTGTTTGGTTTCTGTACTCAACTCCTTTTTCTTTTATTGTGAAAAGTTTCCATTGTCCTTTTATGTTTTGATTATTGAGTAAGTTTAGAGACTTGCCAAATAGCCCTAGATTGTTAACAGACCACCACTATTTAACTTTGAATGCTTTAACAAAATAAAGGCACAGTTCACATTAATATTCGATGCCCTCATTTTATTTATTATCTTTTCTTTGAAATTTAAACAATTTTCCTAGCTAAGGTTTATTAAATGTAAACCTAAGTAGCAATATAAGTTACCTCACATACCAAACCAGACGTCCTATAAAACTCAGCTTTCTAATGAGTAACACCACATTTTGCTGAGCTTAGCATATTCATAGGAAATCAAAATAATGTTTTATGAATTAAATATTCAAATACATCAGATTCAATGCTCAGTAAAAATACTTTATGTTGTATCTTCTGACAAGTCGTAAAATTCAAGGTGAAATTAGAAGACACACAAACTTTCTGGTGCATTTTAAAAAGGAACTTTCAAGGATTGCAAAACTTGTCTGTTATTTAGACTTGGATTACATTTGTCCTCATAACATCAACTGAACAGATGAAAATTTATTAAAATGTATATTGATTATAAATCATCACGGTAAAGAAATGTCATGCTATTTATTTATATGAATAAGGTCAACATGTTATTCATAACATAAGGTCACAAGATGTATGAATTTGATACATAAATATTCACCCGTGGGGATACATTCCCATGAAATATCACATCACTTGCCCATTCCACAGATACTTTTATGAATACAATTTAATCTTCAAGATGATGAAAAGCTGCAGATAAAGGTAATGGGTACAAAATAGTTGTTCATTGTAGCATAAGGTCATGGATCTCTGTCTGCCAATTACCAAAAATTATGCAGGAAATTTTGGAAGTAGGGCAATTGCTCTGGAAAACCAGTCTCCAGTAAGTCACACTGTACAGGCACCAAAATGGTACCTGCTGGCAAAGAACTTTTTAAAAAAAGGCAGCTAAATTTGAACCAGCAAAATATAAATGAAACGTGGCACCTTCCTGAATAACTGCTTGATCCCTGCTATGTTACATGGAAGAGTTTAACACCAAAAATAGCATTGTTCTGCAGCAGACATAATGCACTGGGCTCAAAATAAAATGTGTCTCTATATTTTTTTTTTTGGCAGATTCCTTTCAAGTTATGTTCTTTGAACTTCCTAAAAATGAGTCATTGTGCTAATAACTTTCTGCCAGCGTGCCAGCAGCAGCCTACCTGGCTCTCACCAGCTTATGTACAAAGCCCTTGCAATGGTTTGCCACACTGGCTGATATAGAATCCTGTTTTCTAGATTCCTGTCTCCCCAGCAATGCCCTATGGAAAGCTGAGGGCACCCCTAGATCATGTGGGCCTTGCTCCAGCAGAGCCAACCATGCTGTCTGGCACCAGGATGGAGCTGGGGCTCTGAAACGAGCTTCAAGAGCACTGCTTTGGTGTCAGGGAGTTTAAACACAGACATGTAAGAATAGCAGTTCTGTAAGTGTTTATTTTTTTGTTTTAAACTGGAATTAAATCAAACTGCAAAAATCTCAGATTCTCCTATGAAACAAAATTACTGATCTTTGCTCAGCTCCAAGTACTTTCTTTTATGCTGGTCAAGTAAAACAAGTAGAATTCCCAAAGGGCCCAACAGAGTGAGCTATTCTGGAATACTAGAAAAGTAAAACAAAATTCATATCCTAACAGCCTGCCTTCAGTTACTTTGCTTAACCACTTAAAAATTTCTCCAAGTCAATAAATTTCTGCCAATCTCAATGTCTTCTATTAAAATTTACATCTTGATTGATAACCATGTTTAAACATGTGCTGTAGTCTTCTGATAGAGCACTTAATCATTTGGATCGTAGAACATTCTGATGAATAGCAGAAACAGGCTGTCATTAATGTACTGACTATCCTTCCAGTCAAAGCCTACAATTCCTAGCTGACCTGCATTCCAGCAAATAAACAAGCCATTACTGCTCTTATCACAACTATGTATGTTTACATACACACAAACACACACATACGGAAATCAAGCCACTTTCTAAATAAATAATGTAGAAACTCATAGAGCACATCTGTGTATATATTAATTCCTGCATAGTTCCAGAAATGTTTCCCTGCCAAGAATTCAAGTTTTTTTTTTCCCCCTCTTTCTCTAACATCATACAGTCAAAAAACGTGATGCTTTGTCAACTGTACAACTGAACTAAAAAATGATCATGAGCCTCAATTTTTTTCTTTTCTCTAGTATCTTTAGCTTTTTATCCTCCAGGGTGCTGAACAATGTGACCCCAGTCACTTCTCAGTTTAATTCTGTGTATGTGAATAGGTCCATTGAAATTAAAGTCCCCAATTTGTTAAAAAGAGGCGCTTGTTGAAACGCTGGCTGGGTCAGAACCATGGAGCTCAGCACACTGAAGGCACAGCCCATGTCAGCTATTTGGCATTTTTCCTGCCTGAATTCTTTTCTTTCGTGACTTCATGCATGTTACCGAGTTAAAAAGCAGGCTTGTTTTGTATTTGATGTTTCGTAAGAAAATAATTTAAAAAACGTTTTGTTAATCATTCTCTAAAGCATTGTAAAAGTACTCAGCACTAGCTTATGAATTCCACCAGCTCTCTGGAGCTCTCACCAGCTTTCAGGGCAGAGCGGTTCAGCTGCCAAAACTCAGGAATGTTAAAACTGCTGTAGAAGACCGTCAGCATGTGACCTACATGGAAATGGAACTGCTAAAGGTCAGTGTATCTCCCCTACTGACACAGGAGTATTCCAACACAATCTTTGGAAAACAAAGGTTGTTTCTACTAGGTAAGAGATGCTTAAATATTTGAAGTAGCACTGCATACAATTCCAACACAGTCCACTTTTCATTCAGACTAATCACAAGTCCTTCAAGATCTCTGGTTACAGCCATAGCAAGCCTCGAGATCAAAGGGCTGGATATCTGTGAATTTTGTCACAAAACCCACTGGCTCTCCAGCTGCTTACTTCAGTAATCCAGACTTGGGTACCACACACTTCTGTAATGGACATCAAAAATTTCCCTTCAGACATCAAAAGACCAAGTACCAGTTTTAAACATCCATATGCAGAAAATAATGAACCCACTCCTGAACCTGTAGTTTTGATCTTCATAGCAGTAAAGGCTTGAGGAACATGTTTTGAAGGAAAAAATAAATAAGAGCATGGAAATGAAAGAGAAATGGAATGTAACACAACATCAGTTTATCAAAGATACACAATGCCAGACTAATTTCATAGTTTATTAAATAACTAACTTTCCAGACTAAAGCAATGTGAGAGACATGATCAATTCATGAGTGGGCAGGAATACCACACAGATGGGACTGAATGGCCTTGAAGACTATTCACTCTTGTATTCAATGATAAATTGGGAGGTGACATTGTGGGGACATATTTTTTTTTAAAACCTACAGTGCACTGGGAGTACCTCAGCTGGAAAATACAATAACAAAGGAGAACCAGAATAGCAGATGTACGATGAGACAGCCACATGATACAGGTATAAAATGTGCTTCTAGGACCTATCATGTAGGCTATTCCCAGCAGAGGAAAAGAAAGCACTATTGATATTTTACAAGGCCTTGCTTTTATCTCAGCAACAATATTATGTCAGTTTGGTCACTTATGTTCTAACAAAACTGATTTAAAGTGGAACAATTATAGAAGAAGGCCAATAGGATAAGAGGCTGGTATGGATGTAAGAACACGCGTATCAAAGTCTACCTTGAAAGCAAAGATTAGAGGAGGCTGGCTTTTCTAGTCTAGCTGAATGAAGGCTGACAATAAGATTGCTGTCTCTTTATACACTAGAAAAATAAACACTGGGGATGGAACGAGAGCTAAAGGTCAATACTGGCACAAATTGGCACAAGGACAAATGCACATAAGCTTGTCATGAATACACTCAGACTAGAAATGGAAGTTTTGTAACAATTACAGAAACCAGGCACCAGGGCACCTCCTAAATGAAAGAGCAAAGACAAAAAAAAGTTAACTTTTTAAACTGGAGTTTGACAGGTTTCTGAAGAGGATTATCAATGTTTCCCTAGGAGAAAGCGGCATGAGAGCTGACAACTGAAGACATCCCTTCCAGTCCTATGCTCTTCTTGATGTCTTTGCCATGGTGATATTTAGAAAACAACGCTACAAAAAATCAACTCACCGGGTTTTAGGCACTACAAATATCTGAAACCTCCAGGCTTTGAAAAGCACTCCATTAGCTGGGGAATGAGTTTCTGTAGTGTGAACTGATATGCTTACGGAAATATTCTGGTTTCATACATCTCTAAAATGCAGTTCTCAAGAAACCATTGAGCAAATTTGTTTAAACAACGATTGATTAACCAATCTAAATGTGCAACACCTACGTATCAAAGTCAAGTCCCAGACTTTAGGGCTTTTGCCATCAGAAGGAAAAAAAAGCTTTATTAGCTTTTGAAAAGCATATTCTTCCTATCCACCTCCTTAAATTCAAACACAGAAGAGATTTTGTTCAAACTTAAAAAAAAAAACCCAACCCAACCCACAATTGGATAAGGACCAGACACAGTCCAAAACCTTAATGCTTCAGAAAGCAAGGAGTACACGGAAAGAAAGCATTAATGGAAACTGTTTTGGAACTCTAAGTACAGAAGATGATATCTAGTGACTGCTATAATACAGAATCTGCACTGCCATTAAATTTAATCTTCGATATTTTTATTGCAACCTGACCCACTATGACATCTCTAAAGAAAATTACATTGTACACTACTATTTCAAGAAGTCAAACTTAGCTAGTCATCTGGGCCATAAAATAGCAGATTACTCCATCAGGCTGGCTAAAGCAACTAGGAATAAAACTAGATTTACCAACCACATTATTTTTATTAGGAAATGTTTCAAAGCAGACATAATCCCAAAAGACCTCAGCCTCATACCATCCAAAAATACACAACAGAGAGCAGCAAAAAACATGAACTGCAGTGTAAGGTACAATTTGTAAATGTGAGGAAAAAAATTGCAAGATATGTCGTAATATATCATCCTATCAAAGCAAAATAAATTAACTGAACATGGAAATAGAAAAGAATAAAAACTTCTACACAGTTCATGTATTAACAATTTAAACCTTTGTTATAAGATCTGACATGTGTTAATAGGAATTGCTCCACTGAATCCCTGCACATCAAGATTTAGTCTGAACTCCTTTCGCTTTCCTTGAAATTGCAGGCTAATATAGGTGTATTAAATCACAGCTAGAGAGCAAAATGTCCAGAACAGGCAGAGGGAAAAAAAACAGGATCTTTAACAGCAATATTCCTGAAGAACCCTGCTATGGTAGCACTGCTTGCATTTTATTTTGGATCATAGCCACAGAACAGCTAAAGCACAGCTTCTTCTGTAATCATTCTAAATGGGGGGAACTGCTCATAATAGTAACAGGAAAAAAAGGCAATGAATTTACTTGGCAATCTTTACACTTCTCAGCAATTCCTTGTACCGTCATGTTTTCTAACAGGTATTCATGCATACATAATATATAGGTCTTTGTAGATCTGGAATGAAGGAGAAGTAAGGGATTTGATAGCTGGAAAGGCAAGTTTTAAATTTTAAATACTGTCAAAGTAGGTTAGAAGTGTGATGTGTGTTTTATCATCTACCCAAGCATTCATGTCTTTCTGTTTTAACCTTTTTTTTTTCCTAGGCAATATGATCACCTCAGGCAGTTTGGGGTTTAAAGGCTTTAGCCAATGCAAAAAAAATATATATTTAAATTAGCCTGGCATTTGTTACCTTTTTTTAAGACTTGAACACTGTCTGTGTTTTACAGAGGTGGCTTTATTATGCTAGCTGCATCAAATGCAGAATATTAATCAGACTGTGAAGCTCCACTAATTATGTGCTACATTTAAATAACTTAGATTTTGTTAAGTGGCACGGCCACAGATATTGTATGCATAATCTGAGTTTTGAGTCATTTCCCTTTTCTTGTCTGATTTTATTCTACACAGGAAATGACAGGGTCATTTGGAAATAACTGCAGTGAGAGATCAAAAAGGAAACTTGATTGAGAACACTGTATAATTGCCTGTGCTAGAGAAAAAAAAAAATTCCAATGACTTTACAACCCATCGCTATAAGATTTCTCTGGAAAACACACACTGTGGTTTCCCTGAAAGGATATCCATTACAACACTGAGCACAGCTTTTATTTGTTGTAGCTGCATCTCTTTTAAAGAAGCAGCTCTTCTCCTGAGGCTGTTGGGCTTTTATTCAGTAGGTAATTCTTTCGGCACACATACTCCCTGAGCTAAAGCCATTTCAGTGGAAGCAAATCAATTCTGTTGAAGCAAGTCATTTCACTGACTCGTCTCGAAGTGTTCATTTGCGAAAGGAGATAATGCTGTAATTAAGCTCTTGGAACATCGTGGTTCTTGTTATTTGGGCAAATCTGGCCATTGCAATTTACAGTGTCCTGTTCCAAAAGAACAGGCTTTTATTGCTGGAGTTAAAGGAAAACTTTTTAGACATTAGTTGCACTCAGCTTAGAGTCAGGATCACATCCAGCTCTGGCCNTTTTTTTTTTTTTTTTTTTTTTTTTTTTTTTTTGGTAAGACATTGGTTTACATAACAGGACAGCAGCCAAACTTTCAGCACACATTTACTGTCTGCTTTCAGCACATGGATTTCCCAGTCGATCTCCTGTTCCCTGAGCAGATGCAGTGTGGAGCAGGCAACCCCAGGTGTGCTCCTGCCACAGCCACACACGCCAAACCATGGCAGCCCCAAAAAATCTAAGGGACTGCAAAATAGAAGTAATGATTTCCTTTATGCATAAGAATTTCTAAATAAAACACAGTTGCTGCAAAAGAATTTGAAGTCTATGCTGGGTTCATCTCTCATCACATTTTAACACATAAATCAAGTGCGAATAATGCCATAAATTTGTATGTCCAGCTTCAATGCCCTAAACTTTTACTTATTGAAGAACAATGCATCACCCTATCAAAATAAAATGTATCAGAATATAAGCATTGATTTTCTTGGGTGTTGGAGTGTAGTTGGACAAATTAAAAGCTCTCTGCCACGGAGCTCAGAATACAAAACAGATGGATTAAAGCGAAGTGGTGCCATAGGTAAGAAAGGGCCGGAAAGGAGTTACAGCTAAAGATTGTCATGCAGGGTTTTGTGACAGCTGTAGCTGCAGATGGCACTTGTTGCTTGGATGGATCATCACCAAAGTCATTCCCTGAAATCCATTCTGCCATTGCCCAGAGTGCTGGTACCCTCAGCAGAGGTGGTGCTCCCCAGCAAAGCCTGCCCAGGGCAACCCGTCCTGCGGCCGGGACAGCGCACGCTGATCTCACCCACCCAGAAATGGGTCTTCAGGAAACACACAGACATTTCTTTTAAGCTGGTCTAAAACCTTATAAGATTCATGACCCAAATTTGCACAAGACTTACTTAATCAAAGCCTCATTAAAATCGATTTTAGCAATTAAGAAGTGCTAATCACCCACTGATCCAATTACCTAATATAAAAACCCCACCCTAACATAATAATGCTGAAGTTCTGCTCTACCTTTGTATTGACAGTTTTCTCACCAATTTCATCATAGCTGGAATTTTAACCCACCTTGTAAATGATGAGAATTATTTCCAAATATTTCCATCCATGTCAAGAAAAGTCCTTTTTTATAATATTGGCTACGTAAAAGCAACATGGAAAGCAATTATCCCTCATCATCAGAGTCAAAATGCCAGCTGAAGGTGTAAAGGAATTTTTCCAGTGCATTAATTTTAACTTCACTGTGTACTGTTAAACTAAAATAAAAGTACCATCAAAAAAATTACACTACTGTGCCTCTCTGGGCAACCAGTTGGCTCCTAATACAATACATTAAAAAATGTTTGCATTTAAAATTTGTAACATATATCCTTGAAAGGCACAGTCAAGCTAAAGGAAGGATTATTTGATTAATTGAACCTGTGCATTTGATTAAAGGCCACATCCTGCATCAACACATTTTCCTATGTATTTTTTCACATGTAAGTTAGAACACATGACAAAGTTCACCGTGAAGCCAACTCACTATTGTTAACTGAATTCTTTCAAAATGCTCAGTTTTTAGCTCCCTTGTTTCTTTACAGTCAGTATAATTAACTCTTGGTGGCTGCAGTAGAAACAAAACTCTGTACATGCACACGCATACATCTCTGTCAGGGCTCTGCTCAGACTGGGCATGGCACACCACCTTCTCTGATTTTGATTGCTATTTTAAAGCAGAGTCAGACTCACACGTTGCTAATTCAAGTTACATGCATCAACTTACAAATACGTACACAAGTGTTCCTGATTTAACACAACTAACGGTTTAACCAAGCAATGCATTTACACTTTTTTGAAATCCCAAATTAATTTTGAATACGAGGATCAAAACATCTTAACTTGTGCTCTTTAATCAGCCATTTTACGTTAGTAATGCAGGGACGTTGACATGAAGTTGCTTTGAGCAATATAAAACATATGCCATGGTGCACTCGTTAAGTAACTCTGCATAATGAGTTCCATCTATATAAATGACTCACCTCATTACTTATCACAGGTTCTTCTCTACGACCGTGGAAGAGGTATTCATATGCTTTATAGTGCTTAAATAAGCTGAAAAACAAGATAATATAGACTCTTACAGCTGGAAGTTTTAGGAAAGGTAATAATATTACAAGTTTTGTTAAACTAAGAGTTACCCTCCAGCATGGTAATATTCCAAGTTTTAAAAAGAAACAGTTGTTCAACTTCAGATACAACACGCAGCATATTTAGTTTGCAGGATTTATTATCAGATGGCTGTAGAAAATACAGTGTGATGCTTAAAAACACATCCACTTAGCCCTTATGAAATTGAACACTGAGAAGACAAAGTTCTACTCTGAAAAAAGTAATTCCTGAAACACTTATCACCAGGATACTTATGCCTTTAATATCAGCAATAGCAGACAAGAAGGAAACAAAGCCAAATCAGCTTTCAGATTCTGGGATGGGCTGCCAGTACAGGGAGAAAGTTTGATCTTGGAACACCAAAACAATAAAGAATAGAAGCACTTATTCTCTCAAGGTCACTTTGCAAAATCAGTGTATTATTTCCTCAAAGAAAAACTAAAACACTAGATTGACACAAAGCAGTTTTGTGAATTACAACGAAAGTAACTTTAAATAGATTTTGTCAATGGCCTAAAATATTTATCTACCTTAAAACACATATGGCTTCCCATTTCACGTTTTAAATAATTTTGTTTCCTTTTCTAATGATCAATGATATGGCATTTGTTTAATCAAAAGTTTTGTTTGTCACAGTCCATCTGTTGCAATTAGTTCTTCTCTTACAATCATGATACAGAACTCCTGGCTTCTGTCACGTCATTCTGACATGATTTAAAACACTGCTCTGCGATTTCATAGCACGTCCAGGTTGAAGAATGATTCCAAGAATTTATCGCAGTTCTGCCTCCTGTATCCATGAAAGGTACAGCAATATTTGCAGGGAACATCTGTAACTGGTTCCTGTGCTTTCTGGCTAGGGACAGGACACAGGTTCTTTTCTTGGGAGACCCATCAGCTGCATCAGCAATGCCTTTGGCTCGGTACCTGCAAGGCCCACGGAAGAGGTCTGGCTGCCACCAGCTGGAGGCTGCCTTCCCCCAAACCCCAAGCACACAGGCAATTAAATAAGTTCTTACAGTACTTGCAATTTCATTTAAGTACATTTTTATTGCAGCACTTCACCAAAGAATTCCTGACATGTTTCAGTGGAGACACAGAAATTATGTTTAAAGAGAGTTCAGGACTTAACCTGGAAATGACTCCCACCAATTCATGGAAATTCATGTCCCCTTTCATACACACCTGTAATTTGCTAAAATTCCAACAGGGATTATTTCAAAAATGAGAAAAAATATTTCATGAACATCATAGACACACAGGAAATAAGACATATATCTTTCCAATTGGATTGGCAGAAATTAATATTTCAAATTTTCTCTCTTACTTATCCTAGTGCTTTGGAAAGAAGCCAGATTTGTAGCACCTAAAAATCAGGTCTTTTCCCCTTCCCCTCTAAATGTGTTATGATATTCTTTATGGACTATGTTACAGGTACATATAATTTAAAACATATCCCCAAAAATAAAAAAAAATTATTTTTGGCATTTCTGAATTTTATGTCTTTATTCTTAAACAGACCTCTGTTCAACCTGGCACCCCTAATCCTGTATGAAGGAAAGAATTCCTCCATTTAATGCTCTTTAAATCCAATCACATAAATTAGACATCAACATTTATTTAGAAAAAACAGTGCAGTTTTCTTTCTTCTATCAGACATTATATAAAATATCCTTTTTTGTTTCTATTTGTTGTGAACAATTGAAAAATTCCATACCAGTGTTTCTAGCAATTACACAGAAATAATTTTACTTGTGTAAGTAAGATTGTTAAGAACAGGCCCTCTTATGATGTCATATGAGAATCTGAAGGTGATTAACAATGACATATTTCCCCAGCTCCACCGCTTCCTGAAAAGAAAATGTCAGGAGCTATGTTGATGTGTGTTTGCCCAAGGAGACAAGATAAAAAGATGATAACTGTCACCTTCCACCAAACCTGAAGGTGTCATTATAGTTGCTGCACAGTTTGTGCCAATGTGGTTAAGCATTTGTCCCTGTTTCCATTATAAATCCCGTGGGTTTAGAGCTCAGCTGTAAAAATGTGATCTGAACTACAACATCTCATACTGTCTTGAGTAGGAAAAAAGCTACAGGCCTATCATTTAAAATTAAACAAGAAAAGATGTTGAACTAATACATTAATTTGAATTGCAATAAAACTCAACCTATTTCTGAGTTCATAAGGTTTAAAGTACACCCATTCAAGTGTGCCAATTCCATTCTTATTTAGAAAAACATATTCCAGTGACTGGAATAATGGATTGCATCAACTGGACACATCTGATACATTTCAGTGTATGTGTGTGCATCCATGAGGTTGCCACAGCACACATTTGTAATAAACTGAGCAGTTTGGACATACAACCACATATTTGGTGGCCAAAATACCATTCTGCTGCAAAGGTTTTGCAGCTTGATTGTATTCCTGCCCAGTTAATACTTTGGTGGTAGCAGGATGGAGCACCTAATCTCTTGGACGAAATTCTTGTGACTGTGAAGGAATTACTTCATGGACAAGATATCTCTCAATGGATAATTTACACAAGAGCTATAGACATGCTATTTGGAAAGAACATTTGTTCCATATAAATATACAAAAGACACAGACAGGAAGGGAGAAGTAAAAGGAGTTGAGACATCTTAAATGCCAAGTTTCCTTTTAGTTTAGGGCTAGTACTTGGCAGGACATTAGTTCGCCTTGACTACAGAAATTTGAGATTTAAAGAGATGTTCCCATTTCTTATGGGAAGAATTTTAAGTGTTTTATATTTTCCATGAAAAAGAAACAAAAGAAAAAAAATCAGAGAGCAGGAGAAAGAGACAAATTTTATAGCCCAGTCGTAAGAGAAATCGCCTGTGACGGGTTTAAATCCCCATCTGAATCCAAGTGCTCTAAACTGGAAGGCTAATAGCTACCTTAGTAGTTTTGCCTTTCATCAAGAGAAAATACTTTCCTGCATTCAGGAAAACACTCTAAAAACCTCCTCTTTGCTGTGTTAAACTTTTCCTAAAGAACAGTCAGAAAATTCCCACCAAATCTACGCATGGATCACTCATGATCTTACTCAATTTTTATGCCCATCTGCCACAAATTCCCCCCCTCCAGCCCCCATTTGGGTCAGAAAATGGGCTGAAGGGCTACAGCTGCAGTACAGAGGATGAGCATCTACTACAGGAGTAACTTCTTAATTTTCCATCTCCTTGCCCCTGACATTCATGGATGGTTAAACAGCCTGAGAACCGTTCTGTCCATCATGTACTGCAAACAGGGGTATATGAGTACAGCCACGGCCTTAACCATGGCATTGTAGGGGAAGAAGGGGTGTACAGGTGTGTTTTTACTATACAGTAAAACTTTATAAATGGGCATGACTATTGCTATCAGACTCAGTATTTTTCTCAAATAAATAATGAATTTACTGCTGTTTGCATCTCTTTCTGTGTCTCTGTTTAAAAGTCAAGACCTGTCACAAAACCTTTTCATGTACATACTGGACATCTGCTGGTTTTGAAATGCAACATTTTTATGACTCCTGTATGAACAGAACCTTAATTCTGTAAAGTACAAAACTTTAAATCACTTCAGTCCGCTATAACTGTCAAGGCCAGACAAATACTTAGAGTAACAGACAAGATCTACAATTTTATTCAGATGGAATCTAAAAACAGCTTTTAAAAGCAAACCAAGAATATGTCCATAGAGCACTCTGTTTTCTTTTATCACTCAAAACAAAACCCAAAAGAAATATTTTCAGCATAACCTTACATTTTGATAAACTTCCAGTCTAAATTTATTTTCCGGGCTTTGACATCTGAGGCCAGATCTTTACTGCTCCTTGCATATTGTCTTTTCTTTATCATGATTTAAAGTTTGGTGTATGCAGTATGTTGGCACAGTGGGAAGCTATCCAGTAAAATAATTGCAAAATACTCATAACAGTAGTAGTAGTAGTAATAATAAAAAATTGGTTGATGTTGTTGTTCTTGTTGTTAACTGTTATTTTATCAGTCATTTCTCTGCTATATTCAATTACTGAAATAAGAACAGATTGCATAGAAATAAATACCTGATAACCAAAAAATCAATGATTGCTTTGGCTTGCTCAATGCTGAACAAATTCGGGTCACCTCTTTCTTCTGAGTCAGGTTTTTCTATTCCAGACATTGCTCTTTCAAGTTCTTTTAAATTATCTCCCAAGGTCATATGTTTGTCTGCAAAGTAATCCCAAAGAACAAAAACTATGTATAAACACGACAGGATGGGATGGGTTTTTTGGCCCATTTTAATTATAAGACTTCTTGAAGTTTTAGCTATGACCCACCACAAAACTGAAAAGCAACAGCAGTCAAACACTCCTCTCTGTTGCCATTATTCTCATCGATAAAATGCCCATTAAAATTCCATCACAAAACCACCACTCTGCCTTCACAATGGAAGGATCACAATAATGGGTGTTCAAGGCACTACAGCTTCCCTCTTCCCTATGCAGAGAGAACCACAGGCAGAATAACATGCAAATTTGAGAGGCAGAGTATGTTTTTCTTTAAAACAGCCTACTGCTTATGTATTGTGAAACATTATTCTTCTGACCATGCCCCTTGCAACACACGCCATTAATACAGGAACAGATATTAAAAGGGGAGAACAATATTTTTAAGTGCTTACAGTCATAATAGAATAAACATGAATATGCATAATACCCTGCATGTATCATCAGACTTGGAGACATTTTTGTATCCTTCCAAACCAGATAATTACTTTACATTTTTACGCTGGAAATCAAAACCAAATGCCAAAAAAGGTTGGAATTAGAATTTAAATTCTGTTTGTTAACTGTCCTGACAAAGAGGAAAATCTGAAATATATCAGTGCTTGCTGAACCTATAAAAAGAAAGGATTCATCTTTCTGATTTGCACAGTGTCTGCCACCACTAGAACCATGAGGAGTTAAAAAAAAAAAAAAGCTTCAAATACAATTTATTTTTTCCTTTTGTATCTAAAAAATCTACAGAAGAAAATGGGGAAATATCCACCAGTGGTGAAATAGATTTACTTTCCTTATTGTTTTATGTCTCTACTGATACACTCGTTTTTTGGGTTTATTTTTTTTGTACAGAAAACAAATTAAAAGACTTAGAAGACTTCTGTTCTTTTACTATTTTGCCCTTTAGTGGTACAGTAAGCAAAGGCTTGAAAGTTTTACCTCCGTTTTCAGTAAGAGAGGCAGCACAATATAAATAACCATATGGGAAGGGACAAGAAAGAAACACAGAGAATGTAGAGGAAATAGAAGCCATAGGAAATGAGGAAAAGCAACAGAACCAGAAATACCACCCTTTGTAGGGAAGTGAAAGCGCGTAACAGGATCACACAGCCCCTGAATCTATTGCCAGCTCATCCAAATTTTCCCTTTCCTCTGCACACCTGATTTTCAGTCCCAACCACCTGTCTCAGGAAGGCTCTTGCAGCACTCCTGTGAGGTCAGGAGCACTTTACCCTCAATGGATAGAAGAGGAATCAAATCATGTAACTCATTCTGACTCCCAATCAAGCACGGCCTCCAGTTTCCAAACCTCAGTTTGTCTTGCTCTTTTGCCAGCCTTAAATGCATTTCCACTACCCTCCTTCTCTGAATCCACTCCTCCTGCTCAATGCTACTCTTGCTATTATGGCCAAGTCAGCTTAATTCTCCAGGCTGACTGGGTCCAGTGCAGGGAAAGGAAAAGAAAGGGGCATTAATATAGAAGACATTAGAATTTTGCTTTTAGTTGAAATGTTTGGTAATTACGAGAAAATTCATCTCAGCCCTGGGCTACAGCATACTTTGTAAAATGGATTATTCAGGGGACTAAGCTGTGAAGCAAATGTAAGACGTTTCCTGCAAGCATTTAAAAACTACATTTTCTTTCTCTAAAAACCATGTATATCTTAGCCAAATCTAAATGGATTTTCACAGGACAGCAAAAAGCAAATTCACAACTTTTGCTTGCCAAACGTTCTATCTTTACCTCAAAGCACCGGGGCATTAGACCTGTTAAAAAAAAAAGGACACAAAATAGGTTCTTTTTCCCACAGCCTCTGTCTGCAAGCCCACTGAACTGGTTCAGTTGCAATTTTATATATAAAAATTCATCAAAAGCAGACAGTGCCACAGAAAATGTCAGCTTAAAGAGTTAAAAGTTTGGCAAAGCTTAATGCAACTAAGATGACATTCCTGAAAAATGTCAGTCAGCTTTAATAACGGGTTGTGCTACCAGCCTGTCGTGTACACATGCATTACACGGTCTCATAAAACTAATTTCTGACGGGTTTCCATTCTGCTCCATTGTTATAGTAATATAGTTAGCATATGTTAAGATACTTTCTCATTGGAGACAGGAAGGACAACTGGAATTCCAATGATCATAAAGCACATACATATTCTGTCAAAATTCCAAGTCAGAAAGGCCCTTGAACTAAACGACAATGAAAGAGTATAATAACTATTATGAGCTTGATTTTAAATATTCGCCTTCTCTTTTGAATGAAACTGCTGAGTCCTTTCACTCTTCCTCTGGGATGGACTTTTCTCAACATAATCACCTTCAAAGTGAATGTTAAGCAAGCATTAGGATCTCTGAAAAAGAAGGTTTTAGAGGACACTGCTACCATTTTTTTTCTGGCTATTTCATTCCCACTAGACCAAGCTTCATGCTTTGTGGCAAATTTCCTCGTAGCCACAGCAGCTACGGTCCCTTCATTGTCATTTTTCCTCTTCAGCAGCAATGCCAGTTTACTTCCCTCACCAGTCCTTAGTTAACATATATTCTGTGCCAGAAGTGCAGCATTTGCCATATAGAAAACTGTCTGAGAGTTGACCTCCGAGGATAAAATAAATGTAATTCACCTGCTGTAATGCTACAGGATGTACTGAATATCTCAAACAGCAGAGAAATGTGCCCAAGGCTACAGTGAGTCAGTCACTGAGACAGCTGGAATTGGAATTGAGGAGATCCTTGCTCTCACTCTACTGTAATTATTATTTATTTTACCATAGCAAAGGAAAGGTCTCTTCAGGACCTGGCCCATTTGTACCACATACTGTACAAACAAAGAGTGAGGAATATTCTGCTCAAAAGACTTGAGTTTTCTCTAACAGAAATCCAACATCTGCCAGTAAGAATTATTTTCAGGCACGTGGTCTAACATACCAACACTGGAGAGGAAAATAATTCATTTCACAATTACTTGTTATTAAATATCACTTTATTAAAATGACTGGGAAACATTCTTGCCTTCCACTTCAGATATTTATTTTACAATTCTTAATTATACTTACTGCTGAGGTTCTCCAAGGCGAAATTTAATAGATCCATGAATCCTGAGAGCTGGATAAGACTGAAGTTCATTTCTTTACCCCACCAAAATCCTGCAGTATAATAATCTAGTAAAATAGCTTCCTTCAAAGATGTCTTTAGTTGTGTAAGATTCAGAAATTCTTCCATCTTCCTAAAAAAAAATTGCAGAGTAAAAGAATGAAATTAAAAAATAAATTACAGATTCCAAAGTCTTACATGGTCTGCTTGCAATTGTATCTATATTTGTTATAATTAGTTGCTTTATTATTCATATGTGCATAATGTACACAATTTCTTGAATTTAGCCATGTCAATTCCTAGATAAGAACATTTATGATCAGAGAACATATCAAAAAGTAAACGATCACCTGCAGGTTTCAGCAGACACTATTCAAGTGCTAAGATACGACTAACAAAAGAAGAAAAATTAGAGCATTACAAAACCAAAGAGAAATACATTGAAAATCCCAGAGAAAAAAAAGAGTGTTTCATCAGGAATTGGTTTGTGGGATGAAATGACACAATTAGTCTCCACTTTCTACTATCACGCTTTCACTCTGATTGAGATAGTTTTACAGTAGTAATAGGATCTTGTTTCCATTTCAAGATTATTTTTCGTGTGGCCTCTGACGAAAAATTACATTTGAAAATTAATGCAAATGATTTAATATATAATTACTGAAAGTAGCTAAAATATTTAGAAGTTTAAATTGCACTTCCATAATGGTCAAAACATTTAAAAAGAGCCTTATCCCATTTTATTGGCACACGATGAAAATTCTTCCACTTACTTTAACTTGCAAAATTTATGAAAAAATACACTCCCTTGTAGGAGGCCATACTGTTGCTGACACATTTATGTCTGCTCTATCCAAACACAGAATTAGTTACGTCTTTTATCATAACTGTGTGCATTTTTCCACATGAAGAGAGGGGATGGGGAGTAGGACTTGGTTTCAATTCTTGCAGTATAACTTCAGCCATGTCTCAGGTAATTGAGTTTTACATTAAAGCAATCCTTTGCTTTTTAACTACAGCTGAGGATGCAGGTGCCAGCCATCACAGTTTCTAGTCCCCTATAAAACAGCAAAGTCTTCCCAAGCCCTGCTGCCTTCTCATTCCTTCCTAAGAAGAACATTAATCCCAGACCTACTGATAGCAGCCATTAGATTTTTCAGGGGTTTCACCGACACAGTACAGACACATTGTCAAATGAGATGAGTTTCTTTTTTTAATTAAAGCCTCAATAGCTAACAGAGTAAAGCATATAATCCAATCAGTTTTGTTTAAAACATGTATTCCTTTGTTCTGCATGACAAATTTGTACGGCTGCACACATGCAAGTCGGTTAAAAACACTTAACTGTGTCCTGAAATAGAAGTGGAACGTGGCCAGCTGAACTTTCCAAGGTTTGAAACAGTCCATATCCTCTCTCTCTGAAGCTTCTGCCAACTCTGTGTTTTCATAATCAGAGCTTCTCAGGGATTTAGATTTTCTCTGATTCTGCTAACAATGCCAGTACTCATCTTTTCAATATTCTGTAAGACATGTCACTGACAACAGTATCTGTACATGACTGGGAAATGATGGGGCAGTTAGATTTCCTAGTTACCCTCCCTGCTTCTTCTTTCTTCATGGGGCTCCAGTCCTATGAAGATGGACAGCAGTACAAAATTCCCTGACAGATGGGAATGCAGGACATGAAAACTCTCATACTGAATCAGATCTATTCTGATTTTCTAACCTTAGCTGTGGCCTTCAAACTGCTCTTGTAAATAGACACGACGCACTGTGGTAAACAAAATTTTAATGCTGCTGCTAAACTGCTTAGTGTGCATAAAATACCCTGTAACTATGCTCCTTCCAGTCAGATGCAGTATATACTTAAATTCCCCTTGTGCAATGTGTATATATAAATACATATGTGATCAGCTGAGACTAAAAGAGTATATGATCTTTCAGTGCTTTTCTTTTTAATCTTAATGAGAAAGTTGCACTAAGAATTGTGTCGTTAAGCACATTTTAGTCTCCAGTGAGTTGTACACTTCAGTCTCCTCTAAATTTAAAGAGGCCTATTGTGCAAGAGAAAACAGGAAAGGAAAGAATTTTTGTATTATTATTTGATGGTAGCAAATCTTCTTTCCAGTT
Source organism: Pachycephala philippinensis (assembly GCA_013397055.1). NCBI lineage: Eukaryota > Metazoa > Chordata > Aves > Passeriformes > Pachycephala > Pachycephala philippinensis. Next base: position 112,316 of record VWZT01013003.1, on the reverse strand, counting down.
TTCTTTAAAAAAAAATCCCAGAAAGACCTTTCCTCCATAAGAATAGTGACAAATAGGAAAACAGAGTATGTTTCAGGAATATTTTAAGCTCAATTAAATGGTTACCTATTCAGAGGAACAAAGTTGGATTTTATATACCCCCCACCTCTTCCTTCCCAAACTAGACCAGTGGCCCAGCCCTTTGGCTTTCAATTCCCTAAGAACCTGCTAGCAGACACAAGCCCTCCTAAATAATTTGTGCGCTTCTGAAAAGTCTCATCTTTCAAATATAAGTCTGGAGTCTCAGGTTGAACTCCTGGCCTCCTAAATTGAGCTGCTATTAAACACTAATAACAAGGGAGAGTGTTGGTACAGGAAAGACAAGACAGGCTGACATCAGAAGTCTTTGGCTGCCATTATTTCCCCAGTGCTCCCTAATGGTGACCAACTAATGCCTACTTGAGCTCTCCATCCCTTGCTGAACATTAAACACCTTTTTGATTTTTTGGTAACTCGTGTTACAGGACAGAATCTCAAATGTTTTAGCAAAAAAAAGTTACCAAGTGAGACTTATTAAAAAAAGCTCAGTATCGGCCTGTTCTTATTTACATCTTAAGTATTTTGTTTACAGTGTATTTAAAGCTATTGTAAATTCAGAAACTACAACAATATGAAATACAGGTGGAAAAAAAGAAGTCTAAGCAAAATCAATAGATAAAGGAAACACAGTAAACCAGACTGGATCTGAGATCAACAGTATTTCTTCCATCTTTTGTGAATAACATTAAATATCAATGATTTAACTGAACAATTAAACATTAATGACATAACAATCACAAAACAAATCTAACAAATAGGCTGCAATTTTTATTTCATTATTATATGGGTTCCAGCACTGTTGTCATTGCTACTTACTTTTCAACTCCTTCCAGATTTTCTTCTGACAAGGCAGTAATTTGGGAAAGAGAAAGAAATGTCCTATTAATAATCTCCTTTCCACCTACGTCATCCTGATCTTGGTCTTCATCCTGATCTTGGTTTTCATTCTGACCTTGGTCTTCTGCCTGATCTTGGAATTCCTCCTCATCTCGGACTTCTTCCTGCATACACACACATAGGAATGTAATTTTAAAAAATGTTTATTTTATTATGTCAGTAACTTATCTAAATAACATTTTTATATTGAGGAGGTATGCAAGGGATTAATTCAACAAATGCCAAAAATGTAAGACAGCTATAATTATATGGCAGTAACACAATACCTTAACGCATTCTCACTAGAGAAAAGCGGGGCAGATACATGGAACATAGTATTTTTATCATAAATTCATGTGGGAACACAGTGACATATTATGTGCTGCACAAGATTAAATTAACTTGCAAGTAAAAACAACAGAGATTTAAAGGTGCAAAAGAATCCATGAATCTAAATTTGACCAACATGATACTGCATTGCACAATAATTAAATTTTTAAATTAAGTTTCTCCTAAACATATTATGAGAATACACACTTATTACTATGCTATTTGCTCTCCACCCTGTACTTGATTGCATTTTCAAATTTACTGTCTACACTGACTCCTTCCCTAGCCAAACAAAAGTCCAAGATGTTTGTTGCAACAGAATGATACACACACAAGGATCTGACACTGCTGTTCCTGGGAAGGATGTACATGTTTTAGGGGATAACAAGCTGAGCATGAACTAACAGTGCAATGGTCTTAGAAAAAATAGGAATATTTGATGATACTTTATTTTGCGTGGTCATTGACAAAAAAGAGATTTCAGTAAGAAATCTATGAAATGCAAAAAACAGGAGAAAAAACTCCCCTAAAACTGTTTCACAATAGAATATGTAGGTGACAAAGTGAGGTGTCAAAGCACACTATAAAATGTGAGATGAGGCAGCCCCTTCAGAGAGGTGCAGGGCAGGGGAACAAGTGACAGTGGTCACGGGACAGAGTGCTCCAGTTGAAAGGGACCCACAGTGGGGCAGCAGAAGGAAAAATACTTCACTATGAAAATATTCAAGCATTTAGAACAGATAACCCAGAAAGGCAGAGGAATCCCCTCCTTGCAGGCTTTCAAGACCAAACTGGACAAAGCCCTGCTGGGCAGTGGGTGCTGGCCCAGCTTTGATCAAGCAGCTGAACCAGTCCCAAAATGCCTTCCAGCCTCCTGCCTGGCCTGACCACACAAACACCTGAACACAACGTGCTTGTAGCAGGTACACTTCTACAGCTGCAGGACCTGGGCTTTAGAGAAGTGCAGCAAGGCAAAGCTTGCAGAATCCTGCTTCCAGCTCACTCGGGGAGAGCGCAGCAGAATTCCTGACACACACCGATTTTTGAGCCTGACCAGCACTGCTCTGGGCTGATACCAAGTCACTCCAGCGCCGGTCAAGGAGAGCCCCCAAATAAAGCTACACTACTCCCCCTGCTGCTGCTCAACTGCAAGATGTACTGAAATCTGGGACTAGCTGAAGAACCACAGCCAAGGGGGACAAAACAAGACTGGGAGTAACAAAGAACATTCACTCAGTGGACAGACTATTCTTCCCCTCTCTAATCAAGTACTAGAGCACTTTCACATGTGCTTCAGTAAGAAAAATTATTGTTCCCAACTGTAAACAAGTCAGTCTCAGATACAATGTCTCATCAGAACGGGAATGGCATAAACGAAGGCTTCCTTCACATAGTTAAGAGCATGACGTTAGTTTGCCTTTATTAGCAATAATTTACACAGCATAAAAAAAAAAAAATTACTCCTACAGTCAGTAATGCTGCTATAATTGAAGCTGCAGGGAAAAAACAATAGCTCTACATGTTAATATTATACAATTATTGAAAGACTTATTTTAATAAGTAGAAAAAATATAAACGCTTTCCTGAAGTGGTGTTAGAAATCTGTTGAACAAGAGAATTTTAGAAGCTGTGGGAGCTGAATTAAAAGAATAACTGATATTGATGTTTTGGAAACTGAATTAATGCCCCTCCCTAACTTTCTCTTAGAATGTTCAATACATAGGATACTTTAGTATTTATAGTGGCCGCCGTTATATAAATTACATATTACTGGTCACTCAGTCAACATCTTACTGGGCATACTTGTCAGTAAGGCAAAATGCAAATATTTTACAAGTTGCAGTTTAAACTGAAGAGATAGGCAACTGCTGTAACTCAGTGTTGCAGATAAGGCTCTGTAATCTGCACATCAAACCACAACAGTTTACAGGGCAAGGTGAGTGCTTCACAAGAACCATTTCATCACCTGGAGCCTGGAACAACATTCCCAGCAGCAACATCCCCACCAGTGCATTACTGTTTTTGTTAATGCTTGTGATAAGGATGGGGTTGGGGCACCGCTGTCCACTGTAACAAGCACAGGTAGCAGATAAGAAATACTGTTACAAATGACAGATGAGGAACTATGGGAGAGAAAGCACATTATTTAAAAATATTTTTTTTTTAATTAGCAATGTTTCTTTAATTTAAAAAAGTATGGAAGGTCCATAAATCATTTAAACAATCCTGTGTTTATGGACAGTTTCTGTTTGGGCTGAACCTACACACACACCTGACTAAAAGCTTACAATTATTTTGATTGATTACTTTTGTCTTTTGATTGCTGTCTTTAACCACTACTGAAAATACCAGGAGATTATTTTTATATGCGTTCACTGGTGTCAAAGAATTTACTGTTCATTTTAGTGTTAACTGCAGTGACTGACTGAGGTAATCCAAGGTGAGTTAATTCTAGTAACGCTGTCTTCATGTGTCAGGAAAAAAACTCCTGAACCAATCCTACCAATACACATTCCCAGCAGTAGACTTAGCCTATTTAAATAAAGGCTGCTACTAGAGAATGATTTGTTACTGTTTTATTTTCCTTTGAAGGATTTTTAGCTGTTCCGAATGTATAATATGTTTCTGGCTGTTCAATACATTACTCCAAATGCTGTGGACATCCCTTGTTAACAGCATCAGATTGAAATACCAAACCAAACATTCTAAAACAAAAGAGTAAGATCTTCCTAAATCTCTCAGCCAATGTTCACAAACCACCATTAAGCAGGAAATAGCAGCAGCAGAGTGATATAGTTAAACAGCAAATTGCAAAACACCTCTGTGTTTACAGGGGTGGGGAAGAACTCTCAAAACCCCAAAACTGTACTAGGTCATCCCTGGCTAGGAAAAATGCCCCACTACCTGCAGTTTTGGTGGGGGCCTTTCCAGAGTGGCCAAACCTTGAAACACAGCAATGGAAATGAGCACCAGCATTAAAGAAGAAAATTAAGCTTGTCCTCTGGGATGAGCCCTCTGCAGTGGTTGAAGATAGTATTTGCATTTGTTTGACAATACAACACCACACTTTGCAAAATCATGGCTTCCAAAAATACACACTCAAAGAAACAGCTTACCAAATCTCTTCAATTATAGCAAATAATTGAAGTGTAAGGAACCTAAGGTCCTGCTGTCCTCAGCCTACCAGGGAAATCAGACTGGACTCAACTTTCCAGTAGCTCATGTCAGGCAAGCTCAGCTACTCTGGCTGGGCTGACAGCAGTGCAGATGTACGCTGGAAGAGTGTTGTGTATCAGTTACAACTTTAATCAAAATGGGAGTGAAAAAACCCCAACCAAACTACACCAGCAACACAGGCTGTTATTTGTATTATTATACACATTTTGTTATCAAGCTGTCAAATGCTTCAGCAGCAGCAGCAAATCCTGAAGCTTTCTACATAAATAGTTAAGGCAGAAACAGAAACACATTCACTGTTCCTGTTTGTTTTTAAAAGGCCCCACTTGTCCGCTCCCACAATGGGAAGTTAAGATCAATAGTTGCTATTTTTAGCCATAAACATTTCTTTTGTCATCAAACAAATGAAGAAATAAAAATAGCAGGACTAATTTCATTTACCTTCAAAAGGGAAATCTGCAGATGCGTCAAATGCAAGACAAAACCTATAGGCAAAGAAAGCTTTCAAGGACCATTATAAACATGATAGTGTCCTTTTAATAACAAAATATGTTTCAAAAATTGCACACAGTCCAAAGATCAAGATTTATGGTTGACCAAATGTATGATGACATTAAATTTTACTGATGTTTTCACAGCTGCAGACCACTTATAGGAAAAAATGTGGTTAAAAATAAAGCAGCAGCAAGACTTGCTAAGATCAGGATTCAGATTTTCTAATACACCTTCTGCTGAAAGTCATTACAAGTCAGAACAATTATAAAAATATTCAATTTGAATCAAAATGAATTGTCTCAAAATGTAAAAAAATTTATAAAAATATAGCGCCAGAGTAGTGTTTCCTACACCTTACATACAGACCATGCCAAGCTACCTTCAGCCAAAACTAGAGACTATATAATGTAATTTATAAAAACACACAATTCCACAGGGTTTCCAATACAAATAAATCATAAAGGATAGACGGAAATATCATAAAGCTAAGCTACTGTGCGTGGAACAAACTTCAATACATAAGGAACAGAAAACATGAGAAAAAAAAATTGTTCACTGAATTCCTCTAAAGATTCTTTTTATAAAGCCACGAAGTAAAAACTACAAAAATTTCAGTGGTACATTTCAAACAGATGTACAATATATTTTTGACAGCCTGTCGTTTCCCATAGAGCACAGCCTGTATCCTTTTACTGTGATCTGACTGCATTACCCCAGTGTTACGCTGCTCCAACTGCCAAAATATTTACAGAGAGCACTAACGGAGTGCACTGTGAAAAATGCATATATTTTTCATAAAGCATTTAGAATCCTTAATAACACATTTCACATGGAAGAGGGTTTATTTATTTAAGGAAACCTAAACGTTAAGCTTTTGTACTGACAAAGATACAACCATGACACTGGCTGAAGGCTCTTAATCACTCCCACAACAGTCACAGCAACTTCTTGGCCAGCGGAGACAACAAAGCAGCTCAACCAGAAGAAAATTATCTCGTAGTAGCTACAGCTGCATAGACAGGCTTGAGGGAGAAATTCAGAGTTGATGCAACACCTCATACATTCTTGGGAGGAATAAATTTTATTCTTGTATCTCTTGACATTGCAGCATGAGATGAGCCGCCTGTCAGAAACCACACCTCCGTCAACCAAGTCAAAAAAGGGAACAGGAAAAAAAACAGGCAGAAGACAAGCAAATAAAGCAAATATTAATGCAAACTCTGTGGATTCGTAAAATCCTCCAGCGCACTTCAGCTACCCAAAGCAATGAAAGGTGAGAAATACAGCTGTGATACTGCTGGAAGGAAAGTGTAAGCTTGCTTCCACTCCCTCAGTGCTCTTTGAAAGGAAACCAAAAGCCGTTCCCTCAACAATTCAAAATTAGGAGACTCCTACCACCACAAATAAGCCAACTACGGTGGTTTGACCCAGGCTGGATACCAGGAGCTGACCATGGCCTCTCTGTCAGCCCCCTCCTCAGCTGAACAGGGGAGAAGAAATATAACAAAAGGCTTGTGGGGAGAGAGAGGACAGGGAAAAGTCACTGACCAATTACTGTCATGACCAAAATAGTCTCAGCTTGGGCAGAAAAATAATTTACTACCAATGCAATCAGAGTAGAATAAAGAAGAATAAAAACTACATCTCAAAGCACCTTTCCCCCACTCCTCCTCTCTTCCCAGGCTCAACTTCACTCCCAATTATCTCTACCTCCTCCCCCCAGGAGCACAGGGGAATGGGTTACAGTGCTTGCAGTCAGTTTATCATATTTTCTCTCACCCTGCTGGCTCCTCATGGGCAAGGCTCCTCACACTCTAGCCCTGCTCCAGCATGGGATTCTTCCACGAGGGACAGTCTTCCATGAATGGCTCCAACGTGGGTGTCTGCTTCACTGTGACCTCCACGGGCCCCAGCTGCTTCACCATGGGCTGCAGAGGAACCTGCTCTGGCACCTGGAGCACCTCCTGCCTCTCCTTCTCTGCTGGCCTTGCTGTTTGCAGGACTGTCACTCTCCCATATTCTCACCCCCCTCTTCCATCTGCTGTTGCATGGTTTCCTTCTAAAAATCTGTTATCCCAGTGATGCCATCTCTGTCACTGGTGAGGCCAGCCTTGGCCAGCCGTGAGTCTGTCCTGGAGCTGGCTGGCATTGGCTCTAGTGGGCATGGGAAAAGCTTCCAGCAGCTTCTCCCAGAAACCACCCCTGCAGCTCCCTACTACCAAAGCCTTGCCACACAAACCCAACACAGCAAGAAATAACCATACACTTCTACAGGAGAGCCCATAACCGAGTGAAACCTGGCGAGGGGGTGAGAGGTCAGAGGTGGACGAGGCGCTCAGCAGCAGCTGCTCGGGGTGAGGTGGGGTGGGCTGAGGGACAGAGCCGACCCGCAGTCTCTGCCGGAGGAACTGCCTCACCGGGGCAGGCACTGTCTCTCCATTAAACTGCCTGGGGGACGACGGTGACACAAATGTATTTATATATATATATATTTACACACACACACACACTGCATTTTTAACACCACGCCCTTTACACAGAATCACAGAATGGGTAGGGTTGGCAGGGACCTCTGGAGGTAATACAATCCAACCCCTGCCGAGGCAGGGTTACCCAGAGCAGGTGACAACGGAACGCGTCCAGGTGGGTTTGGAATGGCTCCAGAGATGGAGACTCCACAGCCTCCTTGGGCAGCCCGTCCCAGTGCTCTGCCACCCTCAACATGAAGAAGTTCTTCCTCATGTTGAGATGGAAACTCCTCTGTTTTGGTTTATGGCCATCGCTCCTCGTCCTGTCACCAGGCACTACTGAAAAGAGTCTGGCACCATCCTCCTGACCTCCGAGACATTTAAATACACTGATGAGACCCCCTCTCAATCTCCTCCAGACTAAACAGGCCCAGCTGCCGCAGTCTCTCGTCACAGGCGAGACGCTCCAGACCCCTCACCATCCTTGTGGCCCTTGGCTGCAGCTCAGCATGGACAATTTAACATAAAACACCCCAATCCCAGCGGGGGCGCGCCGCTCCCGTCCCGGCGGTACCTGCGCGCTCTCCGCCATGGCCGCCGGCCCCCAGAATGGCTGGCCCCGCCCCCGGCGCGGCTGGCCCCGCCCCTCACCGCGCCCCGCCTCCGCTCCCCTCACGGCCGCGCTGGCACCAGGGCACCGCCCAGCTGCTGCTCCTTTTTCTTCAATAAACTTGGAACGCTAATGAACTAAAATTACGTTGAAACGTTTTCTCTGTCCGCTTTGTATTGCATGCAGCAGCAGTAATTCAGAGTAATAGCAGTCACCTGCAAGATCAAATAAAATGCAAGCATTCGGTAGGTGAACAGTAATGAGAACAAAGAAAGAGCTAACTTACTTTGCAAAGTTTATGGATGTGCTGAGGAAGCTGGTAAGACAAAGCAGCTTCTTTGCAGTGCCCCACATAAAGCAAAGGCCTCCCGGGATTTCTGCAGCTGTTTCAAGCTCTGCCACTGCTTTGGAGCAGTTTGCCACCTTCAGAAGGTTGTCATCATCAGTTTCTTAAAATGTGCAAACCGCTAAGTACAGTACCTGTGTCCTAGCTGGGTCACAAGAGACAAGAACATGCCCATTATCCACTAAGATTGTGATTTATAGTGTGAGATTCACCACGTCTGTAGCTCCTGTTCCTGCTCAAACACCCTGACCCTCACTGACAGAGGTAGACCAATCGCACTTCCAAAAGGAGTCAGAAATCTGTTTGAGGTTCAGAGAGCTGGATCCTGCAGTGTTTTGTAGAATTATTCATAGTATTTTAAAGAAATAGAGCCCACACTGTGAATTTTAAAGAAATAGAGCCCACACTGTGAATTCCTACAATTTGTGCTGTTCTCTGTGGCTGAGAGCCGTACAGCTGTGTTGCTGCCCCTTTTACTGTGTATATAAAATCTAACCAAATAAGACCATTATTCAGGGCTGCAAGTACTGCACGTAGTAAGGTGTAAAAACTGGGGAATTAAGTGTGATATTTGGATGCAATATAACATTGTGTACATCCATTATGATGTTATCTAGTTGGTAACAGGTTAAGCTAGACTTAACCCTGCATTCCTCTGGAACTGCAAATGCCCATTGACTTCCATGAACATTTTCAATGTAAAAGACTTGAGGGCTCAAAGCCTTTAGAAAGATCTAATTCTGTTTCTCTTGCTCAATATTAAAGGACTGAATTCTCTCTTACACAAAACCTGAACTGAGCAGGTGATTGAAGCTGAGCACTGATTGAAGCTCAAACCACATTTCCAGTAGTGAGCTCCTAAACTTCCTACTTTTCAATTTAGATTTTTAGATAGTTGGTGTCAGAAGGCTTAGAAATTAAAAAAAAAAAAGAAAAAAGGATTCCATAGTCACATCAAGCCATGCCATCTAATTTCACGTGGATCTGTCATGTTTACAAAACCACATTCGTGTGTATGTGGATATTTAAGGTGGCTTTTTGATTTCCTTCAAATGCAAAACTTGTAAGTGCAACACAGAAATACTGAACTTAAAATGCTGACCTAGTCCTTTCCTACTACAGGTAACCATGGTAGATTTCCTATGATTTCTAATGGTCACAGAGACTCCAGGTTAGAGGAGAACAGCAGAGCTCTTTCTCCACTGGAGTAGCTGTGTTAGATGCAAAGGCTTTCTGAAAGTGTCTGTTCCGGCATATGTAATTTAAACAGAACATATTTGAAAATCTGGCTTTACACGGTAAGTGCTCTTCTGTTTGTCTGAGAAGCAACCAGAGTTCAGGTTTGGGAGATGTTTTGCCAAGGCTGGTGTCACTCAGCATGAGGATCTTGGAAGGAACACTTAATCTTCTCTCTTTGATTAAAGCTCTTCAGCTCCTGGTGCCTGGGCCACCTGCAGCCTGTACAAGATAACCACCACACAGCCCACTAACACTCAGCCCTGGCAGGGGCTGGGCAAAGAGCTGGTTGTTCCCCTCAATTTTCTTCAAGTTTTCAGGTTTTCATTTTGCTAATTATGCACTGAAGCATCACAAATACAGCAATCCCACACTGCTCCCTGCACAATGAACTACACAGTTGTCTTTATAGAAATACTTTCCTCTTCATCACGATACCACATCTTTTGGGCAGGGAGCAGGTTCACCTGCTTCATGCAAGTCCATGTCAAAAGGGGAATAAAGGTCACAGCTGCAAGCTGTGGTGCCGGCCACCTGCAATTGGAACACAACCAGCAGCTGCAAGTGCTCCAAAATATTCCACTGAGTCCTCCAAAGTTTTAATAACCAAGGTGATTCAGTCTGATTTTCTTACTCGTTGCAGAGATCCTGGCATTTCAGGAGTAAATGAAACATATTGATTTACGAAAAGGAATGAATTTTTAGAAGTTGCCTTTTACAAAGCAAAGGTTCTGTAAACTCCAGGCCCACAGAAACATCCTGCTATTGACAGAGATCCTATGAACAAGTTCAATCGCAAACACGTTTCCATTCACTTTCAGTTAAACATCACCAAGCACAATAATTAGACATAGGCAAATTCAGAATGAAAAGCAGATGGAAATTCCTAGTGGAGCCTTGCTTGTTACATCAACATCAGCTGGACATATAGCTCCCCTGGCTGCCAGCCCTCATGACAACAAATTGCTTATACTTGTGCCCCGTGGGACAAGAATTGAGAAAAATCCATGGGCATGTGTGGAGGACTTGCACACAGTATTTGGGTTTGATCCTCGTGGTAACAAATGGGTAATTTATGAAAGCAACAGGACATTAGTGCTACATGGCTCTTAATAAAGAGCCCTGCATTACTGTACATAAGTGCATTAACATAGTAATTAATAATCCCCTCCTGGCTCCTTTATAACATTCTTTGCAGATACTCTATCCAGGGAACAGCATTCCCTCTAGGTAATGTTTTTCTGTTTTACATATATAGATACACACCTTCAGAAAAAATTCTGGGCATGATTATGTATTAGGAAAAGAAAAAACATAAATCCCAGGTTGTCAGGGAAACTTGTTTTTAAAACAAAAAGATAATTCTGCCATTTCTCAGGCAGTATCCAATTAAAATGAGATACAGGTACAAGAGGATAACTGCTTTGGTGTATCAGCAGCAGGATAGACAGAGTTCTGAGTTATTTAGGGAGAGATGCTGCTTCTTTTTTTGCTCACTGTTTGTCAACACAACCTAGCTCAGTATCTCTCCCTGTCTGTTTAATTAATAGGTAGGCAAAATTTCCATGTGATATGATAGTGATTTTGAGAGACTTGTAATGTTAGTACTAGGCCCAGCAATAAGAAAGTACAAGTTAAATGTAGCAAATCGTAACTTTTCAATTATTCAAAACAACATGCATACGGAGAAATGAAAGTAGTAAAATGTGTATTCTATCAATGATTCCATTATCCTCTCACCATAAAGAGAAGTGGCTCAATGGAGGATAAAAGCAAATTTTAGATTGATTCTCTTCTTGATCATAGCCAGAAGACTGCTATATCTATTGCCAAGAAATTGAATCAAGGTTCATAGAAATCCTAAAAATTAGATAGAAAAGACTTAAAAGAACATGTAGCCCATCTCCAGGGGACCTGTACTTTTTCTTGCCAACAAGAACTTCAAGCATAGGAATGTATTTAACCCGGTAGTTCAAGACAGCTCCTTACTATGTATTAAATTGTAGGAATAATGTAAATGTGCATATAACATTGCAGTACACCATCAGTATGAACTAAGAAAGCTTAGGTTTTTCTCCCCTCGAATTACCTTTTAGTAAAAAACCCTAAACTATGAGACCTGATGCATAAGATAAAGCGATATGGATAATTTAGAGGGCAGCTGTTTCAAACTACCTACCCTCAAGGTCACCAATTGCTAAAACAAAACCCCAAATCTCTATAGAACTCAAGGACTCCTCACAGTCATTATTCAAACCAGGACAATCCACTCAGAAGTCCCAAATTCAAGGCAAGAGACAAAAAGAAGAGCCCTGACCACTGAATGTCTCTAAGCCCCATAAGTCTTACACAGCCGTGAGTACACTGGTGGCAGTGGACAAATAATTTAACATAAGCATAGTGTGGGGTTTGGGGTTTCTTGAGAGCATTGTTTCACTGACGGAGAGCTGCGTTCTTCAGGAGGACACACTGTGCAGTACAGAATGTGCCAATTAATGTCATGAGAAAAATCACCAGAAAGAATAATGAAACAAGTTATAATAGCAAATAGAGATAAAACTTGTCAAATACAGTATTACATATATTCATATTCAATATAAAATATGCTATATAATAAACATATACGTAAGTATTGGTTCTATGTAATATATGTGTGTATATTCTCTCTTCAGACTGCCAATTGAGCTCGGATTCCCATCTACTCTGTATCTTTTCTAAGGGTATAAACTACTGTTAATCTTGGCAAGTTTACATGAACTGGAGTATATATTACTCCACTAAAAAGATGAGACATTAATCTTCTGGGCAAACTGTCTTGAAATTTCATTTTGATAGACAAAACTTGACTTTTCAGTTTGAACTACTGCTTCATTCTGTTGGCAGACCAAAGAAGATAGAAAGACACAACTGTGTGAAGTATTACATCTTAGTAACACAGCGAAGTCTACAAAAAAAAAAAAAAAAATTCGCTGATTCCATTGTCCTTGCCCTTTTGCCCCCAAATGGGAACATCATTTCTTTCAGAGATTTCATATTCTACTCCTTTCATGCCTTTGTTGTGAAGCTCTATTGATTTTTTGCCACCTTCTCTGTATGATATTAACCAGCTTTTAGAATAACGTATAACAATTTAGGGCAGCAAGTGAAAAAAATACATCCAGCTGAAATTACAGGGGGATTTTCAACAGAGAGACTATAGCTACTCAAGACAAAACTTGTCTTGTATACTAGAGCTGACTGTATTTTTTGTTTATTTGTGAATCGTTTGCTTGTTGGACTACACAAACAGCTTCCAAGGTGTCTCAATATTTCTTTAGTTATTTAATAAGGACTGGCAAGCCTGAATTACTGGGGCATAACGTCATGTTTAACTGGTACCTTGGAGCAGGATCCCAACTATGGCAACAACACCTGGAGAGTCAGTCTGGCAAATTTATCTCCATTTTCCAGAGTGAGATCTATCCAAGAGACTGAAATTTGTCACTCTGCAGTCTAGCAATACATCCTGTCCCTGCCACCAGAACCAAGTAATGAATTGGGTTAGGTGTCACGTGTCTTCTCCTTGTGTACTTGGAATCACAGGGTACAAATCCCAAGGAGTGGATGAGCACGCTCAGGAAGAACATGTCCCTGCAGTCTCCTTAAATGTGTAAGCATAAAGGTTATTCTGTGATCACTAGGCAATAGGGTTAAAATTACGATGAAGCTGTTTGTTATTGCCCTTCCCCTCTTCTTCCCTGACTCATTTGAGGTTATGGACTCATCTTGGCAAAGTACATTAAAATAAAAGGGTGTATAACTCAGTAATCAGTCCTGGGAGCACTTTCCTTCCTGGATTCTGAATTTGAAATATCTGCTGTGCAAGCATATGTTTATGAGAGCTGCAAGGAGGAGTTAATGTCCATATTCACTCCAAAAAGATTATGTAGCTGCATGTAAAAAATGAATTTGCAGAGCTCTAGAGAGCTTAAGTATATTACTTCTAGTAAAAATAAAACTCATTGAGCAGAGGCCCAAGGCCAGCACATACATTTGTGCTAAGAATATCACTTTAACTGCACACAAGCTCTGCATGTGATGTCATATGGAACATTCATGGGTTTCTTCTAGAACAGGGGTCAAATGCTTCCATAAGGTATTTATTAAAGCAATGCATTGATTTAGCTGAGGCAGAATTGGCCTGTTGTAGAGTGGAAGTCTGATTAGTCTAACCCATTCTCGAGTTCCTCAGTATCTTGGAACCCAAAATTCAAAGGAAGAGAAGGATGGGGCACAGCTCACATATACTCTGCTGACACTTGTGACTGTTGGGTTAGGGAGAACAGGGGTATATTTTGGCCCACAGGGAGCAGAGGTACCCACATACTTATCCTAGGAAATTTAGAAGGAGAATGAAAAACCTCAGTGCACTATTTGACAGTGTTCCTTGAACTGGAGCTTATGCTTTTCTCATTTACTTGAAATTTGAAAGAAGACGATAGAAGTTAATGGAGTTTCATTATGGTAAAGCAGTGTAAAAGGAATCATCCTCCTTGTTTTAACATCTGTGAACACTATCTTCCTCTTCCTCGCAAACAAAACATATGAGATTCTGCTCAATTTTAATGCAGTTTGGCATCTGTGCCAGGGACATTCAGAACCATTTACATTAACAGCAAATATTATTTTTACTCTAAAGAAGGAAACATATCCTTATTGATATTCAGCAAGTGGTGCGTTGTTGCAACCAAGATATAATTTACTCACTTGTCTGACTGGATTACATTACTCTATGCATTTTGTAGTTTCATCTGTGAAAAATCGAACTTTAGTTCTACTGCTGTCATTTCCCATAATTCTTTTAAAACAATCTGCGGCAAAAGGATAAAAAATAGCTCCAATAGAAACTGCTTCTGGGGATGGCATTTGAAAGGACATTATTTAGAGTTAATGAATTAGACTAAGAAGTTTGTCATATTCTTTACATGAGCTGTGAGTCAGCCTTAGTACACAAGTATTTCTACCATTTGTGTGCTTTGTAAAGGCCACGACTCCCTTTGTTCCCTGGGAACCCTGCAGTGAAAGCATTTGTGTTCAGCAGCACTCGGCTTTGTTAGGCTGCCTGGGTAATATTTCCAGTTGTTCTCAACCCCTGGGTGTGCTCAGAGCCAGCGATGCACCCGCCCGCTGCCATCGCTCGCCAGGGCTCCCCCAGCTCAGCACCGCGGCCGCCTGAGCAGGGCAGCAGCGCCGCAATTCACAGGCACAGCCACAGGACAGCCAGCGCAAGGACGGCAGCACTGAGCCATTACTTAGTTATAAAATTAGCAATTAGAACTCGACTGCAGTAAAAATGAAAAGTCCCCAGAATGGAGGATCAGGGATGCTCTTTCAACTCTGATTTCTGCCTCTTTATTTCCTCTGATGTAAATTTTGAAACTCCTTTTGATGAAAAGATCAAGCTCCAAAACCAGACTAAGCTTCAAAAGACGATTATAGGCTTTCCTACACAAAAGTGACTCAAAGTTTTATTTCTTGAGTTTATCACACACAATGTAATTTTTCTTCTACCTCTTGCTTTTACACTAGCACATGGATCACACATTCCTTCTTGGTAACTACCTTTTGCATGTTACCCAAGCCAGACATTACTCTTGATAAATGACTATTTAAATTTTCACTGCCTCTGCTGCATTTCAAAGTATAAACTGTAACTGAATGTTTTATATACATACCAGAGAAATATTTTTCTCACAGCCACAGTGAAAAGTTTTGTTGAAAATATAGAGAAATTGAATGCAATCCAAATAAAGCATTTTTTAAGTTGAACTCAACCATGTAAATTTTTGATGCCAAATGAGAATTAAAATCAGAGCCTGCAAGTAGGGGATTGTAATGGAAACAATTTTTCTAGTGCTACCTACACCTTTTGCTGCTATGCATAAATCCTATTATCACTCATGTAATAATGATAGAGCAATCATAATTATTTCTGTATTAGACCAAAAAAATTCCCTGTATGATTTCATCTGATGGTAAAATGTAAATCATTATACTAAATAGATACAATTTGTCTGCTTACGAAAAAAATGGACTCAATCTTCTTTCTCTCCACCCTATATAATTAAAAAAAAAATCAGAAACCAATTTTTAGCCAAGCATTCATCAGAGTATGTATTGTTAACAGGTGTTGTGTATTACATTTCCCATGCACACAGTGTTGGAATGTAAAACTGTAAAACTGCTCCTAGGAACAAGTAGCATAATTAAAATTCTTTGTGAGTTTGATTTACTGGGTATTTTCTTCCTTTAAAATAACTACATTGCAAACAAGAGCCAATTTCTTAGATTTGATCTATGGGTTGTACAGCTTATACTTCAGGTTCAAAATGGTGATTTAGACAATAACACATAACAGCTGAATAGTTATTTATAATAGCACAGCACCTGCGGCAGATTGTCAGCTGAAAAGGCAAATCTAAATGCTTTCAAATTCTCTTGTGTATTATAATGGCAGAAGTAGTGGCCACTATAGATACAATAGTTAGGCATGTAATGTAACTTTTGTTTCTGATTGCTTGCCATTTTCTCAATTTTATTCCTTTAAGACTGAAAATGTTCATACTTAGTGTCAGTCCATATGCATTTCAAGAAGTTCAGACACAATTTAGCTTTCTGTTAATTTGGGGTGGGGGGTGTCAATGAAATTAAATATTAAATAGAACATAAAACTCCTTTCTTATAATTTTAAGATTTTCCACATTTCCCAGACTGTTACACATGCATAATTAACACAACTTTGGCTTTTTTTTTCATCTTGATTAGTGCTGCTGAGAACTCTTGAAAATTTTGATCTGAAATTTTAAAACTGTAAAGACATTTTTCTTACCTCAGTATGTGCCAGGATTTTTCTATGAGCCTTTTAGCAGCAGCTCCCATTTAAAATTCTGAAATTGTGCATATGCAGTTTTGTTTTAAATTTGGTTCCCTCCCGGACTGAACCCGGCATTGATCATTTGTGTGATGATGTGCTAATTCTGCAGTGATGTGAAACACATGTTAGGAAGAAGTGTAACAGCTTGTTGCAGCAGACCCAGGCCCATACACAAACCATCAGCACACTGATGTAACCCCCACCCACAACAGAAAGTCCATTTAGAGGCACAGTCCGCCAAGCAACGTTCAGGTTTCCACCAAAAAGAACAGCTGGGATGTGAATGTGCAAGGACCGTTCCCAAAAGGCAAGCACTCTAAACCCATTAGAATTTTCCAGACAAGACAGAATTTGAACTCCTCTTGTCTATTAAATATCTATAAAATTACCTATTTACCTCCTGAGTGTTGGGAGGCATCAGATGGGCCATGTGCTTTGGGATCTTTAGTTGGAAGGTGACCGGCAGTCTAAGCACAACAGTACATTTCTATCAGAACAACCAAACTCATATTAGATATTAACTATAAAAACATAAGCAGAAATAGCATCTGTCTCCAGATGAAAGGAAAAATAGTTTCCGAGGAGCTAATTGCTTTAGAATACAAGGAATAGAAAAAGAAAAGAAAGAAATGACTGGTCTGTAGGAGAGAGATCTGTAACAGAGGCTAGGAACAATGCACTTGCTCTGGGGTTGATGGGATGATGCCTTTGCCAATTAGCATGAGTACTTTGTTTTATAACATCCATCTGCTCCCTGTATGACCTGTTTTAGTGTACACCTCAAAATCATCTTTGGAGTACTTCCACTGGAGCCAAGGGAGTTACTCCGGGAATTAGCTTGGCCAGTGAAGTAATTCATATGCAATAGAAAGAGTTACAGAAACTTAGTCGGAGAAGAGTAATGGAGAGAGATTCACGCATGCTATAAATCTTCTTGGCTTTGTGCTAATGTTATTTATCTACTTGAGATAGGGAGGATGTTCTATAATGTGTGCATACTGTGCAATATGGGACAGTGGCTTTGTAATATAAACTGTCCATTAGTAATGCAAAGTAACTTATTTTCATCTGCTAGATCATTACTGCGAATTTTTCTCCTGAGTTCTGACATGTTATAAATCTTCATGAAGTCCACATTTGTTCTCTTTATCTTTTACTTCCATTTGATTCACTCTATTTCAAATGTATGTAAACACACTGTAGGACCACTGAGCTTTTTGTAATTTCAGTAGGGCAACGCTTCCACTCCTAGGAGGAAGTTGATGCCCCACATCTCAGCCTGCTGGCTCAGCTGGGGGAGACTCAGACATTCCCCAGAGCATCCCTCACTTCACAGTGCCTGTACCACCGTAAGACACAAAGGATTTAAATGGGCTGAATCACAGTTTGAGAGAGCCGAGCAGAGGTGTGGCACCAGCAGGGTGCCAGGGAGCGAGGTGTCAGAGCTCCTCCAGCATCCCCTCCCCAGCAGTAACCAGTGTCCCGATGTCCCTGCAGAGCTTTGGCTGAAGCACTCTGGCCGTTCAGAGGGCAGAGACTCGGGGCTGACTCTCACCCCCTTCAGCCTCCCAGCCCTCAGCTGCGTGAGCCCTCCTGCCATCGCCTCTCTCAGTGGAACACTCGAGGATCGCTCGCAGGACCGTGGCCCCGTGCCAGCCGATGACACCAGACAAGATGTGACCTTCCACCAGCTCACAGACCTGACCTCTCAAACAAGCTGCCACACGGCTGCTTTGGTACACCTGGGTTTGTTTCATATGGTCACAATATTTCCCATACTCTCCATCTGCCAATAAAGAAAAGATGAAATGCAAAAAGCAGTAGGCTGCTACTCACTCTGGAATGACTTTGGGTCTGGTGGGAACTGTTGGGATTGTTATTAACCCTGCCTATGCAGTGCAGATAGATGGACTTACTCATCAGGATTCCTCCCATTGCTCCTTATCAGTAAACCTGTCTCACCTTGGTGCAGCAGAATCCACGTTGCTGCACCCAACTCATTCCCTAGAAGAGCAGTTGTATGCTAAAGGAATATCATGGTATTCCAATGCCAGGATTATTTGCATACTCTATATTACTCTGACTACCTTATTGATGCCTAAAGAGGCCAACCTAGACACAGAGACTAGACAGGAGTAAGGGAATAAAGGTGGATATTTATTTGAAAGCCCTTCAGAGGCACACCCTGGGCAGGCCAAAGGCTACACCCAAGATGGACCCCGAGTCACGAGTTCTTCACACTTTTATAGCTTTGGTCCATTTGCATATCAACCCAATTTCACCAATTAAACTTTAGCTAATGATGTAATTTCCCCTCAGCTTGCCCCCCTTCTCAAGATGCTGGGTTACACATTTTGGGCCTAGGAGGGGCTGGGTGTCCTTGGAGAGCAGCCTGCAGAGGCTTTGTTCTGTCTGTCTCAGCATGAGAGAGCAGCAGCTCACAGGCTACAGGACACTGCAGAGTTACACACTGGGAATACAGAATTTGAAAAATATAAAAGTTAAAACCTAAGGCATCATTATAATAAAACATTGAAGGAAGTGATTGGGCTCTTGTAGGACACCTGTGCTATTGCAGTTCCCACTGCAGATCTGCAGCCACAGCCACTGACAACTCTTCCACGCCACTGCGGTTGCTCTGTAGTTCAATGATGTTTTTATCTAGGTGCTGCTGTAGCCTCTATCCCCAGACATTCAAAGCAGGAGCAGGAGACATGAGCTCGCTGCTGCAGTTGGCTTTTCAGCTAACTTGGATGCATAAGGTCCAGTGATGCCTGTGCCTGGTATCTCATCATCATCCACAGATCCTATAGAGCAATTTCACTGAATATTCAAAGCTGGACCTACTGGCACATCACATTTGAATATTTTTGGAGAAAAGAAAGCTGGAGCAAAGTCGGTCCAATGCACACAGGTTAGTTATGGCAGAATAATATTAAAAATGAAAATAAGGACTTTTTATTTCCAGCTCTTAACTCCACTTCTCACTAATTTTTGTGGTTTTGGTCAAACCACTAACGGTTTTTAAAAATGATTTCGATATAAAATTCGGCACCCAACATTTTCAATAGCATCAAGGCGCTAATGTAACTTAGAACTCAAAATGTTTTTAAAAATCACTGAAGGTATGTATCTGAACCTTCCAAGCAAACTTAAATTTTCTTTCAGGATTTGTCTCCACTTCCTTCAAACTCTTGATTACATTATATAATAATTGCAAACACTTTCTAGATATCTTCTGAGTTCACAAGGCTCTACTAAAAATTATTTCATTAATATTTATAAACTACAAGTAAAGCTGTAAAGCTTTTTTTTCCTACAATAAGAATTACACTTTTAGCATTGCATATATATATTTGTAGGAGGTATTTATTGGATTTAATAATCGCTACTCTGTGGGAAGCCAGCAAAAATTAAGATTTAGCTGACATTCCTTTATCCAGGAAATCCTGATTAGTGGAATCTTACATAAGAAATACAGAAAAGGAATGTGGTTTTACATTCTCTTTAGGAATAGGCTCTGGGGATCTGGATTTTCCTTCTTTGGACAAACACCTCCAGGGAATTTCAACCCAAGAATTAGAAACTTTTCCTTCTTCCATTCATTCTTTTTCATGCCCAAAAGCTATCTCTATTCTTTGAAGACTATTAAA
Organism: Pachycephala philippinensis; assembly: GCA_013397055.1. Classification (NCBI taxonomy): domain Eukaryota; kingdom Metazoa; phylum Chordata; class Aves; order Passeriformes; genus Pachycephala; species Pachycephala philippinensis. The sequence goes on along the minus strand of VWZT01013003.1, from coordinate 92,134 downwards.
TAGCTGGCAAGGAAACGTCCTTTATTGTTAAATAGCGCTTAGCTCTTTAAATAGTTCACCAACTAATAGTCACAGGTTAATAAGATAAAAGCATTGAACACATTATCTGTGTGCACTTCACCTGAACTGAATTCCCAGGCACTGCCTGCCATACATGAATACTGCAATTTGCAGGATAACCAAAGCAGAGCCATCGGTAACTGAGCTGACACCCCTTGTTGCAGTTGCCAAGGGCTATAAAAGCCTGTGTGTGTGCTCCACCCATGTCTGTTACACACTAAAATGAATCAGGGTTCTGTGTGCGCTCCAGTTCTGCTCACACTGGCTCCCAGGCAGGCACAGCAGGGCTGCCTCGAGCCCAGGATGCTGCCGTGCTCCCTGCTGCCAACACATGGACATGGAGCAGGCACCTCTTCAGTGCTTTCCTATCATCACCACCACTCCTTTTCTGGCAGGAACCAGTGATACTCCACAGCACAACAGCCAGCAGCCATGACCAGTTGCCAAGCTAATAAGAATGCAATTTTTGGCTTCAGGCACCAGTAAATGTTAAACCCATCCCTTACATCTTCCCCCTCACTGTGGTAGGCAGGAAATGCCTTTCCTCTGCCACATCTGTGAGGGAAAGTTTGGTGAAAGATGACCCTGTACTATCAAGTATTTACATTGAAGTGGCAGAATCACATTGGTCTGCTATCCCACAGCATGGTCTGGCAGTCCCTGTGCCACGAATCCCCCCTCTCAGGCCATCACTGGGAGCTTGACAAGCTGCCTGACAGCAAACCAGATATTCCCGTAGCCTTATTCACTGGATATAAATTAAAGCAATATTAGCCCATAGGTTGTATGTGACTATTGGAGATAAACAGTTGTTAGCAATAATCAGTCATATTTCAAACCATTTGGCAAAAGGCAGAGAAATTCTTAAATGATGCTGTAATTATAAAGCTGAGTAATTTCTTTATATTTATTTTAACAGTATGGATTTTAAAGTGCCCTCTGGGAGCAAAACGATGTTTGTAGAGATAAAGCTGTAGGGAGCGATACATTCATGCTGACACGTGTAGCTGAACCACCAATTTTGCTTTATTAATTTAGTTGCTGGATTTGTTCCTGATATCTACAGCTGTATTATCCCCTCATAGAGGTGGATGAGTGGGCGGAATGAGGTTGATTACAATTGATTTAGTAACCAAAGAGTAATTTTTTCCATTGTTTGTTCAGCACATTACTAAACATATGGCTTAATTACGGTTGCCTTGTGTCCTTTTCGGTGTGGTATTGCTTATTTTACTGAGACACTGATTTATGCAAAATATTAATTGAAATAGAAAACAGACTTACTATGAGAGCTGACATCCATAAAAACATTAGTTGCTTATATTTTGCACTGAGCCCATTGGACTTCTCAGGGGAATCAGTGTTTACAGTTTAATTTGGAACAACATGGGCTCCCTCCCTCCAGAAACAGTGGTAGTACATATACCGCAGTCTGGAGCGTGGGGAAAAAAATTTACTTTTCCCAGCAGCTGCAAAGGGAAATCCTCAGAGTTCTTGAGCCAAAGTCTCAAAAATGTGCTGAGGTAGCTGTTCCATTTCAGTGTGATTGCAGTAATTGTATGCAAATGTCTCATTAAAAGTAATTCAACTTTATATAGCTATAAATAAACTACTATGCTGTTGTAATGTGTTTCCAGGCCATTAAGTAGTATAATAAAGATGCATGGATTCTCTCAATAGATTAGATAATCAAAAAACCACCCACCCCCAAAATCAAGCAACTATACATTGAGAGACCTTGTTTTGTTTTCAGAGTCATCTTTATAATTAATCTATTTGGAATAAATAATTCACCAAATATAAATATAAAATAATGTTCAGTCACAGAACTCATAACTCAATATATCCAGGAGAAATGTTTTTATATTTCCTATTCAGGACTTTAATTCAATGCATTGAATTTTGCTGTCTCTTTCATAAACCAAATCTAATATACAATCAACTTTATAACCAGATAGTCAGAATACAGAATTAAATGGTTTTGCAGAGGCACACATAAAATCCTCCCAAATATTTTTAGGAGAGAGTATGAGAATTTTGTAACCTTCACTACCCACTAATAGGATTCAGATATCCACTGTGAAATGATCCAAATATTTCCTGGGTAACAGCCTCTGCAGTTATAATATTAATTTATAAAAAATAACCAAGAAACTAATACACATATCTCTATACTGCAGTACAGAGATAGTCCTGGGAACCAAGGTTAGACAATGAGGGAAAGAAAAAGTGAGCTACAATATCAAAGTCAGCAGGAACAGCAAAGAGAAGGGTTTGGATACCATCACTGAGACCACATCCAAGGAGTGGCAAGAAAGAAAACCAGAGCAAACCCAATTTAGAGTTTGTCTTGTGAGGAGGTGAAGATACCCAATCTCTCGGGGCATGAAGCAGCTGGAACACCCCCACACGGCCAGCACACGAGGTGTTAACCCCAGTTACTGCCTCCCATGGGCCCTCTGCCTGTGCTAGGCTGCACCCTGATGATTTTCTTTGGTTTGGTCCTTAAAACTAAGAGAAGAAACTCAGATTGCCCAGGAAGAACAACAATATTAGACATTGTTGTGGGGCCATAAGGAGGCATTAAAATGGATGCATGGTGTGTTCTTGCCTTAGTTTACCCCCAAAGATTTTCAAGGCTTCAGAAACTGGAGAAAATACATCTAGGAGAAAAAAAAGGAGAGGGAGAGCAGGAGAAGAGTTGAAATTTAAGTGACTTTTTAACAATAAGTAACACAGGACAAGATAATATTTCAAGGCTGTGGGGGCATCAGGAGAAAGAAATGTTGGGAGGCATGGACAATATGCTTATCCTCCATGCTGAAGTTAGCTAGGACAGGAAATGGCCATCTTCAGTGCAAGGTGCTTTTAGACCTGTGGTTACTCATAAATGGCAACCACGTGCATTCTGTCCGGTTGGCTTCTGCCTGCTCACTGCCAAGCTGTCAGAGAAACAAACCAGAGACAATTGTTTCAAATCCCAAATCTCTCAGTGGCAATATCAGGAGGTGCAATGTGCCCGATCCCTGCACTCGTGTCTGCAGGGGCACACAGGGCAGGTTGTAAAGTGAGGCAGTATCCTGGGAACAGCACATGCAGCTGCCACAGCCCCAAACTAGCCCTTTGCCATTCCTGGTCAGCTCCTACAGATTCCCAAGCTCTTTCCCAGCAGCAGAACTGCATTTTCTCCGCACTCCGGAGACATCCTGGGCTCTGTATTGGAGCACATCAGTGCTGGTCTTCTCCGAGAAGGGCTGACTGCAGCTCAGGGCTCACTGCTGCTCCCGCAGTGGGAAGGAAAGAAAGGGCACAGAGCTGCAGAAGAATTAAGGGTAGTCAGCTCAGAGAAGATGCCAGGCACAGGGGCACAAGCCACCAGGTCTCCAAAAGAGGCATCTTGTTCTCCCTGAGGAAGTTCTAAGCCAAGGAGCTAAACCTGAGCAATTCCCAGTTGGTGCAGCTCCTGATGAAGTCCATGGGCAAAGGGCAGCACTGACGAGCAGGATCTGGTGTAGCAAACCTTTGAATACTGTTCAAAAATGCTTCAGCTGCTAAAGACTTCCCCATGTTGATGTTCTTGCATCTTCCGAAGGCTTATGGCAGTCTACTAAGTCTATTAACGTAGTCTTAGTATGATACACCCATAAACCTTTCCTCCTCCTGGAATGGAATCACAGCATAAGGCAAGATGCAATTCGGTGATACAACGTGCATGGTGACAATTTTCCAGAATGCGATTATAGGAGAAAAAATTCCAAACCCATCACAATCACTCTCTCACATAGTAGCTTGGAAACCTGAACCAACAGAAGAAAAATAAACCAACAGAGAAAGAAAAAGATATAAACAACTCCAAAATGAATTGTTAATTCAAAATTGCAATATAATCTGTATAAAATATTTAAGATGTTTTTCTATTTATTCCTGAACATAGAGTGATTAAAATGCCGCCATAGTACACTGTGTTGCTCTTTTTTTAATCACAAATGCAATTTTAAGCAAGTAGACAAACTCTAGGAAATTAAAGTGAATATTTATGTCCATATAAACTTCTTAATGGCAACATTCTTGCTGTGAGCACAGCAGCTGAAGAGGGTGGATTAAATTATTTTGGCCAGATCCTGTTACTATTGTTTTCACTGGCAAAATTCCCACTGACTTAATGGGAGCTGGATTAGATCCTGACTTGAATAAAGTACAAATCTGAGATGCATATATAACATAATCACTGATGTTCCATGCATACGCTCTAGTTTTCATGTCTGTTTTCCCTCTGTGAGTTTTACTGATGTTCTGAAAATACTAATCAGGTAAACTATATACCAGTGATTAAAGGTGTGCAGTCTTGTGTTTCCAGATTTGGGAAAATTTGTGGTTTACTCGTATTTGAAATCAGAAACCGCAGTCTGAATGATATTCAGCCTCTTGAGCACAGGGCTTCAAATCTTGGTATGTTTAGTTCCTCCCCTTGCAGGCTTTGCAATGCATATGAAGAGCATTTATTTAAAAGGCCAGAGAATTACAACGCATTTGGCAGTCAACAGATGCTGTTGGTATGATATTTTCTCTCTCTCTCCCTCCTGTTTCCATCATTTGGGAATATTCAAGAGCATCCTGGAAAAACTAGGAAGCTTTTGGGCTTCATTCCTTCTGTCTTGAATGATGATCTCATTCAAAAGAGAACTAGCCTCCAGAAATTTTAAGAGGACATGTTAATGCCCAAGGGACAGTGCTTCATCAAAGGTCTTACAAGAGCAGGAGTAGTTCCCCCTCCCTCAGCAGTGCTTCAACAACCACGGTTCCTGGGGCTGGCGCTGATCAGCTCCCTGGCGAGGGTGGGACAGCCCCTGGCTGTCATACTGCTGATGCCTAAAGAGGCCAACCTAGAAACAGAGACTGGACAGGAGTAAGGGAATAAAGGTGGATATTTATTTGAAAGGCCTTCAGAGGCACACCCTGGGCAGGCCAAAGGCTACACCCAAGATGGACCCCAAGTCACGAGTTCTTCACACTTTTATAGCTTTGGTCCATTTGCATATCAGCACACTTCCGCCAATTAAACTTTAGCTAATGATGTAATTTCCCCTCAGCTTGCCCCCTTCTCAAGATGCTGGGTTACACATTTTGGGCCTAGGCCGGGCTGGGTGTCCTTGGAGAGCAGCCTGGAGAGGCTTTGTTCTGTCTGTCTCAGCATGAGAGAGCAGCAGCTCACAGGCTACAGGACACTGCAGAGTTACACACTGGGAATGCAGAATTTGAAAAATATAAAAGCTAAAACGTAAGGCATCACGGGCAGTTCCATCCCGAGGGACCTTGCTGTTCTCACCAAGCCTCTCTCAAAGCTTGCTAAGTGTGTGCTAAGGGAGGAGTTCGCTTGTAGCAGACAAGGAGTCTGACTCCTGACCACCTGACTCCAGGTGTACACAGGGCTCTGAGAAAGGGAAGAACAGCCCTGCAAGGAGGCTCGGTCGGAACACCCAAGTGCAAGATGTCCTTTAACATATCTTGTTCCAAAAAAAAAAAAAAAGATTAGCTGAAGTGGAGATCCTGAAAGGTTCCCAGGATCCCCAGAGCTAACAGGAGTTAGGAACTGCACGCTCCATATGCTCTGAGTCAGGCTCTGGTTTCACACGAGCGGAGGGGAGTGGGTTTCCTATACAAGTGCTCCAAGTCAGTGGAGATTTATCTGTGATTACTGTGGCCCATCTTCGTTTCAGCTTGGGAAAGCAATGTTACTTATAAATGACAGTGTAATTTCCTATGCAGAGGCTGTTTCTCTGTATGACTCATCTACGTATTGTATTCCAAGATGTAAGTATGAATCATGGATAACTGATAGAAAAATGCAAATGAATCCATTAAATTTTATTTTTTTATTATGCTCTAAACAGAGCAACTTTTTAATTTTTCTCCTGGCTGTGAAACTTACTGGAAATAAATTGTATCAAATCCAATTGAGAAATCTTTGCATCCTCTAAAGCCGCAGGGCTTCTTATTGCTGTTTCAGTGGGGTTGGGGATGTGGGGGTGGTTGTTGGTGCAGTTGATTTTTATTTCACTTTTTTGCACTAAGCGTACAGCTGGAGCTTTATGGCCAATGTCATCAGCAGAAATGCAGTTAGCTTTTTGATTGTTTGTTTTAAATGTAATAAGGGAGATAGAAAATGAGCTGTTGATGGTTATTATTAGGTATCAGAGAAATGGGCTGTAGGTGAGAATCTAAATCCAGTAATTCCAAGGTTAGTACCTGACATTTAAAGAATGATTGTGAACAGGTTTGAGAAATTCACTGCAGACCTGTTTTAAAGAAAACAACCTGCTGTAGCAGCTCAAGCCTATGGCATAAGGGAGTCATTTAGTTCTGAGAGTGGAGAAGTCACCTACAGAGGGGAGCCTTGGAGAGGAGCAGACTGTGAGCACCAGTGAGCCAGTTCCCAGGCACTGAGTGCAAGAACCAGCCAGCCTAAAATCAGGCATTCTCTGCCTGGAGCCCTGCAGGGAGAGCAGCCAGGGGACACACGGCCCTGCAGAAGGGTTTGGGATCATGGCTTCAATCTCCAGGGACACCTGTGAGGAAGAGGATGGTCACAGCTGAAGGAGGACATGTGGCAGGGCTGGAACAATTAAGCTAACTCATTGATTTTTTTCCTGGGCTGTGCCATCTCTTCCACAGAACAGGGGAGATGTGTAATTTCAAAGACTACATAAATCTCTGATTGAAGTGCTTTGATACCCAAATCTATTCAGTCTCTGCTCTGTCATTTGGTCTTAAACTGTGACATCGGCATCAACTATTCAGTTAGGGCTGATGTGAACTCTAAGGAGTGCAAAACCAAATCCGTGGTGTAATGGAAATTGCCAGATTAACAGTATTAGATACAGAAACAAAGACCACCTAATTTCCAGGGCTGGAATTTTACTACAGTTTTATCTTGCCTTGGAGCTTTTGTCCATTACAGACAACCCAAATGAAAGTGCATAGATTTTTTCTATACACTGCATTCTGCATGCTATTACTTTTCCTATTTTAAGCCCATAACACCAATTCAGAACAGAGACTACTATACCTGGCATAATGACCAAAACTGAAAATACCTTTTCCTGGAGTCCCTGGGGCAACAGGACATTTATGCCTTTGATGAAATTAAACTGACAATGTCAGCTTAATATTCTCCCATAAAGAGATTAGAATAGCTTGTATTTAACTTTATTTTGGGATTCAGTACACATCTACCTGTCCAAACCTCTGCTTTCTGGAAGGACTACTGCTAGATCTGATTCCTTACACATAGAGGAATTTTAAAAAGAAACTGCCAAAGTAAGAAAATACAAAAATGCAATGCTGGCTGTAATATTTACTTTATGCTTTTTGAGACAATATGGCCTGAAATGAAAAACAAAATGTGAACTTCATAAATCTCAAAATCTATAATTAAGGACAACACCTGACAAGATCATTTTTTTCAGCTGACAAATAAATGTCACTTTTAAAGGAATCTTCCACAGAGTGATAAAAACAAGCAAAGGGGCGAAATTGTTCTGTCTGCATTGGTAGAAAACATGGAGGGGGTTTTGCTAAGTACTTAAAATGACTGTGCTGTTGACTTGGCAGCCACATCAAAAGTGTGACAGACTTGATTCATGTTCCTGTGCAATACAAACAATGACACAGGGGCTCGATCTGAGCGCCTCTCAGCAAGTAATTGCAGGGAGCACAAACACGTTCTAAAGAACCAGTGGTGCACAGTTCTGCTGTTAATAAATAGAATTGTGAGCTAGACATGCACCTTGTTATTCCATGGTTTTCTCCAGTTATTTACTTAAAAAGCCCTTTTTGCCTTGGGCCAGGGACTTTCAGAGATTAACTGGTCCAGTTACTCTGCAAAAAGCACCAATTCCTGTCACTGGTGGGGCAGTTTTGCACTACCTGTATGTGGTTACACAGGTGATCTGCCTCCTGCTGCTACAGAAGTGAAGAAGTCTTTGCAAATGAACACATGTTGACCCCATTTACTTAAAGGCAGCAGAACTGGAATGCATCTTGCTTGATTAGGTATAGCTGCAGTGGTTCTTCTCTGGTTTTGGAGTACTGTTCTAAATAATACAGCACAAGCAGTTCTGGTTTTAAATGCAATACTCTCTCCACCGGTACCAAGAGAAATGAATATGAAATTACCAGCATCATAGTAAATTACAGTAGGTCAATACCTAATGCTTTCATTTTCCAGATGTCTGAATCCAAGCCATTTCCTACAAAAATGTTCATATTTACTCCAAATTAATAATGCATTTTCTTGAGACATCTTATGGAAAACTATGCTAATCTGTCATTCGTACTGAAGTCAGAAGCAACGTCCGCTTAAACCCAAGAAACTCAAGAGCACGTATAGTGGGGAGGAGGGGCTCAATCCAAGGATAAAAACTAACACTTTTTTAATTCAAAATTCTTAGCTTTGGTCTCTAAAGCATGATTATTTTTGTGCTCACCTTCAACATCCATGATCATAACTCATTTAGATGAACTATTTTCTGCAGGTACTTGAGGAAGTAGAGGAAAGGGAGTCTTACTTGAAACAGAATGTATCTGTAAGGTTACGTGCTCTGAATGCAGCACTGATGAGGAATATAAAATTCCTACTTCCTTGAAGTTCAACATATATTAAATAGGCATTTAAGTAATTTTTAAAGTGAAAGAAGAAAGAAATCAAAGCCTTATAAAAATCTTCTGTTTAAGGAGTCTTTTCACCATAAAAGTGTGAGTTTTCACTAAATATACTAAGCAGCACAGAAAAGTTTCCCTTGACTAGAAATTATAGCCCAGGGCTGCACTTAAAAAGATGAGGTTATATTGAATTTCTAATAGCTTACATCATCATTTTAAAGCCAAGACAACTTAGTTTCTCAATTTTTATTGAAATCAAAATCTCGTCCAGGTGTTTTCTGTTCCTTTAGGAATTTTTATGCTCATTTTCACTGAAAATTAGTTTAAGCAAGTCCCTGATTTAAGAGCTTCAACATTTTAATGTGTGAAGAACTCTTTCAGAGAGCCCATCCAGGAAAGAAAAGCAGTAATCACATCTGGAGGCAAACAAAGCATAAATCACCATGCTGGCAACCAGCCAAGACAGTAGGGGACAAGTGTAAAAATGTTACTGAAATGGCAGCACAATATTCTAACCACATGCTGTTAACAAGACAAACCAAGGTTGAACATTATATTTCTTTCGTCACAGAACATTGCATACAAGAAGGAAAGAAGAGTGGGAATTTGCAAACTGAGGGTCAAATTCACTTGTGGAATAACAGGGAGAAAGTCCTTTGAGAGACAATAGGAAAATAGCACTTCTTTAGATCAAACCAACACTTAACCCACAGATATTCCAGTTGGGAAGGGCTAAGCATTCAGAAGTTGCTGTTTCTAATAAGTGCTTTAATATTACATTATTAATTTAAAATGCAACCACACAGTTCAAAGCAAATCAGGCTGTAATGGTAAAGGGCATTTGGAATGCTACACACACCAGTGACAGTTTAGCTTGTCATCAAAAAGCAAATATTACTGCATGAAATGAATGCCAAAGCACTTCATTATGTAAAGGTTTACATGATGCATAAAATTATTATCAGCTAATGTTTAAATATAAGCAAGATTCCAGTCCAGCTCAAGGATGCATTATTTTAGACATTGCTCAGGAATAAAAGGGGTAGGCTCTGCCACAAAAAAAATAGGAAGAAAAAATTTTAAAAATATTAATTAGATTATCATGTGGGTGAGTTCCCCAATGATAACCTTTCAATCTGCAGTATCCAATGCAATCTGACATGATATCCATTGCTACCCTCATATAAAAAAAGTCCCTATGACTGCAGCAGACAGGAAATCTTTGACTTTCGGGAAGGGACGAGACCTCAAGTACATGGCAGAGAACACAAGGAGTGATAACCTATTTCTAAGCATTAGGTGACAATGTACTATAGCTCTGGCAAGGCTCATCTTCATGTTTCGAGTCTAATGAAATGAAGCTGAATTTTTGCTTAAAAACCTATTAACAACATGCTAAAGTATTTTAAATGCAAACACTAAACACAGCAAATGGAAATCAGTCATTTGATGAGCTTTCCACTTAAGGATGGAAGTCTGAGAGGATTTATGACTGACACCAGCTGTAATAAACTGGAATTGCAACCAAATATTGAAACTTTGCTTCAAGAACAGACACCATTTCTTTACATTCCTATAAAGGCCAAGTGAGCCATGAATTCAAATTCATTGAGAATGGGTACCTTTGATATATGGTTAAAGAGAAAAGGAGTTTTCTGTAAATGCAAAAAAAAATTATGAGATAAGGTGTAATGTCAGAAATAATACAGAGACTTGAAATATCATTGTATGAATAATATCTGCTATCAAAATGGCTTATTTGCATCACAGTGTAAATGTGAGGTCAGGTAGAGCCACGTCTATGGAAAGAGGCAGTCCTGGTTGCACTCAGAAGCAGCTGGATGCCAGCCAGCTGCAGCTCCATCCCGCTTGGTGTCAGGGCCATGGAGAGGAAGGCTGGCTGGGACTTCCAGACTGGCATTGGCCTAAGCTGCAGCTTGGGCAGTGCTGAGAGCACACACTGGACTCCCTACACCTGGCCTCTGGGATACGTACTGACACGGCCAGCAGACATTCCCAAATGTGCACCCCACCCTGAAAAAAAACCAATTACAACAGGTTTCTGTAAAGGTGGTAAATATTATAACAAAAACCCCCGAGTTCAGAAAAGCAGAAATGGCAGATTTAAATGCAGAATTAAACAACCAACTGACCAGGTACCAGGCCTCCTGATTCCACAAAACAGATTTTAAATCAATTAGCAGAAATGAATCCAAACTGGGAGGACATGAATTTTGTGCTATTGCCTTACCACCTAAAACCTCAGAACTACTTGGATGATACCAGTTTCCTGAAAAAGGTTCTTTCATTAAGGGTTGGAATACACTTTTGCTATTTCTTGCCAGGGCCAGTAATCTGTTTGGAAACTATTCTGCTGTACAGCAAGAAAGCACTACTATGGGATGGCTTTCTGTTGGGTGACCCCCTTGATCTCAATACCAGGCTTTGAACAGTAACACACAATACAAATGTGAATAGATTTTCTTTTTGCTTTGCATAGAAAGCATCTGTTGATACCCAAGGGCTAGCAGTCACTGCAAAGCAGATCCCCCTATGCTGTAAATCCCATAAATCTGGTTTCTGCAGAAGAAAACCACTGTACAACACGCTCTTTGGAGGAGGTCTGAGAGGAAGAGAGAGAAGATTCAGAAACAAATCAGAAAGCCAGGGGAAAGAAAGCTTAAGAAGTTTGATGAAACAGGATAAAAGCCCGATTGATGAGCCACATTACTCCTATTCCTGTCAGCTAAAAGAAATTTGCTGAAGCACAAAGTACATGTGGTTGGCAAAGGATGCGTGCAGTTAACTGCCTGATGAGAGATGGAGGCAGAACATTCATCCTTTCTACTGTTAGCCAGTAGTTAGCAGTGGTGAGACTTATTTAATCTTGTGTTTTCTCTGAGAGCAGATAAAATGGAATGGAATTATATTCTGTGCTTCTACACCACGCTTGTGGGGCAGCACTAATAGGGAACTGTCACTGCTTGGGGCAGCTGCCTTTCTGTGCTGGTGCTGGAGGGCTGCTCTCCCTGGGCTCCTCATGGCTTTCCAGCACTCAGGAGAGAAGATACAGTAAATTGTTCTGAATTGGCACGTGTGTGCACATGTCCTGATTTCAGCTTTACCAATGTGAGACTGCTGTGTAAAGCAGACCATGCAAATTCTCCTCTAAATATCAACCTTCTCCCAATCATTTTCATCCCTACTCCCTTTCTCTGAACTGCATCAGAGGGCTAGGAGCATATTCTTTTTTGTTTCACCTAGAAACAAAACACTGTGTTAAAACACTGTCACTAACAACAGCCTCTTAAAAAATTATTTTGGAAATCTATTCTAATTTTCCAGTACTTCGTCCCTTCCTAATTCTGTCATACTCCCCCTTCCCCTACCACAACTTTATAAATCTGCTCACACTCACTTCCAGTTCTTTGTCTTGCAGCCAGCATTTTTCTGTGATGTAGAGGAGAAGGGATTATTCACCAGAACACAGCAACCGCCACCCGGACTCTTTACAGCAAGTTAAGAAAGGTGTGAAGAAACTGCTCACCCTTAGCATGCAGTCACAGTTTAGAGTGAAAAATAAAACCTCCCTATAAACCAAAAGAATTGTTTAGAAAAATGTAATAAGAAAGGCTGGCTGGGAAGCACGTTTTCTTGTTTGCAAGCTTAATTTCCTTGTTTGTTTACTTTCCCACAGCTGGGGATGAGGCTCAGGCACGCGGGGAGTTCCTCACGCTGGGGGCACTGAGCAGAGCGGCCACAGCGCTGGGTCTGTCACTGCTGCCAGCAGCAGGAGGTGGCATTGCTGCTGCTGCCCGCTCCCAGCAGCTCACCCACACTGACCGGGGGCTCTGCCGGGAGCCAGGGCACCTCCAGCCTGGGGGCATGACATTGTTGGGCTGCAGAGCTCGGGATTTGGGTATGTCCTGGTTTGGGAAACACCCATCCTCCATCACTGGAAACAATTACTGAGGACCTTCAACAAGATGAGGAGCACAACAGGCTCAAGTTATCTGCCTTCTGCCCTCATCTTACCCCCTAAGTATCCCTGAGAATAGGTAAGCACTGGTTTTCTCTCACTGAGATGCTGTACAAGAGGATGAACCTGAGCCTGCCCTTTTCTCCTTTTCCTGTGTCAGTCCTCTGAGTGATCCACGGGGTGGAATATGATCATGCTGCCAATATTGGAGTATGTTCATCAATCATAAAAAATAAATGTGGTTTCAAAGTCAGATACCTGTGACAAAAATGCCAAACCAGTTAGATTCCTGATAGAACTTTGCCATATTCTGTTACTTTGCTTTCCATACCTATTTTCGATCTTATGCCAGTTTTGCACTGGCACAACAAATTTGACTTCAGTGGAGCTAATGCTGATTTGTAGCAGCAGGCAATCGGAGTAAGGCTCTTATATTTCCTTGGCAATGGGTCCCCAGAGAAAGCTTGTCCATCTCCAACAGCTGTTGCTTTGCTACATCTGTCTAACTTCCCTTTTTCATGTCCATTTTTTCAAGTTTTTTGTAATGTCAATCAGTGTGAGATAACATCATTCAGTTTTTCCTTCTGCAATCAAGTTTTAGCAATCACAGCCAGATGTTGTTTTTATTACAACCCCAGCCCCTTTTCGAAAAAGTTTCAATGTTTAACTATCAAGAACACTTTTTATTTTCCTTTCAATTGCCAGATCTTCATGCTTTCATAATCTATTTCACCCTGACATCCCGTCTACAAATATGGCACATTTGATCACCCCTGAATGTTTGTCTTTGTGTTCTTTTCACTTTCTTTTCCTGTTTCTTCTGCAGAGTATACTTTATCCTCAAACCAGGTCAGTCCAAAATACTACAATGCATTTCTCTGTCTAAAGATATTTAGAGATCATTAAGGAGCAGGTGGGGGAGGGCAGATGGAGGCAGATGAAAATTTATCGATTTCAGGATCTGAACTTTAAAGTACTGCTTGATCCTTTTCTTTCAAATTTCTGCACATATCGAGGAGATACAGAGTTGATATATTCAGTATTATACTCTGTGTCTATGGGGATAAGTTCCTTCACAACCCAACCAGCATTAGATTGATGTTATAAAATTCAGACAGTTCGCCATCTAAGGAAATGTTTCTATAAGGCATGAAAAAAATAACATACTTAACACAAAATCAGCACCTCCACATTGTGCATGGCTCAGGGGCTCTGTGACCACACAGTTGTGCTAACAAGAGGATACAATCTCACTCATGGAGGTAAGAACAGACGGTTAAATTCCTCTCTGTAGAATGAGAGGTTTCACATGTGCAGCCAAGGGTCAGGAACTCAAGTAGGCCTAGAACAGGCATGGTGAACGAATAAGCAGAAAAAAACTTGTCTGAATGAGTCCATCAACTGTGGACTTGTGTCTCGAGTGCAGGCCAGGTTTGCTCTCACCACTTGTGAATCAAGGGGAGGAAGAGCCAGGGCCAAGCCTTTCCCACTGTGTATTTACCAGCTCATAGCAACTGAACAGTGACTCCACTTCCCTGAAGCAGTTGCCTGTCCCTTAGACACACAGGTTAGTGTGTGTCAGATATAAGAAGGGGGTTTCAGAGCTAATCCTGCATTCAATTTGATTGCAAGATCAACTCCCAAATAGTGCTATGAGCAGATCTTCTCTCTCAATGTTTCCTCACTGCCGAATACAGAGGTTCTTATTAAGGCTCCAATCTTGCAAATCCAATCAACAGTGGAAAGAGGATAAGCACCTACTTCCAAGGAATTAATGATACAGGTTATATCCATATAGATAAGATTGAAGGACCAGACATATTTTGAAGGAAATTTATATTCCTTAAAAATAAACTTGAAAAGAATCAAAAATTAGACTTTAATCAGCACAGGTTTTACTCTGTAGTGGTTTGAGCAATCTGGCATATGAAATCAGTTGGAAATGAGACAATGAAGGTATTTGTCATCACATACCTCATCATTACCTGCATTGTGCCAACTGCCAGAATGAATGGAGGGTGGCCTAACAGCTGCTAAACAAAGAGCAGGCAAGTGTGGAATTAACTGGTTTAGAGCAAAGACTTCTCCTAATCTTTTACTGCAGAAAGAAAATCCAACTTGTTAAATTAAAACACAGCTCATGAGTACATCAGTCAACATGACTGAATAAGCATATTCCTCAACTCTCCTTTTAAAAATTCCATTTCAACTTCTGTAGTTTCTTTGCTAAGAGCAATGACATTTAACAGGATTCTTTAGCTCACTTCTGTAATGCAGTGTCCTAATTACAGTAAATGCTCTCTGTACTTTACCAGTAGCTTGATAAAATTGATTTTTCTTTTCATTAGCAAAGGAAACAAAAAACTAAAACCATGGCTACAGACAGGTTGGAAAACAGCTGCATTATGCTTCAGAACTGCTATGACGAGGAAAGAAAAGTTGAAGAGAAAGAGAGGCCTAAAGAAATGAAGTATTTTTTGTTAGCATAACAGAAACAAATGTATACCCTGCTTGCAATACGTTTTGGATACCTATTAAAATACTTGGAACTTTCAGGAAAAAATCAAAGTGCTTAATTACAGCTGTTTGGTGCTGAGTATTCCCATTTTTATACAGAAAAGACACTGTATAAAAACACTGGCTCTGCAGTCAAATACTCCTAGGCCGCAGGCCTCAAGGAGCTGGTGAGCCACCTCTCACAGAGGATTGTTTAAAATGGCAGTGGGAAGGCTGTTGGCCAATTCTTTGCTCTGGAAGGTAAAAGGAGCTCACAGCAGCAATTTCAAGAGCATGCAGAACACATTCCACTGGGGCTGTTTCAGCTCTGCAGATGTGTCCTTGGGTGCAACACCTACATCAGCATTTTGGCCACAGGTGACTGGGACAGGCACCTCAGTTCTGCACACTTCCACATGGCCAGGACAAGGTGACATTCTCTTGTGCTGATGGCAGCGGTTACTGAACCACCAGGGCAGGTTTCTGATGTAGAGTCTAACTAAGGTATGTTTTTAATACAATGGGTAGAAGAAAAAAATGGTAGAAGGAAAATACTGATCAGCAGGTGCTGCTGGGAAGAAAGGGTATGAGCTTCATCTCTTTTGCCTTAGCTCCTGGGCACTACTTGATTGTAACACTAAATTAGTTAAACTGCAATGTTCCCAGTTTCATTCTGAGCCTCAAAAACCAGATATCTTACAGCCCCATTTGCCCATACCATCACCAGGCTCAATATTCACTTCTTAAAGTACTGATGACGGGCTGGTGGCTTTGTGTCCCACATCACCAGTGCTCTGTCACAGATTCCGTATAGAGAGAAGAAAAATCCTCCTAGCATCCATGAAAATCACAGCCCCTTTGCAGACAACGGAAGGAAAGATAGGCTTCTCAGCAGCAGTTAGCTGAGAAAAGTAAGCAAGGCACTTCATTTCCTCTCTCTCCCCCTCTCCCCCACCCAATTAGCAGGGTTGAAAATTTTCTCAGCCCAGGGTGCTGCTATTGTGAAAATAAAGTCACTCTATGCTCATGAGGCATTCAGTCACCGCAGAGACAATGCCATATGTTAGATAAGGGCTTTCTGTGAGAAAGTAGTTTTTAAATTGTGGAACCCAAACAACTATTGAGCTAGGAATAAAGAAGCAGGATAAGATAATTTCTCTGCTATCACATTTTTGAGTGTTAGAGTTAGGAGGGAAAAAAAGTCACTCTAACATATGACAAATATGTATTACTCAATTATCACTAGAAATATTTCTCATTTCACTGTTTTCTTTCCCTTACAAGGTCTAAACTTGCAAACTTCCCTCCAGCACATTTTTCTCTGCAGGATAACTGTGTTTTGTTGAGGAAAATATTACAAGTTGTGGGCACTGTGGTCATATGAATGAGGAATAAAGTGCAGTATATAAACGAGTTCAAGACAAGAAGTAGAGCAAGTTTTATATTCCATTCCACCTTGCAATTTGCTGTTCACTTAAGCAGGACCAGATCAAGACAGATTATATTAATTTCTAATGCAGAAAGAAGAATCTAAGGTGGAAAGGAAAAGAATAAGTTTCAAAATTGGGCGGTTTTTTCTTCTCTCTATGTATTACTGTGTTATTTGGATTGATTAGTGAGACCTAACATCAATTTCATTCATGTATCCAGAAGATGTCCAGAATTGTCACAAATTTACCCAATGTCTGAGTGATATATTACTTACTTTTATTTCTGATGATAGTGAAGATGCAGCCAGAAAAGTCCTATTGGTCAAACGTCTGAGGAGAGTCAGGAGGTCACGTTATTCCAGCTAAGTGCAGAAATAACTTACTCTTACTTCCCCTTGCCCCCCATCAACAATCCTGCAGCAAGTAAACCTGCAAGCAGAAAAGGCATCTCAAAGGGCTTTTGCCCTCTCCGTCCTATGCAGGAACATAAATGTAAGGGAAGGCAAGAGGCATTCAGGGATACAGCTTTTTAGGTTGAAAACCATTGGAGAATGATGCTGTACTTGCTCTGGAGCTTAATTCATCTTGCTGTAGAGCAAAGATAAATACGAGCTCATTTCCTATTGAAGAACACAAAATGCAAAATAAATATTGCCATATATGCAGAGGATTTCATTTCCTGTAACAGCATTCAAACACCCTCACCAGTGTTTACTTCACTACACCAATTCAATTTTATTTTTGAGGAAAAGAGTCAGGTGATCAGTTTTCCAGGATATTCTCCCAATGAGCTGTCAGATATATGCCAAGATATTTCATGTGGCATTACCCAGCTATTTGCTGTCCTGCTGAAGCTGCAGCGTGTGAAACGCGAGCTTAGGATAACTAGTTCAGCATGGTGCTCCCTACCCAAATACAGGCTGCATTGAACCAAAAGTATTGGGGTATTTGCTTAAATATCACCTTTCCATGAGCTGTTTTATCCACTACTGAAGATCTTGAGGCAACAATCAATAACTGTGGCCTACATTCTCCTCCTGCACAAACACAGCCCCGGTTTTCCTCTGTGCATCTGGCAGGACTTGATATCTCTCAGCTTGTTTCACTGTCCAGAGTGCTCTGTCCAGCCTCCTACAGCAGCCCCCAATCCGTCTCGTTTGCCCTCCAATGCAGAGGACTCAAATGACCCACAGAGTCTGGAGGAAGCAGAATCTGCTGCTTGTGCAATTAAAGGCTGCCAGAGAAACGGGCAGCTTAGTATCCTTACCCCTAGCTCTGCTCCCTAGTTCCTGCTAAAAAAAAAAAAATCAAAGGTGAGGGAGCGAGAAGAGGCTTTTGCTGGATCTTGAGATGAAATGGCAGGTCACAGATCTGAACCACTGCTGCTCTTATCTTCCATAATCACTCAGCTGCTTTGCACCTGCTCTGCCTCTCTGTAAAATTGAGCTATGTAAAGGAGTGCATTTGGCCCCACGCTATTACTTTGTTGTAATTCCTTTCCCGAAGAAAATTTGCTCCAACAGTTTGATATGAATAATTTTTTAAAGAACAGATGATATTAGCTGCTTCCTGCAGATAAGACTTCTGAGTTTTAAAGTTCCCTGTTTTCATTCCAATACTTTAATTGAAGGTTTAAAGAGATTCAGTTCGGTCATTTTAACTTCTTTTCTCCGGAAAGTCGTAAAGGCTAGGGTGAAAAAAAAAAGGCAGCAAAAAGAAATTCCTGAAACAGGACTTCGATTCCTCTTTTCTGTGTTATATATAGTAAAATTTCACTCTCCAGAAAAAATTGGGATGGTAGCATACTAGGTAACCCACATTCATGCCGTTTGAGTCTTGAGGAGCAGCCTGCACATGGGAAGATACAGGTCACAGTTCAGTTGAAATACTGGAACTGTACCGGGTCAAATCAGGAATGGCCAATAATCTAATAGGGAAACTTCCGTCAGGCTTGAACTGTTGGTAGGACAACAGCAAAAGAAAGCAAACCTCATAGGAAAAGCCCTAAAAAAGCTATCACATTGTGTGGGGAAAAATTCAGCACCTTGTCAGGGGAGGGAGAGGAAATTCCAGGTTACTGGGTCAGGTGCTGGGATGTGTGAAGGCAGCTCAGTGTGTCCAGCCCTGTGCTGCCCGTGCGGGAACAGAGATATCGCAAAGCGCAAAAAAAATCAGCCGTTCTTGCCATGAACCCACAGAGAATCCAACTGAGTGTTCCACACGTGTTTTACTGTTTTGATTCTCTTCACAGCCTTAAGGGTTGGCACCTCCCAGTTTCATTTTATATAGCTGATTTCTGGAGTATTAAACTTATTCCTGATAATAAACAATGTATGTGGAGTCCATGCATGAAAGCTGGTCCTTAGTATTGCTGGTTTTAGCAAAGTCTGCCTTCACACCCCAACAGTAAAACATCTTAGCAAAACTTGCTATAGAGGATAAAGAGGCAGATTGGAATGAAATTATCTTTAAAAGCATCTACTGGAAATATTTTGCTTAAATTAATGTAAATTGATCTATAAATGTTATTTCACAGCTTGCCAACAATAGCAGATATAACGTGCTCCCCTGTTGCATTACGACATAATAGCTGAAATATTTTTGTTTGTTTGGGTTGGATTTAAAGAGTCAATAACAGCAGCTACTACTTAGTTCTAATGCAGATGTGGTTTTCCTTTCCTTGATCACTGTGTTGGCTCCTTGCAATGAAAAGCAGCTCATCACTTAGTTTCACGTCAAGTAAACGTCTAAATAACCTCTGGCCCACAAATGAAAATTCACTGTGAAACTTTAAAAATTTAATGCATTTTTAACATTCCACACCAAAGGTTTTTTGGATCTGATGTTTTAGACAAAATGCTTTTTGAGAAATTCAAATACCACTGCTATACAAAACAAAAAACATCTTTTGAGATGCCTATTGTATATAATTTCTTCCATAACTCCTATCAGTACTTTTTTCTTTAAATTTGTTTACCTTGTGACATTAATTTAACAACTTAAAAGGGTTCAACAGATGCCGTTTCCTTCCACAGCAAACAAGTTTGCTTTCTAGTAGATGGCAAGATACCCTCTACAAATTCATATCCAACATTGTATAAAGGAAACTGGGGTACTTGCATTTAAACTGAAAATCTTCTTTAATAACTGCCATTCAAACAGTACCTGAAAAGGTGTCCCTTCATTTGGGAAGTGAAACACATGTATATTATGTTTTCTGGTTCAGCTGCTCTAATTCACTATTCCCACACACAACCACCTGTCAGACACTTCCCCCCTCTCTCCACCCCTGCCTACCTCCCTTTCAAGATGTTTTCATTCCAGGCCCTATTGTTTATGTGTTATCTCACTTGCATGATATTAAAACTAAACCTTCCATTATATTCCGACTTTGCTACTACCCAGCAGCTGCATCATTTACTGTTTGTTTCATGTGTGTAACCAACTATTTCACCTCTCTGCTTGCTTTTTTCGCTTCTGATTCACAAGAGGAGACATGAAATTTCTGAGGCCATCAGGGAAAGCAGAATCCACCAGAGCAAAAGGAATTGATGCCTAAAGAGGCCAACCTAGAAACAGAGACCAGACAGGAGTAAGGGAATAAAGGTGGATATTTATTTGAAAGGCCTTCAGAGGCACACCCTGGGCAGGCCAAAGGCTGCACCCAAGATGGACCCCGAGTCACGAGTTCTTCACACTTTTATAGCTTTGGTCCATTTGCATCTCAACCCAATTTCACCAATTAAACTTTAGCTAATGATGTAATTTCCCCTCAGCTTGCCCCCCTTCTCAAGATGCTGGGTTACACATTTTGGGCCTAGGACAGGCTGGGTGTCCTTGGAGAGCAGCCTGGAGAGGCTTTGTTCTGTCTGTCTCAGCATGAGAGAGCAGCAGCTCACAGGCTGCAGGACACTGCAGAGTTACACACTGGGAATACAGAATCTGAAAAATATAAAAGCTAAAACCTAAGGCATCAGAAGCGGTTACAAGTATTAGGCAAAGCTGCCACCCTAAGCTTGAAGAATTACAGTTGTTCTCTGTTGGTGACATGGCCAACTTTATTTTGTTACTGTAGCAGCGTACTTGATGTTTAGCTGAGTCTTTAAATTGGCTTAGCAATAAATATTGCTCATTTACATTTTTATGATGCAAAAGCTACATGATCATCAGAAAGTTTTGATTTTTATCCTGGTAACTTCATAATGGATTTTTCACCTCCTTTAAATCCTCTTCACTAAATGCTCTTTTTGTTTCCTTCAAATTCTGTTCACTTTCACTTAACACTTTCACTGCTAAAATTTCCTGGATATGTTGGTGTAAATAAGCATTTATATGTTAAGCCTTAATAGCTATTTAGTTGAGTGTTTCCTCTTACATTGAACACTTTCCAAACTATATTCAGATGTTCCAAGGTCTGCATATTTCATGGGGTTTTTTGGGACAGTCCCTGCTGGTTTGACTCATAGATCTCACACATATCTAACCGTGCAGCTATGTTTTTCTACAGTTCAAACCGTTATTCTTAGTGAACACTTCAAAACCTGCTATCACTGAAGACCTGGCAAAACAGTGCCCCTCTGCTCTGCTCTTTTTCTCCCTGTTTCTCTACCAGCCCATGATTTTGCTCTTCACTCATAAAGACAGCATAGTTTGTTTCTCAGGTTGGAGTTTGGCTAGGAAACTGCCAAAGGATATTCATCCCTGATGCTCTCTGAGAAAACTGACAGTGATTTTATTCTCATCTGAACTGGTCACTTAGTTGATTGTGCTGTGTAATGAGTGATAGACCAAGCCACACATTATAAATCGCATTCCCCAGTGACTCAACATCAACATTTCAGTTTCTTTTCAAAGCTTATAGAAAAACAGCCCCAAAAGCTCCACTCCATCAAGGGCCCCTTTAGGCCAAGATGAAAAGCAGATTCACATTTATCAATCCTTGAACAAGAAAATGATCAATCACTGAAAATACTTAATGCAAAACAGTGAAGAATGTTTGCTAAAGGCAAACAGCACTGAGCACGGAGTTACTCAGGAATACAGGGTAAAGTCAAACGCTGATTGTCTCTGCAGATATGTACAACCTATACATGACACAAAGACACGCTGCCCTTTGCCTACACGAGTCAAGATCTATAAATCATGCCGACACTCACCACAGTTTACCTCTCTCACCTGAGAAATTACAGCATTCTTGCTGTTTATGACTTGCAGGGCACAGTGGATAAAGTTTGTCCTTGTGAATTTAACCATTTCCAGGGTATTTTCAGAGGTCTGGCAGTATCAGCAAGCCTTACCATGTAGCTGTAAGGAGCATATTGATATATATATATATATATATATATATACTGATATATTGTTGCATGGTATGCACTGTGATCCTTACTGCTGCAACAGAGCTCTTGCAATTTCTGCCTTGCCAGGCAGTGAAGGCAGATCTGAGGCTGCCTGTTTGCACACAGCAACGTGTTTCTCCAGAAGAGTTGGCCATATTGACTCTCGCCAACCAATTTTAATGAGACCAATTTGGACTGAAAAATGGATTAATGATGCAAAGCAATTACTTAGCCCCACATGTGTGCAACTAAAATAACTTTTTCAGGAAGAGAATAGAGTCAGTCACCTCTAACAAGGCCTGTGCCCATAACCTAGTTTCATTTGTTCTGTGGGGTTCCTAAGATGTCCATTATAATGATATTCAATTTTGGGTTTCAGTTATTTCCTACATTCAAAGAAACCAGCCTTTTATTGACTAAACTGATCTCAGAGCAGGAAACTCAATATATTACTAGAACAAAGGTCCCCAGACAATTAGCATGAGCCACATTTACTCAGTGAGTCACGTACTTCAGTCTCTGCAGTGTCACAGAAGGCTTTGAAATGTGCCCTAAGTGACTACAACAGTATTTCAAAGACCCCTTCAAATTCCAACAAATTTAGACAAAGTGAAACTGAGCAACAGACAATCTCCAAGAGACCTTCTGTAAAAAACCAACTTTTTGACAATTAAATTATCACAGGAAAAAGATCAGAAAGGGTAGAATTGTGAAACTAATTCATTCAGCTCCAAGGAAAACTAGCAGGGTAACAGATTAATTTCTTTAAGGTTTGGTGTGTTGCAATTGATTGGCTTCAGTATCTGGGAGGGTATGTGCAAACTTTGGTTGTAGATTCTCCTACTTTTCTGTGACTTTCCATGGTATCTTTCAAGTGATGTGACAGCTTTTCTCCTAGTTGGCAAAACACGCAGAAACTTGATAATCTCCAAACTCTATGATGCCATTAAATTTAGGCAAAATGAGCTAACAGTTATTTGGTACAGAACAATAAAAACCAGACAGACTTGCATGTATAAATCTAAACCTGATCCAAATAGCGCTGCAATTTTTGAAAGAATTCCAAAGGTTAGATTTACAAAATGTTAACACACATATGCATGTGTACACACATATATATATATATATATACACACACATATATATTAGGAACATTGTCCACTAATCAGTGAAGTACAATTTTTCCTTGATACTGAGTAAGCAGAAGAGTTTGCTCTTGGTCCTTGCTGCTTTGGATCCATCCTGCTCAGCAGATTGGGTTGGAGCAGTCTAGCACACAGATGGGGCTGTTCTGACCTCCGCCAACTGGCTCTGATCTGAATGCACAGCCAGCTAGCTGAGCACCATAACTACCCCTGATTCCAGTTATATTCCTGTCAGGGCTTGAAATGGAGGTGCTGCTGTGGCATCAGGAGAGGGGATCCCTTGGTCTGCTGGGGGAGCACAAGATCTCACTCACCCGCTTGCTGCAAGATCAGTAGAAACAGAACTGACCAAGAAAAGCATTGGCACATAAAGTTGGTTTTTGGGTATGTGCCCACCAACATTTATGTTGATTTTTCCCCTGCATATGAATCACACACACTCATACACACAAAGGAAAGGGCAGCTCACATTCTAGTACTGCATTTTGGGGCCAGTTCTTATCTACAGTTTTCCAAATGAGCTATGGGCATAACTCAAATGCAGCCACGTGGCAGGACAGTTTGAAAAGAGAAGCCTGTAGTAGTCAAAATGTGGGGAATTAGCTTAATAAAGTGAGAGCAGCTGCATTCTTTGGTCTAAAAACTAAAATAAAGTGAACTTGTATTATAAATTGTTGGGGAAACATTTAAGATACTTATTTGTTTGGTAAAGTGTCTAGTGGCAGTATTATAAGAACAGGATTTGTAGCAGAACTTTCAACCAAGTCCAAATGAGGAAATTCTGAAACTCTCATGAGAGACATCTACTCTTGTGACACCTCCTCCCTTATGTTTAGAAGAGAAAGGATTGAACAGGCTAAAACTAAATATTTGATGATTTGTGTGAATATAGAGAAGCAGAGAGAGAAAAGTGCTACACAGTGGTCACTTGAGTCACTGTTTTTCCTCATTATTTGCTCCCAACTAGGCCAAGCAAAGTGCCAAAGGGGATGCCTAGCAGGAGTGTTTGAAACGTCAACTCCCTGGTGACCTAGATATCCTTCTGTGGTTGCATACTCCACTCACGTCAATCACTGCAGCTTCTTCACAACCCGTGCTGCTGTGCTCAGCACCTGTGCCAAGGATTTAGGATTTGTTTTCTTCTTTTGAGCAGAGCCAGTAGCACCCATTTCTTTTATTAAAGTGTGGTAGCAGCTTCAGGTAAGAATTATGGTGATAGTCACCAATCATGACCAAAGCTGTTTCTTACTTGCACCATTGTGCAAATATGAGTGGGACCCAGGGTATATTGAAGGAAACAAGGAGATTGTTCTTAGGCTTCAGAACTGTATCATACATTACCAACTTCATCTGTGAAAGCTGTGCAGAGAAAGAGTGAGGTCCATATAGGGAGAGGAAGGCAGAAAACAAGTATACAGAGCCTGAGGCTACTGAAAACAAGAGGGCAGGCACACAGCCACCTTATACAAATGGCTCATTTAAAAAACAAAAATTCGGTTTGTCTTATGCTTGATAAGGTACAGGAAGAGAAAATTTTCATTTGTCAGAAGTACCTGACCTTTAAGGTGGGAAGTAAGAAAACAGCAGCGAGAGAAACAACAAAAATCTTTATGATTTTGAGCATGATCATCATTAGGTGCTTTGTAATTTTCACTGCTGTTTGCCGAAACTCTGCTTTTGGCCAGTGTATCAATTATAGAAGAAATAATCAATCTAATGAGTACTGCATTTCGAAATGCCTGCATTTCCTGAGGGTGTTGCTGGTGACTCCCTCACTGTGCTTCTGCATTACAGGCCCACCTCTGTTCTGATGATTGCCAGGCTTCCCCCGCAGGGCTCCACTTTGCACCTCCATGGTTCACATGCCTCAAGTCTAAGCTCTCAGTAAAATATTTTCATTTAGAATAATTTCTATAACTGTATGATGAAATAACAGAAACTTGTGCATATATATTATCAAAACACACCAAGCGCCTCACATAAGCATCGTATTTGCCTTCAAATAGTCACTTCATGGAATGTAGGAATTAATCACAAGGGAGAGTTCACTTCAGCAGGGCTTGGAAGCTCAGTGGCCTGAATGAGGGGTGCTTTGAGGAGATGAAATGAGCCTGGCTCACCAAGAGCTCCCAGGAGGAATTTCCACAGCACCGTGTTGGGCAGCTTGATTGCAACATTTAGGACAAAGGCTATTATTATTTCATTTTGCATGGGATTAAAGCTTGAGAACATTTCAGGTGCTAGGTTAAGTGACAGCAACATGTTTTCTGCTGCTCCTCTGTTGTCTCCATTTCACGATAGTAATCCAAGCAATATTTACCCGCACTACCTGTTCAACAGCACTATAATAAAACCCACAGATTAATTGACAGGTACATTTTATGCTAGGAAGCTAAAGGGTTATTAGAAAGTGGCTCTTCCTTACAGCTCAGATGGCCTGGGAATGAAAAAAGTCACCCATACCTTCTCCCTTTATATCTCTGAGGCATGTCAAAAATATCTAGCTTTTGGATTTTTTCTTCCCCTGCTGGCTGATTTCCAACCTCATTTTTTTCCCCAGCTTTGTGAAATCTTAATTTTTGACAGTTTTCACAAGCTGCACTTCAGAATTATTCCATCCATGTAGTGACTTCATCTCAGAACAGCCAAGATAAACAATTCTAGCTATTTTATGCATCTCTTGATCATTTCCAGATTTTCATATATTTCTTATGAATCTGGTAAAATAGTATCATGCATTTTGGCAACCTGTTGTTGTTTCACTGAACAGCTGTAATGCTGTGCTCTCCGATTTAGGTTTTTTTCAATTCAGGTTAATGCTGCAATGCCTCTGATTACACAGGACTAAAAGCACTCCTGAATTGGCAAAATTTAAGATCTACTCCAACCCCCAGTTAATACAAAGAAAAATGCTTCATATAACATCGTTTATTTAACCATTAATTAGTATTCTACTTCACTGACCTTCTCAGAATGCCTTAGACTGATGAAATCAGAGGCTTCTTGAAAAACAAAAGACTAAAACATCCACTTTAGTTACACTCCAGTGTCATAACACTGCCTCATCTCTTCATTTATGTATTGAAAAAGAAGCCGGACAATGCTGCTCCACAAAGCTGGAACAAACAGGTAAGTTCAGGCAATGATGTTAACAACATTAGATATCTTTCCAGATGTCAAAGGTCAGTATCCTCAGATGAGGGAATTATCCTCTACCTAGTAATCAAAAGAATTAATAGAGTCATTGATTTAGTCGCCTAGCATTTAGAAGTCTGAGTTTAGGGTCCATTTTGAAAAGGAAAAGAGGAAAAAAAAATCCAAAGTAAAAACAATGTTCTGTTACACAGTTCATGCTCTGAAAGTCTCAGACTTATCTACATTTGAGAACAGATGCTACCAGCCAAGCAGGACAAAAAAAGTCCAACTGATACTGAGTACATTAGTATAATTTATGCATTCATAAAACTGATAGACACGTTTCTGAAAGTCTTTAAAATAGAAGTAATAATGGAGCTAGTCAGCAATTTACCACTAGCAATTAATCATTCTTACAATATTCACAACATTCAGTTTTGTTCTTGTTATTCGACGAAGTAATGATTAATTGATAAAAGTTTAGCAAGTGCACTAATAGCAGGTGCTCCTAATTGCAAACTCTTAGGGATAATTTGGTCTGAGCTACTTCATGCTAATTTGTACAGCATTAGTCATAACAGTCTGTAATTTCACTTTTAGAACAACTTCTTCCTATAGTCACTATAATCTAATTAAGAATTTTATCTAGTTATTTGTATGAGGAACACTGCTGAACTATAAATGTGGGAGCTTGATTACCATAAAAGATTAAAGAAGAGGTCCTCAAAAATATGCCCGCACCAATTAAAAGCCCTTGCTAATTGGCTTCAGAAATAACTGTTTTAAAGTACCTTTAATGACATTTACCCTAATCTCATGTCGTTTGAAGCCCAATCGCAATGTCTGTATCCCCCATTTTTTCTGAAGTTTCCTTTTAGCAGCAAGTACACGGAATCAGAGAATCACCAGGTTGGAAGAGACCTCCAAGATCATCAAGTCCAAAGTACTTCTGTTGGAGGCTGTAAATCAGTGGGAGAAGCCACGTCCAGGTACCTGTTTTTCATTCCTGCAGTTGTTGCGCACCCAGAAGACTCAACGAGCTTAAGCTACTGGGTGAACAAGAGTTAGTGAACAACCAGACAAACAAGCACGTGCTTACAGCAGCCAGAGAACTGAACAATGGAATTTGTTATCCAGTTGTTATGTGGGCAAATCAGCTATATCAACTCTTGTTCTTCTAAAAACGTCTCAGCTCCCCCTTTATTCCACAAACCATTTCAATACTGTGCTTTTCAAGCAAACTGTGGCATATGCCAGGATCCCTTGATCATGTGGCAAGCCCTTGCAGATGTGGTAACAAGGTAAAATCAGAGTATATCCTGCAACAAGTCCTTTTCTTCAATGCCATTTTACAGACATAACGCTTCTTACAAAGAACAAATACAAATAGCAACAAACACTGTATTACTCTATGTGGAGCAGGCAGATTTTTCACAAGGCATTTAAATAACTACTTTGATGTTTCCTAGACTACAGAAATACTCAGGGCTCTTCCATGATACTGGATGAGGTCTTATCTCCCCAAAACCTAAAAACAAGTGATCAATTCAAACACACTTGGAAACTCTTTCTGAATATATTCAGTTTTCTTATAGAAATCCACATTGTGGATTATCTGACAGCTAGAAAGCCACGTGTGGAGTGCTCTCTACATTACTGGTTGCCCCATTGGTAAGTTGATCACACAACACAACTGGAAGCAAGCCACAGCTAACGTCTCTCATCTGCAGTTCTTAGTAACTGGGGAGGTTTGATTTGAAACCAGAAGCAGCTGCCAAACAGATGTTCTTGCTGAGGCATGCAAAACTGTGTGCTATATGTCTTCGACTAAAATGACAGTCCAAATCTGCTAGCTAGTAGTTAAGCCATCATCTTTTGTGAGGCTTTGGGAGAGATGCAGTATGGACTTGGTTGTACGTAAGAATTATTGAACCTTGTGACTAGGATGGAAACTTCCCTTTGGGATGCTAAGGAACTTGCCTGTGTTTGCATTAGCCTAGGTACTGTCCAACGAACATAAGATCAGGTGAAAATTACAGGCCCTGAGGTCCTCCCTTGATGCCTAAAGAGGCCAACCTAGAAACAGAGACTGGACAGGAGTAAGGGAATAAAGGTGGATATTTATTTGAAAGGCCTTCAGAGGCACACCCTGGGCAGGCCGAAGGCTACACCCAAGATGGACCCCGAGTCACGAGTTCTTCACACTTTTATAGCTTTGGTCCATTTGCATCTCAACCCAGTTTCACCAATTAAACTTTAGCTAATGATGTAATTTCCCCTCAGCTTGCCCCCCTTCTCAAGATGCTGGGTTACACATTTTGGGCCTAGGCCGGGCTGGGTGTCCTTGGAGAGCAGCCTGGAGAGGCTTTGTTCTGTCTGTCTCAGCATGAGAGAGCAGCAGCTCCCAGGCTACAGGACACTGCAGAGTTACGCACTGGGAATACAGAATTTGAAAAATATAGAAGTTAAAACGTAAGGCATCACCCTGACAAGGGTCATGCCATGTGTACAATATCTAGAATTTAATATCTGAAGCCAGTGTTTAATCTGGGAGCCCAGATCTGTCTTTTGTAGAACAGCTCAATAAATACACTTCTGCAGAAGCAGCACTTCAACTTAATGCTTTTTTTTCTCCTGCATTATGGTTATCAAAATAGATACATGCACAATAGAGATCCATTAGCATCTTTATCAACACTGCAAGTGGGCCAGAGAAGAACATGAGAGACTCACTTACCTCAGTAGCTCATTGAATTTTCTCTTCCCCCTTCACATCATGCACTTCTACTACCTCACCATTATGGACTGGATTTCAAATTCCCTTGAACTTAAATCATTTATTACTAATGCACTGATATCAGGCAGAAAAATAACTTATTTTTCTGCCTGAGACCTATCCTTCACATGGCTTGAAAATAATTGTCAACTTAGTGGCTGAAAACCTGAAAGCCAGTGATTAACTTTAAATACCAATGTAAGCTCTAGTTGCATTATTCTAAAACTTCTTATGCCATAAACATCTCTGTGGCACCCAAGTGCCTTCCAGTAGTGTACAAAGCAACCATGACTAACATCTGTCATGTGTCATTAGTACTCTCGTCCCTCAAGGGGGAAAGCATTTGCAGTGAAGTGTTTTGTTTTGGTAGGAAATTAAAAGAAAAAAACTGCACACAGCTACATGTTTGTCTTTGAGGAACCCAGACCAAAGAGATGTATGTTACACTTGGAACAGGATATGAGATCTCTGAGGTCCCAGGTTCTTGGGGTAGTTTAGAATATGGTATTACAGTGCCCCCTTTGGAAAGTCTACTTTCTGGCACTGACCTCTTGATCATAAGGATGTTCCACCAGGGTTCAAGAGGAAGATGTCAAAGCCAGAGCTATCAGCTGCCTTCTAGCAGGCCTGAGCCTAAGCCATGGGTCTCTGAATAGAAGGACTGAGGAGCTGAACTCGATTCAATGCCAAGTAATAAGTCAGCACAGTGAAGACAGGCTTGATGCTCTCTGGGAACTCCTGGGGGTGAGGAGACTCCTGTGCTCCCTGGAGCTTCCGAGACTCACAAGGCTTTATGGTGAGGTACCGCTGAGCTCCCCTTGGAAAGTGTCTCATCATCACAAGGGCATTTACAGATGTCCCTGCTGGCTGACTGGAATCCCTGCCTCCCAGCTCTGGTTTACCTTCTGCCACCTATTGTCCAACCACAGCTAACTGTGGTGCTGCAGTGGCATGGCAGGGATGTGGGACAGCGTGTTTGGTCACATGGAGGAAGGGACAAGCAGTGTGTGTCACCTTCACAGTACTGCCCAGCCCAGTCCTCTGCAGGCAGCAGCTGGACAAGAATTGGAATGGACAGAGTTTGCCCTCCTTTGAAGTACAGCCTCTCACCAGTGCCTACCAAGACCACCTCAGACCAGCTGAATTGGTTAAACTTGGAGAGTGCTCCTCAAAGTCCAGGATTTTTCTACGACTGTGATATGAAGCTTCAATTACATTATCTAAAACTTGGCCAGCAGTATTTTATTCGAGGAAATGTCTGAAAACTGGTCTCTGGCTTAGCAATGCAGGCACGACCTGTAATTTCACAGTGACTAATCACTTCATTACATGTAACACTGGCTGGCAGGACTGTCCTTGAAGACCTGGAGTGATACAGCATCATCCATGGCAAGGAGAAAAGCCACCCCCAGACAGTTTTTTCCTTTTGCTTCAGACCCTTACAGGGATTTCCTGGCTGACATGTCCTCAAGAGTCAGAAGAGGGTTTTGATTCATCAACATATTTTTAGTCTGACCTTTAGCTTCCTTCCGCACTGGCTTCAGACAGGGACACAGCAATGCATCAAATCACTTTTAATCCAGTAGCCAGCACCAGAATGCAGCAGTGGCTGACCTGCCCAAGCGTTAGAGCACAGCTGGCTTGCCTGTGCTTGTAGCTTTGCACACACAGACATTGTGCCTAGAAGAGGTCCCTGAGCAACACCCAGGGGCCAGCTGTGCCCCCCCTGCTGCAAGGGCTCAAACCTGCTGACGTGCAAGTACAAGAGTGGTCAAAAGTCCACTAAAAGTTTGCTCTTGGAGGCTAATGCAAGAAATGGAATGAACCCATTCAAAATCCTAATTTAAGTCCCTGCAAGTTTGTCACAGACATAGACTCCGTATTTTAAAGAATGCTTTATGCAATAAATACCTTTGCAAAAGAAAGATGCACACTTTTTTGTGTGCTATTACTTGGTATTTCTTATTTAGCTATTTTATCACACATGAGCATTTTACAGTTGCACCTGTGGATGGTATATAGTTACTGTAGTGACAGAAGTACTAAAATACCTTTAAATACCTCCATGGAGACATCTTTTTTCACCTCTTTGGTACAGCTGTATTTATAGCAATAGCAGTTGCCAGTTTTTCAAGACTAATTACTTTGACTTACAATATTTTCCATATTCCATGAAATGTCCCTTATTTAGTATGTTTTACTGTGACATTTCTCCTCTTGCAAATTTTATTGGTGTACAATACATGGGTAACAGTGACTAAATCTCTTATTCTTAAAACAAAGGAAATCCTGTTCTTGGAATGTAATAATCCTGCAAATTAAGAGCTAAAAGGCATCAGTGGTAAGTGTGGACATAACCTCCTCCTCCCCCCTCACAGACTTTTGGTAGTGACAGACTGAAGAAGTCAGGTGCATTAATGAAAGAACTTTTCTTTTTAAAAGGATGATTTCAAAAAAGCTATTCATATTTCTGAGAAGGAAGCTGGAAAATGATGAGTTTGAGAGCCTGCATAAACCTGCAGCACAGCTGCTAACAACCAACAACCAACCAACCAAAAAAACCCTAAACCACCACCAAACACCAATCCTCCTGCTCCAGCTGAGTTTGTAAAACATCTCTGCTACCACTGAATCAGTAATCCCGTGATTTCTCTATTTTGTTTTGGTAACTGCCTCAAAAAACAAAAGGAAGAGCCAGTGACTCCAGATTATAAGAAACCAATTCTTTCTGCTCTATTTTACTCAACTCCGATTGTAAACATATTTATATACAGCATAATGCAGCTCTGGTTTCAGTTCCCAAATGCCTCATTTTTAAAATGTTCAGTTTTGTAACCTTGGTGTGTGGAGCTTGCCAAGAATGGGTGGACAGTTCATCCACATCCTCCAGAGTATGCACTACGTCCCTTTAGGACACTGCACAACGTGCTACATTTATTACTAGCTATATTAACTCATGCTTCACTACTGACATCATACCAAACAATGCTGCCGTCTCTCAGCCCCTGCTGCATTTGTAAATCTGCCCTTCAACATCTCCAACACAGCTTCAATGCTGCCTTATCTGAAATCTCAGCCACATCTTGCCTTTCTGGTTCCTCATCAGGCTCAGGAACTGACTGTTACAAGTTCAGGAATGCATGTCCAGTCAGCACACTGGAAGATCCTTGGAGCAACAGCAGATGAGTCATTTTATGAGGAAGGCTGGAGAGGGACTTTTTAACAAGGGCATGCAGTGATAGGAAAAGTGGGAACGGCTTGAAACTGAAGGGAGGTGGACTGCGATTAGACATTAGGAAGAAATTCTTCCCTGAGAGGGTGGTGAGGCACTGGCACAGGTTGCCCAGAGAAATTGCAGATGCCCATCCCTGGCAGTGTTCAGGGCCAGGCTGGACAGGGCACTGAGCAGCCTGGTCCAGTGGAAGGTGCCTTGCCTGTGGTGGTGAGCTTCTGATCAGGTGATCTTTTAGGTCCCTTCCAACTCAAACCATCCTGATTCCAAAGTCTAGCTCTCATTGTCCAGGCTCACTTCTTTCTTTACAGATGCCTGTTTCAACTTGTGCCTGTTTTGGTTATCCTGATTTACCCACAAGTGACCTCTCATTACACACTAATGCCACCTAATTTCTGCATTTGGTACACCAACTTTCTCCCTGGCTTCTTGGAGTCCATAGCAACACACAAAAATGTTTATTCAAGTTTGCATCTTATTTTCCAGTCAAATCCCAGTCCCTTCAATCCTTTGAATGGGTGATCAGTTTGGATTAGTTTCATTAACCACACTGTGCAGAAGAGAATAGTGCCACAGGAAAGCTATCAAAATACAATGAAAAAAAATATAGAATCCTAAATGAGTATACCTGGATACTCCTCATACTACCATCATACCAATGTAATAAACATGCTCGTAAATAACCACAACAAGTAATAAAAAACCTGTCTCTTTCTGGTAGAACTTTTCCTGTTCCAGAAATGCATATTTGGAAACTATCCATTTCACTTGTGCATGACAGCTCACAGACTTGTAGCTCACTGCTGCCATCAAACACATATAAGACTGTTAAGAGAAAAAGAACACCTGTCAAGACAAAGATTAGTTAATCAGTTAAAAATTACATATGAAGTTTATGCAGAAACTGGACCCAGTCCAGAACTACTGTATTGCAACATCAGTATGTCACAATCTGGACAGGATTCACATGTATTGCATTACCTCAAAGTATGCCAAATCACAATTTATAAATTGTATGCTCATGTGCCCTTCTGTCACACTGGCGCTTCAGGTCTGGCACACTGAGGGCAATTTCCAGTTCTGGGGCACCACTGGGTCACTTTGCCCAGTACTCCTCTGAGTGTTACCTGACTCCTACTACAGCCCTGGCAATCCAGGGTCACACAAGGCAACATTCCTTGCTACAATTATCAGGAGCCACACATTCTAGGAATCCAAAGAATAAAGGTTTCTGAATTTCTGACTTGCAAATGTCTCTCCTGCCAGTATTAGACAAACTTTTAGAAAAGCCCAAGATTTCAAAATATGCTCAAGAAAAGTACTAAATATTTCCTGACTCACCATGGAAATGAAAGAATTGGCAAAATGCCTTTAGCTCAGAGTACTGTAAATCAGGATCCCAAGCATTTTGGGCTGCATTTCAAACTAACGTACCTTACCATGATTTATACTACCTCTGTGTAATAAAAGTAGTTTGATCAGACCCCATCATCCTTGCTCACCTCTCTTGCTCTGGTTCCTACTCTTACCAAACAAACACACACACAAAAAACCCCCTCTCATATACCTAAAACAAACCCCCAAAACTCAAACCACACAGACAGCTACAATTACTAACACAAGGTTTTTTGACATAACTCTAATTGTGACCCATTTTTGTAGCACTTGTGAATATGGCAGCTCCTCCTTTGGGCTGACACACTGAGATCTACAGTGTAATGGCCTTATTCTAAAAGATTTTGGTTTTACTTGGTGCAGTCAAAATAATAAAAAAGTTCCTTCTGTGAAGAAGATACCTCCCTCCTCAAATCTTCCAACAAGCACATTAAAACCATGCTGTCTGTCTTTGAGACCCTGAAAGGGACTTTCAAGTAGAGAACTGACAGGATCTTATGAATCCTGTTTTAGAAGAGCCTCTGTTTTCCCATTCAGTTACTGGCAAAAAGAATCCATTAGTAGGATTTCTAAAAATATACTGCATTTGGATAAATTTTGATTCCTACAAAGTTAAAGTGAGAACACTAGATGAGTAGATCCCACTCAGACTTCCAGAACATAGAGGTAGTGGAGAATATTAATCAGCCAAGATTTTTCAAAGAGCAACAGATCTCACCCCACTGAGAAACTTAACAGAAGCTGGCATAACTGAAATACTTCAGTGCGATAAAAATAGTTAATTTTTGCTCTTGAAGAAAACCAAACCACCACCAAAAAACACCCCAAAAAATTGAGCGTGATGTCCTGTGACTGTTATTTAGCGGGGTAAATACTCTGATATACTCCTAAACTTCTCTGAAGGATTCTGAGGCTAAAGCTGCCACAAACACATGCCAGACCTATCACTGCAGACCCTTCCTTTCGACTTCTCATTTGACCCCTGTAATGCTGTTACTAGTATATAGAAAACAGGGAAAAGTCAGCAGCTAGTTACAAAACTTGGTCTGAAACCTCTCATTATTTCTTGCCAGATGCTGAAGATTCTCCTGTCAAGTAAAATTTTGCTATTTCAAACACTGTTTTATCAGACTCAGCAAATCCACAAGAATTAGTAGCCCTTCGCTGGGATCATTAGTTGGGGGTTTTGGGTGGTAGATTTTTGGATTTTCTTAACTGGCTTTTCCCATCAGCAGTACTCAGAACTGACATTTGACTTCAAGGCAGTTTAAAGACCATTAGGAACACGCTGTGACATTGCTGAGTCTAAACTCCAGAAGATATTTGGATGTGCCTATTACACCATATAAGCTCTCTTTATTCACATCTCTCTCAAGTCATTATGCATACCAGGACCAGCACAGACAGATGTCTCAAATAAAGGATGAGGGAAGGATAGTCAATGGGATAAAGCACTCCAGAGAAGACAACAGATGACATTATTTATAAACAAACTGGCATTGTGAGCCGTACAGTGGGGGTGATCAGAAACAATGCTCACTCATTTTGGATATTGTCAGACAAGTCAACAATATAGTTTCACTCAACAAAAAAGTCTGAAGATCTCTATGGGTGTCAGATAGGTATTAATAACTTATGGGTAAACATCACAGAAAAAAAAATTCTGGCACTCAGCCTCTCTTTTTGCCAGGAAAGAAAATGATTGAGCAGATGGTTTGTTCAGAAACTGCAGCCTTTGGGAAGAAGCTTGTTTGTAAAACTGAATATATTTTGCAACCAACAAAGATGTGGAAATTTTTGTCCTTAGGAAGTTTTCACTGATAATAAGAGGATAGGAAAGTCAGAACAGTATTCCAGTTCAAAAGGAGTATCTAATCTTACTACTTTATTTTTCTTACATAGCAGGTCTGTGGCAGTCCAGTGCAACAGAACATAATTAAGCATCTTGACAGGTTTATGGAAGCCTTGCTCTCAGACAAAGACCCGTGTCATTACATTTCTGCTGCAGTGATGATGAATATGATTAGCAGGGTTTTTTTGCGGATGGGAGAGTTGTTTTCTTTACACGCTCCCCTCCCCTTGTCTGCATTTGTGAAGTAATTTCCCGATCTGCAACCTGCATTTTGTGGCACAGTCCTGTCTTTCAGCCCCTTCCAGCACAGAGATTAAAAAGCCAGCTTAACTAATTAGCTCGTAAAAATATTACAGAGTTTTGCACACAGCTTCATGACTATTTTCTTCATTAAATTCTGAACACGTGTCAGGGGACTGACAAAAACCTATATAGATATATAAAAATATACATTAAAAAATACATGCAGATGATCATCACTGGATTCCAGTATCACCAGGGAGGAAAGTGGCTTGCTACGACCACAGCCAAGCACCATTTTTTAACTGTTCTGAGTGATGATGGCAAAGGCCTACACACAACCTGTATATCATTGAAAAAAACCCCAAAAAACAACCAAACAACAACAACAAAACCAAACAAAAACCAACCAAACAAAAAACGCCCGAAAAAACCCAGAAAAAAACCCAACAAAGACACTTTATCAGGCACAGATAAGCAGAGAAGCCAGTCTCTTTCCAAGAGTCCCCTGGTGAGATACAGCCTGGCTTTGTGAGAGCCGACTTCTCACGTACCCAGTACAAACATTACAGGTTTGGGGATTCTCTTTTTATATACAACATTTTTTCATCCCTCTTACTTATGAATTGAGTATATCAGAAGCATATGATTGTAATTAGCAAGACACCATGCCCAAAGAAATCAAGTTGCAGTGAGACACAGGTTGTATTGGCTCGACTTCAGACTCATTAGCTTAGGCTCGGTGCCATAATAAACACTTTCACAGGAATTCCAGTGAATTCAGACCATGGAGGAAAAACTTAATTGTAAGACTCAACGCAGAGGTACTCAGAGGGTAAACAAAAACAGTGCCACAAATTTTTAGCTTACAGCTTATGTTGACAACCATTGTCCAAAGCCTGAGATATTCTGCCTGTGTGCCCAGTGTTCCATCTGTGAGAGAAGCTTGGCCTTGTCACTGGCAATAGCTGTACCAGGAACCTGTGCCCAGCCTCCATTTATTTGTGCCCCAAACATGAACAATGTTATTCCTGTCAGGTCATCACAGGAGCGTTACATTGGGAAACAGGAGAGAGAATAAGTAGAGAGAAAATTCAAAGGATTCCTAGGCAAAATTTGAAAGTTTTCCTCTTTGCTGAGGACAAATGCTACAGCTCTTCACTGTTTGTAACTTTAGGTCTTCCACTTCAGTCATGGCTGAAATAGTGCCTGCGGAACAAGGTTGCTTCTGTTGTTCTTTGAAATATGCAGTGCTGCAGAACTCCTGTGTGTTCCCAGAAATAGAGCCCAGGCTGAAGGAGAAATTACAAATCCTAATAAAATACCTGAAACCTTTTCTTTCTTACTAGTTCTGCAAGAAAAAAATAGTCCTTCCAGAGGGCTTTTTTTTCCCTGAACTATAAAACCAACAGAAAAGATGTGTAACTGTAGGGAGCTATAAACTGCTCATATGCTTTCCCCCGGCTTTAATCAGAGGGGAAAAACATCCCTCTTTGCCATATTTTGGGGCCGCAGAAGCTTGGATGTCAGTGGAGTTCTGCCAGCTCCCAGCACCTCACACTCCAGCCAGGGCCCGGGTGCTTGTGGCAGACCCACGGCCACTCAGAACTGTAGTGCCAGGCACTCAGTGCTTCCACTTTCCTTTCTGAAAGCCCGGACTCACAATGCACTAGAAATGAGCTGAAGTTTGTGCTAAACTCACCGTCCTTTATCAGATCTGAGTCTTGGAAGGCAGTGGCCCACGACAGGTGGTAACTATCCAAAACAGCCAACCATCTGATGGGTCCTCTCCTCCTAAGAAAGGGTATAGAGAAGGAGACAAGTGGCTACAAGCACAAGAAGGGAAGCATGGAATACAATTATGTCCAGGTTACAGAGATGCAGGAGAGCAGGCTGGCCTTTGGAATCCTTTTGCTCTCTTGCTTCATAGGTGCACATTTGCACTTTGGATTATAAACTCACACAAGTATATTTTGAGACCAAATTCTGCAGTTGGTGGCCTCAGTATGGGGGGACTTAGACCACAGGTTGGGGCTTTTATAAATTTAGTGGCAAATAGAAAGGTGCCTGAAAATACCGGGGGCTTGATTTTCAGGTGAGGGTATTTTTACATGCCTCCTTTCCTCTGAACAGAAGCAGGGTACCCTGCTAAATTGGAGACTGAGCATTTTAATTCTTCTTTTTTTAAATGAAAGGAGGGAGCAGCAGAAGCAGGCTTATAAGAAAGAATAGACAGGATTTGTAATGTTCATAAAGCCAAAAGCTAGGAAATTAGATGAAAGAAAACTATCAGCAAAATATTCTTATGAAGACTGAAACTGAGATTGAAAAGTTCTCTAAGTGAATTTATGATTTACTGGATAACAGATACAGAAAGATTTCACTACCACTACCTGTAAAACTGCATTGGTTTTTTATCAAGTAGCTCCTGTTTAGCCCATCTAGTTGATGAACATTCTTCTCAACTAGCAAATATAAATGACTTATGGGGATAATATTTCAATATATAATGACATTGGTATACCTCGGATTCTTTTAGGATCTGGGTTATTAAATATTAAATATCAAAGCTGTAAATTATTGTAGCAGCTTTATACAACTAAATTAAATTCAAACAAAACCTAATTTCCTTAATCATTGACTGTAATCCTCCAGGAACATATGCTATTAACTCAGCTACAAATGGCATAGAAATTGTATGACTTCAGTTAAGTTATTTTATATCAAATTCTAATCCAGGGCAGAGTCTTCAGTAAATCTCCTGCAGGGATTTTAATGCTTCTGCAATCATATTGGCTCTTTACTAGAGAGCTAATCTTTTTATACTCTGGTTTTTTCACTCCTTTATCCATTTCCTTCACACCCTTACTGAGCTATAGCTAGTACCTTCTATCACATATCATGTTTTGAAAGATTTGGCTTTCCCCTCTTGCATTTGATCGGCAACAGTTAGGCTTTCACCAAGCCAGAATTGGATAAGTTCTTTTGTTTCACATGTACAACTGAATCATTCCCATTTGCTTCAACATGTATGTTAATTGCCACTTGTGGTGATCTCTTTATAAGGCTGTCATAATTATTCACAGTTTGCAGTCAAGCATTAAGAAAGCAGAACAATTTCCTCTTCTTTAAGAACCCTATGCATGTAAAACTACACAGATTTCATTTAAGCAAGAAACTTCCTTAGAGACTCAAGACAATGATTGGATAATAAAGAAATAAACCTTAGAGCCCTAGGAGGTAAGACTTGGAGAAACCTCCAGAGATCATCTCGTCAGCCCTCTACCCCAAGTGATCAACTAAAGTGCTGTCATCCCTGACAGATGTTTCCCTGATCTGTGCTTAAAAGCCTGCGACAATGGACATCTCTCTACACGATCTATTTCAGTGCTTCACTGTCCTTCCGAGCAAGATATGTCTCCAGACATCTAATTGCAATTTTTTTTTTTTCCCTCTTTAAGCCTTTTGCTTCCTTCCCTCTGCTTTGGGACTGGAGAAGGGGCTATTCCTGAACACTTGGCCACTTTCATCTTCCCTCAGTTTTCTTTTCTCTACACTGAATCATGGTGTCTTATTCTTTCCTCAGCAGTCTTGTCCATCTCTGGACACTATATCCTGTCAGCTCTCCCCTGGAAAAGCATCACCAGAATTGGGGTACTTTAGCTGAGGTTTTTCCCAGCATCAAGGCAGGCAGAAGAAATAACTGAAATTTGGCACATTACAGGTCTGTTTATACATCCCAGTGTGCCTCCTTCACAGCAGAACAACACTGCTGACTCACATTGAATTTATGACCCATTCTCATCCCCAGTCTCTTTCAGCTTAATACTCTATAATTATTTCTTTATGAATATTGTAAATCAGATCTTCAAAGTCGCTTGAACTGAAGGCAAATAGCCATTACCCCCAAATTTCACTGCCAAAAACATCCCAGTTTGTAAGCAACGGAAGTAAATTCTGAGAGTGTCTGTGTTCAGAGCTCCCCCCAAAGAGAAAAAAAAACCCCTAAACCAGAACAAAAAAATACTGCACATTATCACAGAAACTCACAGAATTTTTGTTCTGGAATTCCTCTTCACAGGATTTCCTAAGCCCTGCACTCCAGTTCATACTGGAGTCCCTCCAGGTGCTTGAACAGAGGCCTTGTGATTTTATAAGCACTGCAACCTAACAAGAATGTCACTTCAACTATCTAAAACTGAATCATTTGTTTATGTAAGTGATTTCCTACTATAGAAACACTCCTGCCCTTCTCCACTGGCTCCTCTCTCATTAAGCCGAGGTAGGGCACACTTCAGCTAAGGCCCTCCCAAGCAGAGGACATGGACATTGGCAGGTTTCAGCTCTGTAACTCCTCGCTGATGTGACCCTCCATTTAAGAGCAGCGTGGCACTGCTGACTCATGTTCAGCTTGTGACCCACCTCCAACCCTAGTTTGTTGTTGAGGACTGGTGCAATTTCACATTTCTGACAGTTATGGAGTCTCCTTAGTGCAATCATCATAGTGACGCAGCCTAAAGGCAGAAATTATTCAACGCAAGCACAGAGATCCCGCGGCACAGTTTTTGAAGTGCCAGATTTGCTATTCCTGCAGAAAGGTCACTGGTGCTGGGGCACAGTAAGGTTTAACATTTCCCAAATGCATCAAACATGCTACAACTGGCTGTTATGTGGCAGAGCTGTGCAGTGGATCTTGCCAAGGTGTCTTGGATGGAAATCCCACACACTGTGACGCATGTTCACACCACTCTGTCCAGGCTTTGCCAGAGTACAGCAGCTCCTGCAAACATTAACTCTCAAGGGTTCCCAGACAAAGGCCAGATATTCCAGGAAAAAAAAAAAGGGGGGGAGAGAGAAAGAAAGAAAGAAAGAAAAAGATAGGGAAGAAGGTATATCATTAGTGGAGCACTCTATACAGACAGACACGAGTCTTGCTTTCAGCTTGGATCCAACCAACACTACAACCCACTCCAGATCAATTTCTTCAGAGATCAGAAAGTCTCTACTGATGCAGCCATTTCGGGTCAGAACAAAGGTCCATCTAATTCCACTGCCTGCATCCAGCAGCAGACCTAACTCCATTCTCAGGGAAGGAGTACAAAAACAAGGGATACAAAGTTTCTTCCTCAAGTACTCTCTAGCCCATGATCAGTTAGCCTGACAGGTGTAAGCTGCAGATCAGTAGAAACTATGAAAAGAATTGAACTGGCGGAACACTAGAACATACAGAGTCACAGTCTATAAGGTTCTGTGCAGGAATCAGTGCTATCCCATACTACAGTGTACATCTGTATTCATGCTGGGACTCCACTCCTACTGCACAGCCCCTGAGGGCTTCTGTGCCACCTGACGGTCCACTGACCGAACAATTCCCTGGCGGACTTCCTACTCATGACATGTTTGAACAGTTAACAGACATTTTAGTTACAATGTTTTTTGCTAATTGTCCCTCGCCTCCTTCAGCCAGCCTTATCATGTTTGTCCATGCCAGAGTTTAATCATCTTTTCCGTTTTCTTCAGCTGGACAGCACTTCAGCTTTTTGAAGGATGCCTTCTTGCTCCTGCAATCTCACTTACCTTGCCAATGCTGGCTTCTTCTCACTCCTTCTCAAGTTTCCCTTGATGCACAGTTATTATCTCTGCACTTCCCATGTGATTTACGGAAGCAATATCCACACTCCCTGCAACGAGTTAGGTGTTCCATCTGTCTTACTTTCAACATGCCTGCTGATCTGCATCTAGTTTTCCTTTTCAAAGCAGAGCAATGGTAGAGAACTCTGGCTTGTGTTACTCCTGCAAGGATGCTGAATCTAAGCACATTAAGATCCCCCTTTCAGGGGACTTCTTCAGCTGTTACTCCCTACATCATATCCCATAAACCACTCAGGATTCAAGTCAAGCACTGGCCTCATGGGCTCCTGAACCAGCTGCTCCACAAAACAACCACTGAAACATCTGAAAATGCACTCTGTCAAGTCTGGATGTAATATTTGCCACTTCTAGGCCAAAGAAATGAAGCTGTCCATGAGTACTTACTTCCCCCTCTACTCAGGCTGTTGTGCTGCCATCATGGTCCACCACTGAGTAGGCAGAGTCAATATTGTGTCTTCTTCCTACTTAAGTTTGGGACTTTCACTGGTGTGAAGTTTGGATTGTTCACTGATGAAACTACCCTGTTAAGCAGTTCAGCTCCCACGTGTTTTTAATATGCAGAATTACTTAGCTCTCAGCAAAGCTCTCTGCGTCCTTCCTGAGCACGGTATCATGAGAATGTTCCACTGATCAACATCTTTCCAAGTTCTGTGACATCTGTCTGCCCTGTTAGGATCTCCATGAACAATCAGACATACCAGTTCCCCCAAGTAATTTCTTCGACATTAGGCACTCCCACAGAGGGATATCTTGTTTAAACAATCTCTTGAATCTGTCTGTTCCCGGTTTCCTCTTCAACTATGTTTGACCTTAACACCAACGGAAGGGCTGTGAACCAGCAGCACCCAAGGCACGATATGGCAGGGTGGCTGTTCGCAGGGATTATCAATCGTAGGTCCTTGACTTGAATTCATTTTCCTCTGAGTGTGAGCAGCTTGATTTTGTGCCTTCAAAAAGGCATGCTACGCAGTCAATTTATTTACTCAGGCATTTCCCAAGTGACTGATCTCTACTGTGGAATGGACTTTTGTTTTCCTTTTTTTTCTGGGCAGGGTTAAATTAAAGTAGTCTTCCTCCCTCTTTATCCCCCCACCCCCAAGGATATCAGCTGGCCAGCACCAGCACTTCATAAAGAAAGAGGCTTGGCTTTGCAGTAAGGAAAACTTGGATCTTAGCAATTGAGGAAAAATACCTTCTTAGAAAGGTCACAGCTCTTAGAAGAATATCTTCTTGTGTTTAAATAGAACAGGACTTTAAAAAATTAAATCTAGGAAGTTATGACCTCTGAAACACCACAGTACTTTACACGGACTTGATTCTCTATTTGCATTTTACAATGGTCTATCTCAATTTAAGTGCTTTGGCAGTAAATTAACACAAAACTGGAGCAACATAGTGACAATTTTGATCAAGAAGAAATTTCTCTTTGGTTACCCAAGTGTAAATTCAAATAATATTTATAATCTCTATGAGAAACACTAAGGAAATTTTAAAACATATTCTGTACTTCATACACTGTTCCCACAGAGGATACAAAAAGTCTGTCTAGAGGTAATTGACCTAACAGTCAAACTTTTGTGCATTTTTTGTATATGCCTCTGTTGATGAATTCAGTAATATTAGTGTTAGCCCAGATTTCATCTCTGTTTCTGGAGTTCTGCACCTGGCCTGCTTTAGTCCCAAAGCAGAGTGTAGATCATACAATAGAGTGGTTTGATTAGATTTCAGTTTCTGAC
Source organism: Pachycephala philippinensis (assembly GCA_013397055.1). Taxonomy (NCBI): domain Eukaryota; kingdom Metazoa; phylum Chordata; class Aves; order Passeriformes; genus Pachycephala; species Pachycephala philippinensis. Next base: position 49,009 of record VWZT01013003.1, on the reverse strand, counting down.
TTCTGTTGCACAAGGGATTCCAGTATTGAACTAAGCATACAGTCCCTGCTTTCTATATTGCAATGTTAAACAAACCATTTTAAAAGCTCCCAAATATGAATTCTCCTTCGGGGGAGCAGAAAGAGGGGTTTGGTTTGCACTCTCAGAAATGCAGTGGAGCTTTCAGCAAAAATGATTCAAATGACTAACGTGCCTTCCATTGTGTCTTTGCTGGAAATGCACGAGGCGAGAGTAGCAAGCGGGGCTGCAGAGCGGCGGTAACTGGGCGAGAGGGAAACCCTCCCCGTGCCTGGTCCTGGAGCCGATGATAGAGGGGACAGAAACAATTCTCCCCACCCCTGCCCTGGGCCGGCCAGGGCTGTTCCGAGCCTGCAAACCACTGCAGCATGGAAGCGTGTCTCTTTTTTTTTTTTTTCCTTCCCTTTAGAAAGTTTTCAGGAAGTCTGGGGGAGGGGCGATGCTGTTTCTTTTTGTTATAATGGGCCCCTTTGTGGAGATGGAAGAGGAGAAGAGATCTGTGTGCCGGAGAGGCGCAGGCTTCCCGGTGACTCCCAAGGTAACTTGCCAGGGCTCCTAAAAGCGCCGGGGCCCCGCGGTGCGGGGCGAAGGGAGGGGGTGCTGCGGCATGGAGCTCATGGTGCTGCTCAATGCCCTGGTCACTCGGCTGCTCTTCGTCTTGCACTCACTCATCGGGGTCTGGAGAGTGACTGCCGTGAAGAAGGAACCCAAGTACTGGCTGCTGGCACTGCTCAATCTTCTCCTGTGCCTGGAGACAGGGCTCACCCTCAAGTTTAAGCAAGGCAGAGGCTACAAATGGTGAGCATATCCCGCCGAGCCCCTCTTGCTTCTTTGCATGTACTTTGCTGCAGATGCAAAGCTGCCCCCTGAGAGTAGGGGCTGCCCCGGCCCCGGCGCTGCCAGGCGTTCGGGGATCGCGTTCCCCCGGCCGCTCCTGGGAGGCAGGGATGGAAAGCTGCTAGATTTTGGCTATTCCACTGCCAGATGGAGGGCTTCTTTCAGGAGGGGCAGTTGTACAGCAGAGTACGCGGGAGCCACTGTGGCTGTGTGTGTCTCTTGCTGCAGACAAGAGGTTGGATGATGCCGTGGGGCTGCGGCTGCAGCGGGCTGAGGGCACCGGGGCACCTCCTGAGCCACAGGGGTCGGGGCTGCGCGCTGGAGGGGCACAGGGGTGCCGAGGGACCCTGCAAATGCCCTGCATCTCGCACCCCGTCCTGCCGTGCCCTGGATTGCACCTCCTTCCCTAGGACCGTATTCCCCTTCTCTCCTCCATGCAACAGTGCTAACGCCACGCTACTGCATGAACCTAAACTCGGTAAAAAATGAAAGATGAGTAGCAACCACTCTTTTGATACAGCAAGAGTGGCTTAAATATTTGGATTTGAGAGGCTGTTCCAGAGAGGAACTTTAATGCATGAAAGGCTGCCCGAAAAATGAACAAAAAAGTTAGTCATCGCAGAGCTTGCCCAAGCACATGGGGTTTTACATGCATCTAAAGAATTACTGCTGTCATCCACAGCTCATCAGCGCTCAGGCAGCCAAAACAAAATGCCCTGTGAAAAGCAAGCGGTCATGTAACTAATTGTCAAGATTTCACCAGGACCTTTTATTGTTAAAAACTCAAACAGCAGGCAGGCCCTGAGAAAAATCCAGGACTAAAGAGCCCTGGAGTATTTCCATGTTCTTAAAATCCTGCCCATTGAAACCTGTGAAACTCATTATAACAGAAGTAGTGTTGTGTGACAGTTCACACAAGAGTTCCATGCTCTAAATTTGAATGTAATAAAAGCAGTGATAAAGTCTGGGACACTGGAAAATTGAACAACAGCAGAGCCTGAAATGCAGTTATGAGACAGGCAGATTGAACAGACCCAGTTCTTTTGGGAGAGGAGGCAGCAGCAGAATCTTCATGAAGGAACACTTGCAATGGCAGGTTTTGAAAAATCCAAACAAAAACAGATACCGAAAGCAGATCCATGTTAGAGGAATACATAGAAGACTGGGCTAAATTTATCTAGAAGAAAATTTTGAAAATAGATGTGGTCCAGCACTTTAAGCAGCAAAATAAAAGTACATTTATAGGTGAGAACTGTAGACAAATGGCCGGCATCTATTTGCATCAGGATAATTTTCTGCTCCAGTGGAAAACGGTCACACTCAGAACAGGCATCATCATCAGCATTTGTAGAAACACCTCCACAGACAGTCACCGATCCAAGCAAGGGACAGGCTATCCAGCAGGACTCCTGCCTCCAACACCCTCCTATTCTCTGTTTGTTATTGACAGAGGACTACTACTTATTACACCAGCATAAAACATTAAATGGCACATGTGGAGAAGAAGTCTTCTTGTGAGCCTGGCCATGTAATACTTCCTCGAGATTGTTCCTTCTGAAAGAAAGGCAGGGTTAAAGCCCCTCAAGTCTCTTGGCCTGATGTGGTATCATTAGGTCAGTATGGTAACCTGCCAGCTGGATGGATTTTTCATGTGCTCAAGTCCTACAGGAAATACTGTAAAATGTTAGTTCTTCCATTCAAATGAGAGGTGTGTTTTCTCCCAAAATAACCAGGCTAAAAACCTGCAGAATCACTAACTTTTTTTTTTTTTTACAAAAAAAAGCTAACAACAAAAAACCCCCACTGCCAAAACAAACAACACCCCCTCAACCCTGAAAAACAAAACCCCACAATGAAACCCAAACCCAGACTATCTTGGAGGGGATTGTCTGAAACATTTTAGAGTAGTTCAGCAACCCAGTAATTCCCTAAGCAGTAGGATTTTTTTGTTTTCCTCCATACTTAATCTCCACTAGAAAAGTCATGATTACCAAAATAAAGGTACATTCAACACAGGAACAAACAGTAAATGCAACAACATTTGACCAAAATGTTGCTGCTGTTGCATACTTATAAGCAGTTTAAATTCACTGCAGAATGTGCCAGTGGCAGGATAGAAGGAACCAAGCAAATGTCCCGAGTTGGACCCCACTGCCCAGTCCCAGGGTGTTGTAGCAATGCCCACTCCATACTGTGGCAGAGCTAGATGGAACATTTGTGGCATCGCACCTCATTCCTACTCCAAAAGGATAGAGTTGCCAAAAAAACCCACCCCAATCAAATGTCATGTGTTTAATAAGAAAACATCCGCAACTCTCACAAGAATCACTACTTGCAGAAGGAGTCATGAAACCTCACCATTCCTTCTGAATAAACCCGGCTAAAGAAGCTGAAGATAATAAAGCTTCATCAACATAAGTTCTGCAGAAGACTGACAGGGAGAGAAGAACTAGAAAATTCTACAATTGCCAGCACAAATGGAGAAACAAGGCCAAGACACATTTTCATAAACCCATTTTAAGTGCACAGCCTTCAACTAAAAGATCTCATACTGAAGCAATGCTTGTTTTAGGCAAACTGATGCTATTTCTACACTGATGCTATTCCTGTGTCAATGCACAGGATTGTGAGCAACAGCCTTTATCTCAGCATCACTCAGTGAAGTGACTCAATGTATTAATTCAGTCTTCATGAAATCAGAAAGAGCATGTAAGCTACAGGCTTTTAAAATACAGAAAATACTGTGATAGAAATAAAAACAGTGAAGTGCCTTTGGTCAGTTCTTAAAAAAGAGATTTTAAATAAACTTCCATATATGACCTTAGATGGATGTACAGATAAACCTATTGTTTATAATACTGACACAGCACCAGCAAACCAGCAAGAACAGCAATTCTTATTTGCAGTTACCCTATTTCTTAATATCCCACATTGTAGAGGCACAAGAGACCATATATCCAAACATTACCTGCTTTGGAATGTATTTATGATGTGTCATAATACAAAGATATGTTTTCTTTTCCTTCACAGGTTTTCACCAGCAATATTTTTATATCTGATTTGCATAGTACCATCACTATGGCTACTAGAAATTCATCATGGGACTCAGGTATTTATTATGAGGCAAGATGGACTAGTTTGAAATTGATGCATTATTTGATGGGTTGGCTTTGGGCATGCAGACAGAAGTCTGCTAAGTCTTGTTCCAGTTCTCTCTTTCATATTGGTGGGTGTCCCAATCTAGCTACAGCTATATTATTACTGTTCCTAATAGTAATAGTGCACTTCCTAATTACCAGATAATGAGCCTCTTTCCTAGCTAAAAATGAGACAATTTATTCGTATTTATCTGGGGAAATGAGGACTAGAAGTTTGAAAAACACAGCCTTTCACCTCCAGGTTACCAGCATGAATCTTCCTCAGTAGGGTAAAAGAACTTCATTGCTTTAGAGGCCTTTGTAAAATAAAGTGAATTTCACAGTACTTAAAAGCAAATACCACAATTCCAAGCAAGTCAAAATTGAGACAGATACCAGTGAAAGGAATCTTAAACTCAGGTTACCTCACGTTTGCTGCAACATAGGAGAACACACAGATTGTTACCACACCTGGTAATATGTCTGACAAGGTTTATATCCTTCCTTTCTTTGTGCTGCATAGTAATCTGGGGAGGGTGGGGGGCGGTCTGGATTCCAATTCAGAACTAAAACACATGGTAAAAGTTTTAAGGGCAAATGTTCTGGGGTCAGTTAGGGCCAGAACAGAGCCCCTTAGCCCAGCAGTTCTCACTGAGTCAACCATCTCCTCATGCAGGCTAGTTTCAAGTCCCTATAGCACTTCCACGTAGTGACAATGAAATTTTGTCTGTCCCAGCATTTGCACATACGCACTGCCTTACATCTACAGCAGTAAAGGTTCTGATTGGAACAAGAACAAAAAGTAACAGAAGAAATTACATAAATTATACTAAGACGACCTAGTGCCTCATTTTCTCCTTTGAAACATTGTTAGAGCCCACAGAAGCATAATCAAATATTCAAAATTGTGTTTACACTGAAAATGCCTGAGGCTTTTTCTAAATACAGCAGCAGGAATTTATTGTCTTCTTGTTTTCCCAAATCTCCTTAAACAGTCACAGACAGGTAATGTGGATATTGAGAACATTTGTCATAGTTAAATCTGGTCCAAGAAACAGGCTAATTCTGTAGTCAAAGGCAGCAGTTTATTTCCCAAAATGATGTTAGAACATGGCATACTTTGTTCTTATTGATATACTGCTACTGTGAATTAAAGAGGGAGTATATCAAGTTAACAGCTTAGTTTATACCTGGAGAGATAGGATAGAGAGTTCTGGAAACACACAATCTAACAGATTCAAAAACAATACCTGCAGAAGGGGAGCAGCTTCCTACCAATTAATCTCAAACACAGCAACCAGACTAGTACTGCTCTCAAAATGGAAATATTCCTGGGATTTTCATTATTTAAATGCTAACAGAATGGGTAATTATGCAGTCGCTATATACATACTTTTAATATATACACTATGAAAACAGTGTGTGGTCTTTAAGGCAGTAGAACTTTGATCTCGTGTTGAATCTTTACCAGGAAGCATCAGCTGCTCGTGTCAGTGCTGTTATTTAAAGCAGGTGCTAATAGGCAGTCTCTCTTCCTGAAGACGGAGGCAATTCTGCCTCTCTGTGTACTGCAGGACTGGACATAAGTAATACCATTCATTTATCAAGGGTGAAATACTGACTGCATAGAAACTACTGCTTTGTGGTAATGTATTTGGGGCTGAAATGTATGTTTGGGAGAGATGATAAAGTCAATTGAACTGTACAGAGAGAAAACATTGCTATCTGCTGTCAAGAAAATTGAAACCATTTAATCCATTAAAAAACCCAAACATTCTTTCATAATAATGTACAGGATCTCAGGGCTCTGTTACCTTTTCAAATGCCTGGTTGGTGTGCCACTGCCACAGAAAGCAGTAACTGACCATCTTTTGCAGGGCTTACCTGACTGCCAGGGCTGTAGTCGATGCAGGCTTCCAGTCAGGAATGAGACAGATATTTGGTAAACCTTGTAATTATTTTTAACCACCTTAACTTGAACATTTTGAGGATATAGTGAATATTACTGTCCATTCCCTCATCCTCATTCTGAGGTGGGATTCTCTTACCAGCTAAAATTATAGCATAATGAACTCCTCAAAGTGATCTTACATCTCTCACCATTCCTTCCTTGCCATACCCATTATATCCCTCAATCTGGAAAACAGCTTAGGCAATCTTTTCTTCATGTTTTACATTCCAGCTTTCCTGTATGAACAAAATGAAGCAGTCAGGAGTGCTTTGAATTTCTGACATCACACGTGTTTCCATAGTGACAGCCACACTGTTTGCAGCAAAGCACAGACAGCAAGCCAGGTACCTGTTGCTTGGCAGAGGGCCTGCTCCAGGGAAGGGCTAGACTCTTCCAAAATGTCCTCAGCCTGACAGCCTCCATGCTCATTAATACGTTGAGGGTACTCCACCCTAATATTCAAGTGTCCATTTTACACCCCGATGCTGGCCCCATTATGAAAAGTTTTAGCTAACCTGAGTTTTATTCAATAATAAAAGATTGTGAATAAGGTGCAAACAGAAATTGGCTGAATTAGTTTGGTGTTTCAGGTGTCCCCCATTGCACTGGCAGTGAGCTTCTCTGCAGGCCACATGCTGGGACATCACCATGTCATGCTGCAGCATTTCCATTTTGTTTAGATGGTTTATGAATCAGGGGTATGTAAGCTTCATCTCAGAAGAAACAAAAGAAAGTAAGCCAAGCCAGAATTGATACAAAATGTGTACAGGTTCTTCCCATTTTATCTTTGCACAGAAAAAAACCCTGAAAACAAAACCATTTTTATTCAGCTAGGTACACAGTCAATACCTAGGTGTAACTGGGCTCTAGTAGTAAAAAGGCAAACCATATTTATCAAATGCCTGTGAAACAGTAAAACAGTATTCACTTTCCCCTTGTCACATTTCCATTTAGTCACTGCACATCCATAACTGGCTAGGTAAATATGCCTGGCACCAACAGTACTATTTACATGCATATACATGATGTAAATAAAGGCTCTTCTCCAAATTTTCAAGTGAATCACTTCACAATCACCACTTAATAAATATTCAGAGAGGAACAAACCCAAACAAGATATGAACATACTTAAATGGAAAAAACAGGAGCCTACTTAAACGAATGGCTTTGCAGATGCAATTTCCATTTCCTGCCTGGAAGCAATTGAGAAGAGCTGTGGACTGGCCCCGAGTGTGCCATTCAGTCCAAGATCACGCAGCCTTGCTTTGAAATGGTAACCCACTTCTCAGCTGGAAGTAGTCACAAAAATTACCTATAAGGAAAGACACCTACCAAAGACAACCGATAATGTGAATTAGTGCCACTAGGACAAGGGAAAAAGAGCTCCCCTGCAAGCCATGGCATGGTTTCTTCCGCCTCCCTCTAGCAGTTGAGCTGCTGAGTGCTGCAGCTCCTCAGACTTGGCTGTGAAGTTCTGTACAGGTTCACGGCTGCTTTCCTCTTACCATGCCAGACCAGGCAAGGGGCCAGAGGGGTGAGCCTAAATGCAGACTTAATGACAAACCAAAGGGTGTCAGAGTCACCCTTCCTCCTCCTGCACAGGTTAGTCATCCCTTTGCCCTACCCAGGCTACTTGCTGATGTTCACTTCTTAGTATTCTGAGGTGGTTAGGACAGTTACGCAATATTTTTAGGTTGTGGTCTCCTCAGCTGACTGTGTCACACAGCCTGTGGAAGTAACTCAGAAAGCCTGACTTTGACCTTGTGGGTGGGTCTCTGTAGACTTTAGAGTTTTCCCGTAGGCAACAGATACAGATACCACTCCAGAGCACCAATTAAATTTCATTTCCAAAACATCCTCTGAACAAGCCGTTCCCTCTCTCTCTCCTTTAGCTGCAGGGCAAACCCAGGGAGATCAGCCCTACAAGGCTGTAGCCAGGCAGAGAGTACCAGCCCCTCCATCTCACTGTTTCCATGCCCAGAACCTTAGACTTCCCTCTTCCAAATGGAAATATCTTCTCCACATCTGTGTCAATCTTTCAAGACTCTCACACCCACTGTTCAAATAAGACAAGCATTCAGCTTAAGACTCTTTACCGCCAACTCTAAAAGCAACCAAGCACATTTTTTCCAGATTTTTCAAGTCACAGGAAATGTATCTACCATAAGGTCAGACAAGAGGCAGCATTTACCCAGATACTGAACAACATTATCAGAGACCAAGTAAAGTATTAAAGTAGAATCTGAAATTTGCTGGAAAATGTTTCTCTTATATTGGCAGGCTTTATGCTGAACACAGCTACTCAATATGCTCTCGAACACATTCCAATTGTTGCAGAAAATCAATCCCTGTGCAATAAAATGGTGGGGGGCCCAATGGAGAAATGCAAATCATCTGCAGTTCTCTGGCAAAAATAGGACAGGATGAAAGTCTTTAGTAACAGCATGGTTTGATTTTCTAATTATCCTCTTTTTATTACAATGAAGAGAGATGTTAAGGGGTTGTTATGAAGACAGATTTTGGAGCCATGCCCCTCAGTTGCTCCTGGGCCAGCCTTGGGTGTGAAGGTAGAAGGGCAGGACAGTGCTGCAGACAGAACACAGCCTCCCCACTGGTTTACTGCAGTTGGAGTAACAGTATGTTTTAGCCAACACTCAATTTCCCAGATCACTCTGTTCTTGGAGAAAGTAAAAGCACCCTTTTTTCTATTTCGAAGGGATAGGCAACAACACAGGTCTATTTCTCTTAAATACTCCTTTCTTTCACCTCTCACCTTATGAATTTCCTTACAAAATAAGGCACAGCAGGGGCAGGAGTGGTGGAGAATACAACCCAAATATCATATCCCAGCTCATTTTTACCCTCGAGGGAAGTCACACAGAAAAATGGAACAGTGACATTTTCGGAGAGCTTTTCCTGGATAGTAAAGAGAAGCAGATATTTTGAGAACAAGTTTGAATATAGGGTCTGACCATGACCAGTTTTTACCTTATTTGACTGTTTTAACTAAAGAGAGACCATGCAGGGAACCGAGTAGCCAGTTTAGGAGAGCTGCAAGCAGATCACATTCAAAGGGTGCAGACTTAACAGCACAGAAATGTTACCCACTCCATTGGCCTTTGAATTTGTGTCCTTTTCTGCAGTACAACCCTGTACTTTCTCAGGAACCTACCAACACATCTCTCTTGTCCTCATGAGAGGAATTCTTCTCTTCTGAAGAAGAGGGGAATTACATTAAGAGTGAGGGCCTTGGCAAACATCAGATATCTTTCACAAATGAATCCTCTACAGTTCAGCACAACAGGACACTCAGCCACAGAGCACATCCGCTCCCTGTGTGGGATATTTACACGTGTCATGTTTTTATTCACAACAGTACTGTGGCAATGAGCCTGGGGCAGTTCAGGTGAATGTCAGCAACCAAGACTTCAATCAATCCAGAGACAGCAGTCATGGAAGTGAGGGAACAGATCACCACATCATTCAGACGGTGGGACACCTTTTCCTGTTTCTAGTAGAAATCTTATGACAATTAGTGATAAGCATCTTGCAGAGTGAGTAAAACAAAAAAAACCCAAGACAAGTATATTATATATATTTGTAGTTTAGAAAACCACATTGTGAAAATACAGCATGCTGCATACTAACTATTGTTGCCAAGACAAGTCTCTATGTAAAGAAGAGATGCTCCTACCATTCTCTTGCAAATCTCAGCAACTGAATTTAGAAAGTGTCTGGGTAATGATTCTGCAAAGGATAATGCTGAGCTGAAAAATGAGAACAGAAGGAGTAGTACACAGAGATTTGATTTGAAAGATTTAATATTCATTAGCCAAAGTTTGTATTAATATGCCTTTTTCAAACCAGGCCTGCCAGATGGAAATTATTTGCTTTCATACAATGTGAAAGAGAACAAAAGCAGGCTCAAGGACAAACACAGTCTCTGAAGGTACCTATAACAGCAGTCTCCTGAAGTTACAGTATATTATTGTTGTCTTTTAAACAGGCTAAAGTCTTTGTCAATCAGCTCTCCACAATCTGTGAGACTGTATGGACACTGGCCCTCCACCAGACTTTTCTACTGCTACTAGTAGTTGGGAGATGGCTTCTCCCCATTGGAGTTGAAATCACCCGGGATCAATTGTCTCAGCTGCTTCTCATGTTTGTGGGAACAGCAGCAGATATACTTGAATTTGCTAGTGAAACCTTGGACATTGAGGATGTTCGGTAAGGATCTTTTGCTGATGTAAATAACTCTCACAGTACAAGATATCTGTGTGCTGCGCAGTGCTCAGACTGGTGGAACTGCGTTTCCCATAGGAAACAGAAGGCTGTGTTCAAGGGCTCTGTGTGCCCTCTGTGCAAGGCCCAAGTCCTGGGAGCTTTGTTAGGCATTACTCATGTGTTGCCAGCAGAGAAGCATGTCACCTCATCACAATAAAAGGGTTCAGAGAGCCAAACAAGCAGCATGACTGCCAGGCAGCATCAGTTCTTACGGCTGCAGAAGCTGAAACACTGGATACACAGTAAGCCTCCTTCAGGGTAATGAATTGTTTTAGATGGGCAAGGAAGCAACTAGAGCTGGCTTAAGTGATTCATTATCCAGGCTGCTTCTTTGGTTATCTCATATGTACTTCATGGTAGAATGACAAAGTGTTCAAAGATAAGAAGAAGTGGAATAGCACAGTCTGGTGTGAATTTTCAAAATTGTGATCTCCCCCAGAGAAAGTAAGCTCACCTCCCCCTCACACTGCTGAGAGATGAGCTGTGAACATCCGTCATAAAGAAAGAGTCACAGAAGAGGTTGATCCTCTCAAACAAATACTATTTTATTTTTTTTAGATATCATAGCAATGCTTTTAGAGGAAAAGAGTCCTTCCCACTTGGCAGAGAAGCTTCAGGCTTGCAAGAAACGTGTAATCATTACAAGGGAAAAGATATCCCCTCTGAGCCACAGAGTCTATTCTCATATGCTTATTATTATAACATTAGCTTCAGATATTTAGTGTAATTACACAGCTGGAACATATAAGCCTTAACAGCAAAAATTGCATACGAAAAGGTGCTTCTGTTTTCCTTAGTGCTGCATAGTAAAAACACATATCAATCAATCACTGCTTTACTCAACCTTCAAATGACATTCCAAACACTACAGGAAGCATTTTTGTGATCACATAAGGAAACTGCATCTTCATTGTTATCACTTTTTCCCCTCCCATAGGAAGAATTACGCTCTCATAAATGCAATTCTTGCTGTATGGACCTGGAGTATGTTACAGTTTCCACTTGATCTTGCAGGTTAGTACTTGCACGTAGACAAGAAAAGAAAAAAGTGCTCTTAAGTTTTTGCTGGTACATCTTGTGGCTGTGAACACACTACAGGCTGTACCAAGGGCTTGTGGTGGAGAGGAATTTGTATGACAACAGCTTTTGAAGAAAGCTCATTGTGGTTTCTTTTGAGGAAACACTTGTTTCTGGCTAACCTCTGATCTCTCTGATAGAACTCTCTACTTTCAGGAAAAGGAAAAAAGGATTGCACTATTGTATTGCACCAGTTGCCTGTTATTGCCTTAAACTTCACTATGTGAGCTCTCAAGTTAGATCTGGTCTCTTACATTATAGCTTGAATTTGGGGAGGTTACTAGACCCTACAGAGAGACAGGCAGTTGTGAACCACAGGACAGCACAGCCAGAAGCACAGGAGAAATTACCTATTCACAGGAAACCTAAAGGACCGTATGATGCTGGGACTGTACACCCTTGCCATAATCTAAAGGCCCAGCTATTCACCCAGCTCAGGGCTGTATTTGTCCCTGGGCAGAAAGGGCTTCTCCGTGTGCCAGGAGAACAGTGAAAGCTGTCTGCATCATCATCTGTTCCAACAATTTTGGCCTCCAATCACTACAAATTTGCAACAACTATAGAAGCCCAAAACTGCATTATCCTCACTAGCATCTCATACAAAACAGATTTCTAGGCTGACACACTGACTAAAAAGAATACATTAAAAATTCCTGGAATATTATTTTGTTCATTAGTCGTTTCTTAATGGACAGTGCTAGGCTTTGTTTCCAACAGGGAAGTTACGAAAATATTTCAGCATTTCCGCTCAGCAGCTCACCTCCTAAAAATCTAATGCAATCACATTTCAGATTTATTGTAGCTAAAATTCCTGCTACTGGTAAAATATATTCTATTAAAGATGCACAGCACTCTGTTTAAAAAAACTCAACCAACCAAATAAAATACATCCTGTACACATCACCACCACCCAAATAAATTCAAATACCACTTAATCTGTTCATTTTTTTCTCTAGCTGTTGCTTTTCCACTTAGTTAATTACATTTACCAGTTAAAAATTAAATTACTGAACACACATTTTCCTGAAATTACTATGGGTACAGTTTATTTTAGGCAGTTCTATACAGTTGCACAGATAGTACTTTTTGTTCAACCATCAGAATGTTTACTCGCACACCAAACATGACGTAAAAGAAATTTTTAGGCACTTATGATTAGACTACAGCAGCGCAGTTAGGACTATTAAACAGCAATGGCACAGAAGCATATTAAAAAATTAGCTGCTGCTGAAGCTTTGCCTAATGGATTCAGCAAATTCTTACATTTTACAACTCATTTTCCATTTGAATCTCATCTCTTTCTCCCCCAACCCCAGCACTGACTCAAACAATAGAATTCTTTTGGCAAGTTGAAATGTTTGGCGCTTGTTACTGCATCACAAGTAGCGATGTTTTTTAAACGAGGGAAATCTCCCCGTCCAAGAGACAGGTTAATTAAGCTTTGTGTGTTTTCGTAAGAGACAGCCATAGTTATCCCCACAAACCCTTCTGATGGTCCCTCTCCAGGCACTACAGCACAGAGAGCATTTGAGCCCACCAGCACCTTTACAGCCCAGGGGAACCCATGCATGCAAGTTCCAGCAGTTTTGTGAAACTGATACCCACAAGGCTAAGAACAAGTAACTGTGTCTCAAGCCTTACATGGCAGATAGAAACCACATAATGCTCAATATTGCCTGGCACTGACACACCTTATTCTTACTATGACACATGAGAAAGGCAATGGCTATCTGGTGAGTCTTTGAAAAGCAAGGTCTTAGCCTGGAATGAAATGAAATGCTACAGCACTGGCTGTTCCTATTCAGCACAGTTGTTTTTTTTCCTTAAGGGTGCATACTGGTCTGGCATGTTGATAACCAAAAAACCAAAAAAAACCAAAAAAACCCAAAAAAACAAACAAACAAAAAAAAAAAACCTGGGGAAATTGTGAAGAATCATTAGGTGATCTCTTTCTGCTTATTGTTGTAGAAGTGTATAAATACTACTATGTTTGAGAGATACAAAAGGGGAAGTGGTTTTTAGTCCTGTTTGCCAGACCACATAAGTGCCTCTGATGAGTTTAGTGTGTTGTGCTGAAAAACATCCCAGAAACTGGATATGCTGTATGTTGCATAGTTTACAGTTGAATGCATTTATAATCCAGGGTACGCTGTATTGTGAGTGCCCCTTAGGCCAAGCCTGGCTCCACTTCATGAAGTTGTTTTAACTTGACTGTTCTACTTCCAGTACAGCACATTGGCTGCAAATCAAGCACACCAGCCAGGCGGATCCCCAGCCTGCTGCTGTGCAGGTACAGTGCGGAACTCTGGAACATTGGGGTCAGCCTTTTCATACAGGATGGCCCCTTCTTCATTGTGCGTTCAATTCTGATGGGCCACTTCAGGATATTCAATCAGATGCTGGTATTTTTTACGGCTAAGAATATCTTGGTTGTGACTCTCCAGTTGTATCGGCTGGCAGTGATAACGTTAGACTTCCGTGCCACCGTTCTGCAGAAGAGCAGGAAAGGAGAAGTCTGTTGCTGCCCATGTGAGCCTTATGCAGCTCGTGCTCATGCTACTGGTCACCAAGAGAACGAAATGAAAGAGTTTGTTGCTTTTCCTCCAAAAGAGGAATCCCAAGCTCCATCAGAAGATCACTGAGCAGTTACTGACTTGGAAGAGGTTGCATTTCCCACAGCTTCTTCAGAAGGGCTTTGCCTGTTTCTATGATCAAATACACCTTGAGTGCCTAAGTCATCTTTTCCATCAAGAGAACATTGATTTCTTCTAAATTGTAGGGGAACTTTCTCAAGCAAATTCATAGAAATGGGACTTCTTTTTTAATCCATTTATATGGTGGGTTTTGACTAGTTCCATATTATATTACTCACAGGGATTTTGTAGCCATAGTTTGTAGTATCCAGAAAGGTTGGGAGCACTAACAAGATTGGTTATTACCCTTGGTGGCAATGTGCTGACCTATGTACTTGCATGTATTCAAGTAGAAGGACAAGCCTGTCCTTTATGGGAAGCTCAAAAGCGTTGAGCTCTACTGGAATGGTTGAGCTATAGCTACAGTGTGATGAGCAGTAGGTTCACCGTGCACGGGAGCAACGTCGGCAGCAACAACTGTGTGGGCGTGTTACTGCTGTTACTGTGACATGGGAACATTGTTCATTCCAGGAATTTAAGGAAACCTTCTTCAGATGTTACCTCATCTTTGGCTGGATTCAGTTAAGAACTATGCAACACCATGAAACTGCATACAAAAGACTCTTATGACCTGCATGGTCTGAATAACCTAAACCATAACAAAAAGAGAAAAGCAGTCTCTCGGATCATTAGAAGACAACTGCATTTGCTACAGGCATTTTCTACAGAGTTGCTTGCCTTTCTATTTCTACCAGTTAGAACACACATGCACAGAACACACATGGACAAAACCTCACCAAAACATTTGTAAATACTTTTTTCCCCCCTCTTGATTTTACTGTTCTTACAGCTGAGACAGTTTTTTAAATGTCTCCATTTTGTATGATTTTTAAAAGTGGCCTGACCCAGACATACAGTCTCTCTAGAAAGAAGATGGCACTGCTGCTCAAGGCAATCCAAGCCAAAGGATTCAGGCATGCACTCCATGTTTCATAAAGCGCCACAAGCTCCCATGAAATAACCTGAGAGATTGTCTGGGCTGGTGAATGTCAAGATCCATTTTTAAGAAATGGCTAATAATTAATAATTCACTACTTCCACATTTGGAGTGAACAACCTGGGCCCCAATTTCTCCCAAGAACACACCTGAGATCAGTGGAAGACCATTGACTTTGCTGGACTTAGCTTAGAGAAGCTGAAAGTTAAGTGATTTTTGAAAGTCTGCCTAAAAATTATACTCTCATAGAAAAAGGCAGGTGCATTTATAGATTTCTGCATCCATTCTGAAAGAGAGCAGAAAAGCATATAGAGTGACCTAATTAAGGTAATTTCCCATATTAAAAATACCCAATTAAACCTCATTTTCTAAAGCATCAGCTATCTAAAACCAGAATCTGGTTTCAGGAATGAATAAAAGTGTTTCTACCATCACTGCAGCAGTCATATACTTATTTATCCACAGCCTGATAAGCAACAACACATTTATTCTTTGAAAGATGAACCTGTTTAAAACAAACACCAAAGATCTGAACACATGTTTATACTTGTGAGTTCTTACTGTTCTATGCAGGATAAGACCTTTCCATTATGGAAGAAGAAAAGGCACAGCCATAAGGAAGTGTCAGACACTTCACAGCCCTTCCTACCATTTATACAGTAGTAATAATGTGCAACACTTCCTTCTCTCCTTATTTTCGGCCTTTTTCCAGCAGCAACTTTAAAAAGCCAATCACTACTTCCATGGTGTAGTGAGGTAGACATATGGAGAGCGGAATGCAACTTCACTTAGGATTTTAATTCAAGTCTAGAGGTAAAAAAGTGACAGTTTTGATGATGAGCTGTGCTGTCTAAAACCTTTCGCACTGGGATGAATTTAGAATCTGTTGGTAGAACCACAACACAGCTCTTCCTTGTGGTTGCAAGCCGAGACT
The DNA here is from genome assembly GCA_013397055.1 of Pachycephala philippinensis. NCBI lineage: Eukaryota > Metazoa > Chordata > Aves > Passeriformes > Pachycephala > Pachycephala philippinensis. The sequence goes on along the minus strand of VWZT01013003.1, from coordinate 33,141 downwards.
ACTTGTATTCATTTTGAGTTTACCACTTGCTGATATAGTAATTATCCTGTTAAAAGGATCACTGCTAATTAATTTGGAGTGTACTGAGCTTGCTAGAACATCATTCTAAATTCATCAGCACAAAAATTGCAGGATGTACTTTTTTTAAACTCGCTGTCTATTTAAAGTCTTCATTCAGCAACAATCTGCCTACTAGATTCAGCCTGCAGCAAATGCAAGATCCCCTGGGGTCATCAGTACAGAGACTGGTTACAGCAGGAATATTTCACAGTAAACTCTATTTCCTGGTCTTCAGGCTGTTCAATTTTAAACAGCAGTAAAGCTTCTAATCACATTTATGGTGGGGAGAACTCACTCCAGTGTTAGGTGGTTACAACGAGATCCCATCCTCTTTCACTCACAGACAAAATAGGCTAGATCCTCTTCACGTTTACAACAGAATAGATTTGGACTTCCCTTTTCCTCCCCACTACTGCTGTTATGGAAGTCAGATTGCTTAAAACCAAAAGAGAACCCAGACTGACAAAGCTGTAGTATAAATTCCCAGTTGGGTACAGAGAGGAATCACATATACCAGGGAGCAGCAGGAGTGAAATGCAGTTGCTTCTCCTTCACTGGAAGCCTGGAAATGGCAATTAAGAAGCCTAGTAACTTGTATGTTTTGGGCAGAGCAGCAAACCCTAGTTGCAAGCCCTGCTCGGTTTCCTGTTGCAAATGTTTGGAGCAGGATGCAGCTCTGCGTTCTGCAGCAGGCTGCTGGAGGTGGCTGAAGCAGCAGCTGGCTGTGGGCAGCCCTTTTGCCATCCTACAGCCTTCCAGAGCTCTGCACTGGGCAAGGGGTAGAATGGGGTCCCTTGAAGATCTGCCAGCATCTGTGGTGTACCCAAAGACGTCACGCTTGCTCTGCAGGAAAGGCTGCAGTAAACCTTCAGATGGGGAAAACTCAAGCCTCCAAAATGGAAGAATTTCGGAACATTTATCTTAACCATTATTTACTTGAGTCAAGAGAACACATTACTAAATCTGTTCTGCAAATAGATATCTGGCCATTTACTGTTTATTCTGGTTGTTCCTGCCTCATCCTTTTAGATTATTCCATATTAAACCTCACTAAAATGTTTTGCCACTTGTCTTTTCCTGAACTAAAATGTATTCCTCCTTTCCTTTGGACATTGGTTCAAATAAGATCATAGCCCTGAGCAAGAAAAACAACAAACAACAGTGATGATTTTATTGCATTCCTGTTGGTATTTGTACTGTACTATGTTCTCTGTGACCATGTGGAAATGGAAGAAACTGTGCAATTACTTTTAAAAAATTCCAACAGCATTTTGCAAATAAAAGGCAGTTACCTCAGGCATAGCTGCCAATTTATTATGTGAGAGTTGACTGTTATATGTTCCTATTAATTATATCTTCCACATGCTGCTTTTCCTTTCCATGCTTCGTAAGTTAATTACTTAGGCCAGATTCTGACTGCTGCCATTGCTTTGAAAACCCACAGCAACTGCAGCTAATTTCACTCTGTTCTGGATAGGTTCTTCTCTATTCAGAGCCTTTGCCTCCAAGTATGCAAGTCACAGTGCAAACCCCAAGAGGATGTGTTTAATATCTGCACACAGGAGGCATTTTAAATACACACACAAATATATACATCCATTTAGATACCCTCACACACACCTGGCAGTGCCCAATATACGCCCTTTATTTCTGTAACAATCTGTGAGACTGCCAATAAGAACACTCTGCAGATGCCTCTAAAACACAAAAAAATCCTAAGCATTACAAGTATCTTGAAACTTAAATTCTAAGCATACCATACTCTGAACAAGATACTAATTAAAAAAAAATTAAAAATTAAGTTCCCTGGAGTATATTCTTTCCATGCAGATTTCCTCAGTTGAATGAAATGTACCAAATCATTATTTTCCCCTCAAAAATAAAGTTTCTTAGGTGAGCATTAGAACATGACACCAGCACAAGGTGTTTAAAACTGCACAAGGCTGTTTCTCTGATGCTGTGTCAATAGAAAATAGGGAAGCTTTGAAATCGGCAGGTTGGAGAGTCCCTGGCCCTCTGTCCCGGGATTCAATTTTCCAGTTTCTTCACACTGTTATATAAGGAAGGAAGTCTCTCCTTCCTTATGAGAGGAAAGAAGACAGATTATTCCTAATCTGTAATTGTGAGGCAACAAAAAAAAGGGTGACAGTGGCAAAAGAAGCAGAGATGTTTGCCCAAGATCGGTCATTTCACCAGCAGGGAAATACAGCAGTACAGGCCCCTAATGGAACAGATACTAATGACTGAGCTAACCACACATGAGCTGTGTTCTGAAAACCTTTCCTGGCCCTTCAGAGCCAGCACAGGAAGGGTTCTCAACAGCCAGTTCCACTCCAGTATCTCCAGCAAGGTGCTAGGACAGGAATTCCAGTGATCCCAAGTCTGTCATGAAGGTAACCCTAAAATCCTCTGTGCAAACTTCCTAATTTGGTCTCCTTTGGGTTGTGTCTTTTCCCTTCAGATTGGGCAAAAGGGGTGGGAATGAAAGCAATGTAACTATAAAAAACCCTTCATTTGTCAACCTAAACCCTTACCTCACCCTCTACATACTGCTCTTCGCTCATCCACATTTCCGCCTGCTTTCTGGGCCCACCTTCCAGATCTCAGCACACAGACAAAACATGCTGAACACTGCACCTCCCACTGCTGCCTGTGAAAGTCTTTACGAAAGCACATAAGAATTCAGGCCAAAGATTAAGAAGAGCCAAGCCTATTTCTTCCTGTTAAAGATGAAAGCTATCTACAGCTGCCAAAGCGTTTCCTCCATTTGTTTGTAGCCTACTACAGGGAGAAGAATCTCTTCCTGAGTAGTGTCTCTGTGAAGGACTAACTTATTGAAACAGAAGCATCATTTCCTGTAGCCCTATGGATTATTATCTCTTTCAAACTATCCTAAAGTCACACAAAGTTTGAAATGAGACTGTTAGGCTGTAGGTAAAGATAACAGAGTTGAAGGGTGGTACAATATAAAAGTGATGTCCTAACCCAGCATTTCTAATTTTGGGAGATGGGAAAGACCTCCAAGCCAAGTAAAGCAGGTCTGCATGAGTAGCAGCTGTAATACAGCAGCTTGGAACAGCTGAACTAAAATTTGCTCTAAAATCTTCAGTCTCCTATACATCACTGCCAATAAGAACACTAATAACCATACAGAACTAATATAATCACACAGAACGAATATAATCACAACTAACACCTAGGCCTCACAGAAGATGCCAGAAGAACATTAGGCTAGATTTACAGTGTAAAAAAACTGGTTGAGTGTTGCTATTCTTTCATTTTATATTCTGAATAAATTGATGCTTCACATTTGAAGAATGTGTTGGGCTTAATTTTATCTGACATCCTGCCTAAGTGCTTCACAATTTCAGTCCCCTGATAGAATTCCCAAAAAGCTTGTCTTTCACAACAAACTTGGTAGAAGCCTTGTTGGAGCATCTTTCAGGATTGCAAGAGACAATGGTGTGCTCAGCAGCCGCAGCACACGAACCGAGACAGCTGTCAGACACCATAACTCACCGCAGGCCTAATCCTGCCTTCAGGAAGCATTCACAATGCCACTGCTCAGGAGCAGTACTGGGGCTGGAGCATTACTAGAGAAACATAAAGACGGGCCCATTTTCTCGGGCAACCAATTAAAACATTCAAAAAGCACTTTCCAAAAAGATTTATCACAAGTGCCAAACCAAACGATTTTACTCATTAGAGGTCAGCTCTGAAGCAGTTAGAGTTCTCCCTCACTCTGGGAGGTGGCTTTCTTCTTGTCCTTTCTCCATCCAGATTTTACATTGAGGTGAAATCTAGTTGTCCTAATCTAGTGACAAACCAATACAAGTTAACATTCTGCCTTAGGAACTGCATATCAAGTCTAACTTAAAATTTAAGCTCCATTGTGGCAGAAAAGAAAAAATTATTTTGTGGTCTAATCCAAGGAATACTAATTCATTTTAAAAAATTGTTACATGCAGAAAAAGGAGAGAATGCATAAGTAAGATTTGCCACAGGGGTAGCCTGAAGCCATATGCCAGCAAGTTACTCTGCTTGTATATTATGAGAATTTTTATCCATCTAATCAATAAGAAATGAGTAGTTACTATGGCAATTTCTACACTACAAGGTACTTGTGCTGCAGTAGAGTAGGTTCTAGAAGGACAAATACACTTGCCACTCTGTTATGTAAATTTTTGCACCTTTTACTGTGTTGCAGTACCACATGTAAGCTTCAGAACAGCGAGAAGGACAAGGTGAGAAGAATAAAATGAGTTAAAATATAGTGGTTGTTATGAAGGATGGCTTGGGAATTTTTAAGTGACAATAATAGATACCAGGTTAGAGCAATTCACAAACATTCAAACAAATCAAGCAGCGATGTTGCAGATCTTTATTTGAAATCACGTATCATGAAACTAAGATTCCACTACTGCATTTCCTTGTGATTACCTTCCTCCAAGTTGAACTAATGGGGCTAGAGAGTAGTCTCCCTTATGCCATCATCAATTCATACTCATACTGCTTTCAGAGGATAGTAATACACTGCAGTAGCCTGATTACAACGAATGTATTCCTTTAGAGCACAATACTGAGTAACCCTGTAGGGACTGCCGAGAACAAGCATAGAGAGAACTTACAGACAACGAGCATAAAAATTCACTCCCAAAATACAGAATACTGTAATAGGAGCACAGGGTTCTTCTAAAGGTTTGAAAATAATTGATCCCAATCATTTTTATGAAATACATGGAGAAAATACATATGCCTCACATAAAATATTTATCACAATTCCATCACCTTATATTTTGCAGTTTTAATTTTCCCCCTACACCTCTTCAAGATGTTATCATTTTTCAGGTAATAGAACAAAAGGAAAGTGACAAACGTTGAGGAGAAACCTAAACCCTACAGAGGTGGGCAGTTCCCTGTGAGAGCTCAGACAGGGACAGATGCCATGGCTGCATATGGAGACAAATTAGAGATCACCACAACTGCTGAAGATGGACCAATGATTGTAGCACAAACCTGTCGAAAAACATGGTTGGGAGAGAAGCCTGGGTAAATTAGTATGTGGACAACTTCACATTGGAGAAACAGCCATACATGAGTGCAGGGTTCTTAGGATACTTTGAAGCCCCCACTAGCTTCTCCTACAATCCGTACACATACAGAGTTACAAGTGGGTATTTCTGACAAATAGATGCACCCAAGAGATGTTTAGATTTTGATGCCTGTTTTCCAAATGAACAGTGCTGAGAACTTAAAGCCTATATGAGTAAAGGTACTGGGTTCTTTTCCACAGGATTCATATGCAACTGCATTTTCACTCATATAATATTACTGACTCTAAAATTACATTATAAAGAAACACTAATTCCTATATCAGAAGGCACTGGGCTTCACTGTAGTAACAAAGACCTCAAAACCTCACAGGTAGATTATAATTAAAAGAAGCAGTAAGTATAACCCACAATATCATGTAGGTTCAAAAGGGATCTTTGAAGTGGGACAATGCCTTTGAAATCTGAGAAGAATTGAATAAAGAGAGACCTTACATCAAAAGATGATAAACTTAGTCAAATCTTGTGAAGGCTGGAAAGTTAAATGATAGTTGTCTATCACAGGCCAAGCAAACACTGAGGTAATGGATAAACATGCAGACAGAAATCCAAATCTCTAGCACTGCACAAAGGAAAAGCTGTTAAATTAGACGGGCTGCCTAGTGAGCTTACCCTACACACACCATTATGAAGGAGCATACTGAGAGGCTGGGCTGCTTCTGGAGAAAACACTCAACCTTCACACTCTGCCTGTAGCTTATGTATCACAGTAGCCAACATTTAGCCACTTGAAATTAAGACTGTGTCTGGATACAGTTTTCTAGGACTCTGGAAAGGATTCACAATTGGACAAGAAGTGTGTTTAAAAGGGCTCTTTGTTTTCTCCTGACTGTGTTACCTTAACAGCACACCCATCAGATGATTTCAAGCCCATTTCCTTATTAAAAAGGACGAGCTACATCACTTTTTCCACTGCAGAAAGAGGGCATGAAACAGAAGAGGTAGACTGGCCTAGAGACAGTCAACATCATAAAACTAGACTTGGAAAAGTCTTTATTCTCACCTCTCAGAAGTTTACTGAGGTCCTTAAAGCCACAGAGCAATTCCTCAGAAAATACCATGTAACACAGCTACCAATATCATAGTCAGAAGTTATAGTACTCCCCTTCAGTTCATTAGCTGGATATAGGAAATGATATCCTTCTGAAATTAAAAAGGACATAGAAGGGAAGATTTTCGGTCTTTCTTCCAGAGAAACGTTAAGGCTTGTGTTTTAAAGGTCTGTGTCTGTAGATGGAATATTGTACATGAAGCCTCTTAATTTGATAGCTCCTTTAAAAAAATTCTTCAGCTGATGGCATTTTAATTTGCACCAAATGTTTTTGTGTCTACCTCCATACTGCTCATCCTAGAGAGAACTTTGTTAGAGCAAGTTGTCCTTTTAGCCAGCTCTGCACCCAAGGTTCTCTTTAAAGCAGTGAAAATGGAAAAACATGTGGCCTGTAAGGAAACACAACAGGAACTGACTAGACATCTAAGCTGCTTCTTGACAAGTGGCTTTTCCATTGAAGTGTTTCCAATAACGAGCTTCAGCAAATTTCCATCTTGCTATTTAAAGGGCCTGGCACTGTAGTTTCAACAGATGTGCCATAACACCAGCTATTCACATCACATGAAAACCAAACCTTTGTAGAAAAGCAACTTCATTGTACTTCACTGAGAAAACTCATGCCTACTAGGAACTAGAAAAAGCAGTATTTTCTCCACTGAATGGTTAGGTCTTAAAAAAAAAGGTCTGAAGCAGATCAGCTAGTCTTGGATCTCCAAGACAGCATAGCCAAGACAGAACCTAAAACACATCCTGTGGTTATAAAACACCATGACCTCTCTACTTGTAGTATTTTTCACTACCTACCCTCCCATTATCTAATTTCTATTGTGTAATGTCCTATTTATAGACTTCAGGATCTTTTCTAGTTACTTTATTGTCATCAGAAACAATTGCTTCTGCTTGCACTACTTCCTTACCTCAGATTTATACTGCCCTCACAGTCTCTAGGAAAAAGAAAACAGACAGGCAATCAACAACCCAACCCCACAAGAGATAACCCACAGTTTCATGGTGTGGTGAGAAGTTACCAACACAGCTATCATAAGCACCTTGCAAGATCACAGGTCTAAGCAGCAGCAAAGACAATATTAAATGTTACACTCAAATTAGAGCATGAAGGGATTTATCCTAGGATGAGTGACTCTTAACAGTTTAATGGAAAGTAGGATCTTGCACTGTACAAGTGTTTAAAAAAGAAAACAGATTTAAAAAAAAAAAAAAAGTCCTTCACTGAGGCATAGTAGCAGGAAGAGTAGTTAATTCTCTTCATTCTACCTGTCTTCTTTGTCCTGTGAGATTACTTTCATCCCCTCTCTCCTACACAGCTTGGTTCCAAGGAGCTGCATGGACAAGGATCCCCTGTTACTACTTTTCTGAAAGATAGGTCTCAAAATACAAAAAACCTGAAAATAAAAGTGAGTAAATCCCACTGCATCTCCCTGCAGTTGGGAACACTAGTTAAAGGGAACAGAAGGTGCTGCACAGGCACCCTTGTCCTGGTGGAATGCAGTGTTACCATAACTGGAGATGCTGCTTTATTAGAAGAAGCAAATAGTCACATGAACATGGGAAAAGGGATATCACCACAGGGAGGTTCACTCAGCTACGTACAAAAACCCTCTGCCTGCACATTTCAAGGACACAGTGAGGGACCACATCTTCTTCAAAAACTTAGTAACATTTCAGATAAAATTAAGTGTTGTTTGGAAGTACTTTGCTTATACATAAAACTGTTGGAATGAAGCCACAGGCACTGGGAGGAAAGCAGGGAGAGCAGAAGGGTACTCAGTTAGAAACAGGGCATGCATTTACACCTTACTCTGGGGCAGGCAGAGATCCTGGTTAACCCCAGTGTTACCATAATCAACTGCTTCCGGTAGCAACTTTGACACAATTTTTCACAGCCGTGGAATAACATACACCTCTTCGCACCACACACCCTCCATGTTGCAAAAGACAGGTAGGATTCATCACTTGTACTTATGATGCCCTTGCCTTCAATTGTCCTGTAAATCGGGCATCTGCTGATAATGCTTTAGGACAGACTCAAAAAGGACAAAGTCCCATTTGAAGGGGTTACCTTCCTCTCTACTGCATTCAAGATACAAATGAATCCTCCTAAATCAGCCAACTTAGCAAATGGTGAACTACTGCTTGGTCTTCCCTTTTCCTTTCTGTGGGACTAGACACGTTATGATTAACATCTTTCTGAGCCTGCCTTGACCAAAGGCATAGGAAAACTTTACAAACTAACCAGCTTCTGAATTCACAACTTTATTATCAACACAGGAGAGCACAAAACATTCTTACCATACCAAGGCAGTCCACTTCATATCTGAGAGCCTAAGAATACATAAAACCACATAGGTGCTTAACCTAATCTAACTCCCAACCTGCAACAAGAAGTTTATATCCTCCCAGCTGCCAGTTCACTAAGCCCCTCCCTTCCTCCTTGCAGCTCCCGGGGCTCACCTGGGGGCAGTTGGCAGCTCCTCGATTGAATTCAGCAGAAAACCAAGCAGCAGAGGCAGGGGAAAGGAGGTGCTGTGCGTTGCTGCATAAACTCAGCTGTGTTGCCTTACTGCCTGATGAATGACAAGTCACATAACCTAACTGGAAAGAGCCAGATCAGGAAGCTGTTTCTATACTTAACTGTTGAACAACGAGGCTTGCATTTAGTGCATCATTACTGACTTGAAGCTCTCTTTTCTCTGTTACTGACTCCCACAATATGACAGGAAGATTATCCAAGGCTATCTCTGTCCAGTGCATAACAGAACAAAACAGCAGAAAGCTCTTCAGATTTGCCTGCACTTGGAAAGCATTCCAGGGAGGACAAACAGCAGTGGCTGGATTCTTTTCTGGTTTAAGTGGAATAAGTCGATTCAAAATAGGTGCTTACAACTGGAACAAGAGACTATGAGATGCTGATGAGAAAATGGAGTAGAGGACTGACCAAAGAGAGATGGACCGTTTCCCCAAGTAGAAAATGGCACCTCTGCCAGTTGTCCACTGTCTTCCCCACGTCTCTGTATTCTCTTAATAACAAAGAGGATTGGGATCCCACGTGGTAACGACAGTGAAGACCTTTTTGGCCTCATCCACTTTGGGCTCTGACTGCATTCAAATATGTCTGGAAAAAGGAGTAACTAGCACTGCCAGGTTGGCTTGTGGGCAGAAGAAGAAAAAATTGCATTAAATTACCATTTTAGAGACAGGTCTGAGACTTAAGAGAATTTTTCTACAGTGACTTACGGTCCGCACTTTTCTTTGGCAATTTTTACAAGATACAAAGTTCTTTAGGGCTCCATAACTTGCTTGAATATCAAGTGATTAATCTAGTTTTCTATTTGTCTATATTCATATTTTCAGCCACAGTGAGAGGAAGACAATAGAGGCTGGATATGAAGAGCACAAACACAGCTGTGTAGTCAGGCTCTTCTAAAATCATCCCAGTCTGTCAGGCCATAGGTCCAGAATAGTCAGTAGTGGACAGTTTCCGATTCATGCAGCCCTATGACTACAACAGCATATCAAGTGGCCCCTCATGTTTGGGTAAACATGAGTTTTGCTGAAGATCAATGATCATTTCTGACAGTCATTAATTATATAAAGGACAGGGTGTTGTGTCTCTCAGCCGCCAACTTCTCTGGTTCTGACAGACTTTGATATTGCAATTATCTTTATTCATCTCTGCAAATAGACCACTCTTCATTCGGAGACTACGGATTTTTTGCTCAATTTCTTCATACACTTGAGTTTCAAGAAATGGATCTGTCATTTATTGTGCTTAATCTAACAAAATTCCTTTGTGTTGCAATATACTGAACCAAGATTTAGCACTTGGTCTTACACCCCCAGTCTCACTGTGACTGTTACCATAGAAGACCAAGCCTAGGCCTGGGCCACCAGCGTTCAGGAAACTACAAGTGCAAATAATAAAAGTGTTGTTATTCCTTCTCCTGAGCCTCTACCAGCAAGCAATCTTCCAATCTGTTACAAGCATGCCAGCATAAATGCTTGCTGAAGTGCTGTCCACAATGGTAACTGCCTCTTCTCCATTCCAGAGCACAGAACTTCATCTGCAGACCCAGGTGACCAAAGGGAGGGAGCCTGGGGGAGAGCCTGGCAGCCAAACATGTGAGTCTCTGTACCTCTTGGTTCACTTGTTAGAAGGCTACGAGATCCAGTGTGAAGCACGGCAGAGCAATGCTAAATAGAAACTACTTCCGAGGTTTTCAGAGCATGACAGGACCTGTTACAACTCACAGCCAATTGTAGCGGTTACACACCTTCCTCAAATTCTTTGCAGCAAGAAAATGGGAACCCCTCAGGTTAGCTGACAGCCATGGGGACCTCTGTCTGTCATTCCATGTGTCGTTCTTGATTTGTTCAAGCTGACTGTCAAAGATCCATGCAGTATCCAAGATGACTCATTAATTGCTTTCCAAACGTTTCCAACATTGGTTGTCTGAGAAAAAGAACGTGTGAACAATCTTTATCTAAGTGAGCTGAACTGAAAAGCAATGTAGTTATTAGTAAAAGCAGCAAAGTGTCACGATAAGACACTTACCTCATTTAGAACATGAGATTACATCAACCACCGTACCATTTGCACCTAAAACCAGCAATGTAATGCAGCTCAAGTCAGCACACACATAAATCTAAATGTGGCTAATCACATTAGTCTGTCCACACAAAATGAAATTATCTGTGACTAATACTAACACAGATGAAACTGAGGAAAATTATTTGTGGTGCAATATGAGCATCTCTTTGGGCTGCACTCAGTTTCTCACTGGTTTGGAAGTGAGGATGGGAAGAAAAATAGGACCCTTATGCTCAGCAAGGCTGAAAGCTCAGCAAGCACGCACAGTAAGAAATTATTTTGCCAAAAGACAAATTGTTCAATATTTTGCAAATATTGTTTTGCCCCCTGAAGGACAGTTATTTGGTTTTATACATTCCCATGATCTCCAGGGAACTACACAGAACCAAAGGTGCAGATAAAGACAGAGAGAACAGTAATGAAGTCAGATGTCCTGTGGTACTGATTATGTGCTTTCAGGTCACAAAGTAACTACTTCTAACAGCATTTTACTTAGTAGAGACAGACTCAGTTCAGAAGTAGAAAATCGGAGATGTCTGTGAAAAGGCCAGAAAAAGCTGTAACAATTGACACCATCCGAGTGTGTGTCTGAAAACCCAAGGCATCATTCAACCATGTCCTCATTAAAGACTTCAGGTAAAGGCTACCAGGTGCGTTTCCTAGAGGTGAGTATTTCAGGTAGAGGAACAGATACCAGTGGTTACAAAGATCTAATGCTTCCTGAACACACATCAGCACCACTGTGGGAAATTGCTGTGTAGGGAAGGAGTATCCCCAGCTAGACATGCATTGTGGTGCTGGGGATATTAGTGACTACCTTAGGACGTGTGATTAAAACATTATGCTTTTCCTACTTGTAGGTATTAAGAAAGAAGGAAGGTTCCCAGCCTCCTCATTATAATACACAGAAAGTACAATTTGATGCCACATATATTACCCACAAAAAGTAGCCTTAGGAAGCACCCACAAATCCCATGACAAATCATGTTATGCCAGAGACAAGGTCTAGTTCAGCAGGCTTTTCCTAGTCTGAGCTGTACTTAACAAATGAACTTTACCAAACTGTCTGGGAAATAATGACCTCACACCTCTTCAAGCTGCACAGGCATTAGAGGCAAGGAGAGATGACCAGGATGGCTTGAAATTTACACCAACATCAAAATTAGTTCAAGCAGGAACTAGAAATCAGGACAGATGACTGCAGCCATGTAAGACCTCTTCTTTCTATGGCCAGGAACAGAAAGAAATGTCCTAGAGCATCTGAGCTGGCTAAACCATTTTCCACTACTCTTCTGAATAAAACACAGTGAAATGGACTGCCTCTAGAGAAAGTGAGATGTAGATTGAGTACCAGCAAGTAGTATATGTTTGTAAGCAACAGCCTGATTCAGCCAAAGAATTCTTTTTGGATATTTTTGTTGTTTAAGTGAGAAAGAGAGAAGCTACTGGCAGCCTGCCATTGTAATGTGATATCTTGGCAGGAAAACACTTTGTGTTATATCACAACCATATGGTGGTGGAAAAGATTTTTTTTGTTAAGTTTCTGTAATAATCCGTTCCCATTTTTAATGCAGCCTTTTGACATAAGAAGAGTATGTTTGCTTCCCAGTTCTATCACAGGAGTTGTTAATGTATGACTACATTTTTATACCTAATAATGGCAAACTTTAAAACGTCGCATTTTCAGAGGTACAATTACCTCCTCTGTTGTGAAAAGGTAAATGAGGCCACTGATGGAATGGAGCTTCTGTCAAGAGATAACCCTGGTTCCCCATAGGATGGTACTCTTTTTTTTTTTAACTCTAATGGATGAGAATACTCAAGTAGGTATGATTAAATGAGGTCTGGCATTCTTTGGTAACAGGAAACAGGAAGTTGTGTGGGAAGTTGTCACTTGTATTTCTGTCTTCAGCAGCTCAGGTCCATTTTAGGAACAGCAACAATAAATAGATTTCCTCAGGTATCTTCCTATTGCTAGTAGAAACTCAGAGAAGTGAATGCTATAGGCAATTGAATTTTTCACACGTTCTTAGGACAGATTCCTGCTCTGGCCCAGCTGACTTTCTCCCTCAACATGTCTAGAAATCAGCAGGTAGAAACATTACTGAATTCAAATTTTTTAGATTCGTAAGTCTGTGCTTTGACTTTCCTGTTGGGATAAGTCTTTTATCAGTATGAGGCCACAAATGAGCTTTTGGCATATGAATACTCCACAGAATCCAGTAGCAAGCATGTTTTACTATGCTGCTCGTGTTTCCACCTTTCGCAGTCTTCTATCTTTGCAACACAAAAATGAATAAAAGTACACAGAATTTCTTTTCCATTACCAGTAATGGAAACACCACCACAATCACTTTTGCAATCAGCTTTTTTTGCCAAGGAAGCTGAAATACAAGATAAGACACAGAGGTACTTATCTAACAAAGCTTTTTCCAGCACAGCAAATAAATTTCCATTAAGGCTTCCTGAGGCAGATCCCTGCAGGATCCTAGTTTTAAACACATGATACCCCTGCAACTTGCTCTTGCCCAGACAACTCCTCTTGTACTCCCAGGAGTGCACAGAGCAGTGGATGGGCAGCTGGATTATGCCTCTTCACTAAAGATCTTTGGCCCTGTATGGCTACGCTGAAGTGCAATAATGAATTAAATAATGCCCCTGATGCCTAAAGAGGGCAATCTAGAAACAGAGACCAGACAGGAGTAAGGGAATAAAGGTGGATATTTATTTGAAAGGCCTTCAGAGGCACACCCTGGGCTGGCCAAAGGCTACACCCAAGATGGACCCCGAGTCACGAGTTCTTCACACTTTTATAGCTTTGGTCCATTTGCATCTCAACCCAATTTCACCAATTAAACTTTAGCTAGTGATGTAATTTCCCCTCAGCTTGCCCCCCTTCTCAAGATGCTGGGTTACACATTTTGGGCCTAGGCCGGGCTGGGTGTCCTTGGAGAGCAGCCTGGAGAGGCTTTGTTCTGTCTGTCTCAGCATGAGAGAGCAGCAGCTCACAGGCTACAGGACACCGCAGAGTTACACACTGGGAATGCAGGATTTGAAAAATATAAAAGTTAAAATGCAAGGCATCACCCCAAACATTTGCAGGCACTTGAATGTGAACATCTCTGGAGTTAGGCAGACAGAATGGTTTCTGGCATGTTTCTGACCCATGCAACACAGTATTCTCCCCTACAGCCCCAAAGTGGGTGTTAAAACCGTGATGTCCCAGGAGCTGTCCCCAGCCAGCAGGAGGAGGCTGGAAGGAAGCTTCTTGGGCCTCCCCAACATGTGGAGGTCCAGAGAGTTTCCAAGGGTGATCATTTGCTGTTCTGTGCCAGCAATCCTCAAGGCCTTTATATTTTCATAATTTCTAAGAGATTTAATTAATAGGAAATATGTAAACTAAGAAATTCCCATTGATTTCAACTCTGAGCTGATGTCAAGAATGAGTTGCACTCCGTGAATGAAAGGAACTAAGTCTGGCCCACATTTGAATTTACTCCAAGTCCTTCATGATATTGTTATGATTTGGATGCCTACAAAAACCAGATAACAACAGAAGTACTGAACTCTGGAATGAAAACCCATAGGGAGGAGTTTGTGAAATTCAACTGCTGTGACTTGCTTGATGGCAGCGCTGAAATTTCTGCATGAAACATGACCAGGGCAGGTGCAAATATGAGACTGTTTCAACCAGCGGTCCATAAATTACCTACATGTTAAAATTCAATTTTCTCTTCTTTCATATACTTTATTGCACTTCTTGGTACATAACAACCTAAGAGGTTTCTCTTTATGGCGTCAAGCATATGAATGTTATAAAAAAATGTTTACAGCAAAATATCCTCAAAAATTATTTACATTACTGTCAGCTCTTTTGAGACATTTCAACTAACCCTGTCTTTAGGGATTTTCCTTGTTAGAAATGTCCATACCCCTTGATAAAGCGCTTCACACTTTAGCCAGAGAAACCACATTTTGCTAATATGATGTATTTTTGACTGACAGCATAGTTTTCAGCCTTTAAAAATATCCATATGCAGTAGTCAAAACATAGCGTGCTTGCAGCCCCTTGGAATCTTAATTCCAAGTCTGTCTAACTTCCTGTCAAAACTTACAGAGTAAGCAGTAATCAGAAAGATCTACTGTGAGAAAGAGCCAGATTTGCAGGATCCAGTGAGGCAAAAGCAAAGGAGGTTATCTTCTGATTTTATGTAGCAGAATTGCAAAACAAACAGTTCAGCCTCAAAGCAACGAATCTGAATTGGTCATGGTATAGCTCAATGGGGAATAAATACACTCTGAAAAGTAAATGAGAGATGAAAGAAAGACTTGACTGTAATTTACATTTGTTAATATGGAAATTATGAAAATAAGTAAATGCTTATAACAAGACATTAAGAGAATTCACCCAGATTTACAGTTGGATTTTGATTCTGTCATTCTTTCTTGTATATGATCCAACAGAGCACAAACTGCCTGAAAAAGCACCATTATTACAGTAACACTGATGCCTGCTCTGCCTAGTCATGAATAGCCACTCTGCCAGTGAATGGGGCTCCAGCAGTAAGTGGCCCAGGAGCACAGGCTTCCTCTACCTTGACTACCAACCATACCTTCAAGCCAGGATCCCTTGAGTAAAGCTTTGTATTCTGCAGACCTTATTACCAGCTCTTTCCAAACCTTTGCTTGCAAGTCAGCCATAAATAACATGGAGAGTTTGCAACTGTTCCGATTGAGATCAGTGGTGAAATTTGCTTAAACTTTGCTGCTTCTGGGTGTGTAATGGTATGTGGGATGTGGGTGAGCTCCAGAATGGCTACAGCAATATAGCAGCTCATGATTCCACTGGAGACCTCTGGAGAGGTAAACTGGCATCTGCAGTCCAGGTCACAGGTATAAAGGGAAATGCAAGCCCACTTCATTCCAGATATCACCAAATCAAGGCATGGTCACTCAAAATGTCCCCTGCACACATGCACAGGGCAGGGAGCAGGCCTGGAGACAGCACGGCAGCACGGCAGCACGCCTGTCTGCACAAGAGACCAGACAGATTTGTTCAATTTGTACTATGCCTAAGAGCAACTAATTCTCTCCTTGTGTTCATTACATTCTCTCTTCTCTTTATGTGAAAATGATCATTCTGACCTGCAGAAAAATGTTTAATTATTACTCAGTTTCATAGTCGCAGCATCAAGTTTTTTCAAAGATGCCTTACAAACTGAGAACAAAAAAAAAAAAAAGGAAAAGAAAAGGCCCTGTTACCTAAGAGCCTATTGAAATTCTTCAAGTCTCTGGGCCTGCATTATGTATTCACCAAGTTTGCTGCTGGTGATGTAAGTTAGAAATTCTCCTGCTGGTTTTGATTACAGCTGCAGAGTCACAGATTTGAACACCAGTAGACAATCATTCTTCTGAGCCTGCACATAAATATAAAATGTTTCCTTTATCCTTATCTCATAAACCTTCCACTATGATTACTTCAAAATGAATTCCTGTTTTCTTCAGATTTTCTCCACTTATCGTGTTACAATTAACAAAATGTATTCCATCCAACAAAGCTATGTTATTTGCATATTCAAAGGTCACCATACAGGTTAAAGTTATTTAACTATGAAAGAGATGATAATTTCACAATCTTTTTTAATGCAGATAAAATACAAAATTACCTCTGGGTTTTTAATTTGCACATTTACAGACACATGATAAAGAGTTTTACGATAATGGTATAAGCAGCATAACGAACTTTCAATTAGGCTGTGACAGCTCTTCCCTCTAGTCTTTGCATTGTCGTTTTATTATTTAAAACACCGTCATCTCTTTAAGGGAGCAACAAAGAATATTACTTACTGCACCCATACTTTGGAACCAAAGTGGCAGCTTCTCCCAGGAGTGCTGCTGCAGTGTCAGCTCACGTGTGCACTACATGACACGGAACCGCTCCTTGCCAAGCAGGGTGGGAAAGAGATGGGATCAGATAAATTAGATCAACAGACCATCAGGTTTTATGGGTGTTCCCACCACTGAACAGTCCAGATCATCAGGTCAGAGCAGTGATAAATTGCAAAGAAAAGTTCTATGTGTTGCTGTACACCCTTGCGAGTTTTTTTTTTACTTAATTTCATATTGAATTTGTACAAATACAATAAAAATCTTGGACATTAGATTTAAATTATTCCTGGAAAAAGCAATGCTGAATGAATTTCCTATGAAGTGATAACAAAGTGAAATTCTGCCCTCCATCTAAGAAATTCTTGGCCTACCTTACAGAAAATCAGATACCTCAGCACAACACTTCATCCACCTAAGGTGAACCAGTGCAGCTGAGCTCATCATGAGCCCAGTCCATTGCAAAGTTACCCTTTTCTCAGTTAACACCATGGCCACAAACCAATCCAATATCTTAAAATGAACAAGAAGAGGACAAACATTTCTTAGTATTATGAATTACTCCAAAGTCAGTTGCTGCTCCTATTTGTGTTGAAAATCAACCATGACAAAAAGGCATATGTTGTTTTGTCCCCAGTTGTCTGCACTTTTAAACCAGAGAGTAATTGATTGCAGCAAACCAATTTCTCTAATTCTAGATGTCTATCCAAAGCCTGCAACTGCCACTTGAAAAGTCCTAGAGACACAAGCACTAAAAAATATAAAAATTACAGGAATTTAATGAAAAATAAGATCCTGCAACCCCCCCAAAATTGACATTACTTGTTGAAAGTCACAGGTAATCTTACACCTCTGCTGACTGCAGTAGATTTCAGCCTTTTCTGGACATATCTGATGTAACGATATTGCACACCAATGGTAAATCTTTTACAAAGGGACCAGTCTTGAAGGGTATAATCAGTAACCCACACAAAACAACAGCCAAATTACTTCTCTTCAAGCACTGGACAGCAAAGAAAGGTGAAAGACAGATG
Source organism: Pachycephala philippinensis (assembly GCA_013397055.1). Lineage (NCBI taxonomy): Eukaryota > Metazoa > Chordata > Aves > Passeriformes > Pachycephala > Pachycephala philippinensis. The sequence goes on along the minus strand of VWZT01013003.1, from coordinate 15,390 downwards.
TAGGCATAGGAACCTTTCTTTGAACGTCACAATTACATATGACTACAATGGGTCTAGAATAGCTATCAAGCTATTCTACTGTCAGAAGTTTTACTCTCCTTTACAGGTGTCTTCCTCATCTTCATTTGCCGTGAATCCCGTCCTGGGATTCCCATGCCTGTGACAAAAGGTAGCACAGTGACAGGACCCTCCCTTTACCCCAACCTGAGACACCTTTAAAGATCTCTGCATCTTCTGAGATTGATCTCATTTTACCTTTGCCTCTGTTGTAGATTGTTTTATGGGGAAAGGAGAGGAAGAGGCGAATGCAAGTCACAATGGTGAAGTGACCTGATTCTGCAGAATACAGTTATGTGCTGTTCCCCCCATAGTAACTGCGCCCTTCACAAAAGAAAATTCAAATTCCCAATACAAAATACAATCTTAGAATGCAATTTTTTGGAACTTCTACTACAGGAAATATGACCACACGCCTTCACGGTTGGACATGAGAACATGACAATATTGCAATAGCAAATACGCATTTAAAAGACTATTGAGAAAGACATGAAGAATTTTGAAGTCTGGTGCACCTAAGACTGCATGAGAAGAAGTTACTTAATGTTGACTGAAGAGAAAGTCTCCAGATGGACTTAAAATTTTTAGAAGTTGATAAAAATGAGAAGCCCTGATTTTAAATGGAAGTGGTTGCATAAGAAGCACTACAAAAACTTCCTTTTTTTAATTCATATCAAACAAGCTGAAAATTGTATTTTGGAGGCCTGAAAGTCTCAGGGCAAGATGAAACTGCCATTGTAGTCGAGAAGAAGACTCTGTGTATGTTACAGGTGAGAAGCTTACTTGGACCAACCCTTTACAGAGTTTGATACAACACTGATGCTCAAACTAACAACGTTAAAATATCTGAATTTTAAAAACTTCTTCTCTCTCTGTTGCTATAACAGAATTCACAGTCTGGCTAAATTTTTGTGCATGTAAAATACGCAGGAACTATGGAACTACCAAGTTGCTTTCAATAAGATTTTCATCCTGAAAATTCTATCTCTAGTCAGCGATTTACTGCAGAAAGCATCTTGAAGCCAAAGTCTAGCCAACTGATGTAAAGGAAGAAAAGAGCAGTGAAAAGTAGTTTGCTCTCAATATACAATTTGAAGCATGAGATTTCACATAGCTTAAGGAGTTAGAAGTATTATTGGTCGTAAAATCATTCAGCACCTTTTAAGTATTCTGCTGCAATATTAGTCTTGGTAACCTTCCTTGACAATGAATTTAACAGATTTACCAGACATTGAATAAAGGTACTATTTCTGTTTATTGGATCCATATTTATTCTCTTTAATATCATTAAGTTCACATATTCTAAGTAAGAACAAAGGAGGGTTTGTTTTCACTATACATTTGTGATCCTGATGCAGATTTTTAGTTCAACAAATTCTTTGTGCTGTTTCCTTGCCATCCTACCCTATGATATGCCTCTTCAGATTAAAAAAAATATTAATAATAATATAAAAAATAAATTGCAGGAGGCACCAGAAGCTGTCACGGAGTCTTCTTTTAAGATACCTGCTGCCTTGGTACCGTTTCCTCCATCCTGAGATATGAAAGACTCTTTGAATTACGCTATAAAATGACCTGTGTATCAGAGTGGTGGAATAAAAAACACCCACTCTTCACCAAACTGTTTACCAGCCTACACTGAGGACTAACCAAGGCTACTGGATGGAACTTCATGAAAATCTTTTAATAGTCGATTTGACAAAGAAATTGAAGTTTCAGGCCAACTCTCCAGAAGTTCATGCCAAATTCAGAAATATTTTGGCTTTAGAAAAAGGAAAAAGAACACACTAGAAAACAAGCCTTGTGTGATCATACTACGCAGATGTTTGCATCCCTTGCTGCCACCATTTTCTCACCCTAATAGCTTGGACACCCGCTAGCCAATGTTAATTAAACCTGGCACAGCAACAGCAACTGAACAGAAAAATTCCAACCAGTTCCATGAAAACGAACATCAAGCTGAAGGAAGGAGGTCCTATTAGTGCACACACTGAGGGGAAACCTCTGACATGGGCTCCACTGGCAGGTACCAACAGCTGCACATCAGCAAGAGCAGCTGCATTGCTTTTATCCCAACTCACACTGTGTTCGACAGCAACACCCAGAGCAATAAGTCCTGTGAGTTTTGTCACTCGCAGGGTGGAAATCAACACACAGGAAAAGAAAGTTCTTCCAACAGCTTCACCACCCCATGTGGAGAAGGATGGAGAGAATCCCAGCTCCTTGCTGCCTGATGTAGCCAGTAGTAGATTATGAAGGAAAGGCATTTTAGTCATTGCTCTAACTTAACTCAGAAGGACAATTCTTATCCCGCCCCCACTTGTGATCAGCCAAAGAGGAGATGTGACTCAGAGGTGTCTTACTGCCACAGAATCTCCACAGAGCCCAGCTCATGTGTTACTCTTTGCTCAAGCCACTGCATCACCCAGCAGCTGGTCCTGATCAGGTACTATCTGAACACCAAACTGCAGCACATTTTCCAGCAAAGAAAATGAGTATTTTATTCTTTTAATGCACAGAAGTATTTGTCTCTGTGTGTCTTACAAGTACTTCTGAATTTCAGCTACTTTCACATCTATTTTCATCATCTGCCTTCGGGTCATTTGATGAATCTTAGGGAAATTTTGGAACACTTTACAAATTTATTTTTTCTCTTTTAATAGAGCCACTCTTCTTTTCTATCCTACCTTCACTTGAACATTTTTACCGATACAATTAAAGACAAAAGAGCTCTGTATTTAAGTGCTCTGCTTGTGTTACAGAACTATACTCTCACCTTTCTTAACCTGACTGCACATCAGTGCCACAGAGCTGGATGCAGGAGGTACAAAGCATTAGCTTAGGACAGGCTCGTTAGACACTGAGGACTTAGGGCCTGGCTGTGCACACAGACTCACTCCTTGAAAAGGAACCAAAAGGCAAAAAATGCCACCAGTTGCACTCAAAAGCAAATTTCCCCGAAAAATATTGTTCCGAATGGGAAAGAGCGTAAAAAGATCTTGGCCAAAGGCAGAGTTCTTTCATTCTAATAGGGAGATTGTGGTTGCAACTTCTTCTCATTTCTTCCCCCTTAGAACAGTGAGAGGTTTTCCATGTGCCCAGGACTTAAATGATAGCAATATGGAGCCGCAAAAGGCTCCAGACATCAGCTTTGGAAGAAAGAACAGAGTAGAGGATAGAGTGCTTTGTTTCCAACTTTTACTAGCATTATTCCTTGGAGAGAAGGAGTAGTCTTTCTTTTTTGGAGTGTGCATGGAAGAACAAGTGGAAGGCATTGTGAGTCAGATCAGATCAAGATCTTTCTTGCCAAGCTTTCCACTGAGCTTTGCATGACATTGCAAATGACTTTCCTCTTGGCCCTCAGTTTCCCAGCTGTAAAAAGAGATCTTGTTTCATGGAAGCTGAGAAGATGGCTGTTATTTAGTGTGGGTCCTTATAAATAAGCATTGAGGTGTGGGAGGTTCTGGTCAGATGACCATTTATGAAAAGCAGACATTATCATGTCTCAGTGCGGAGAATGTGTTATTTCTCAAGAAACCACTGGAGCTTAAAACTCTACCAAATCTAAATTCCAGCTAAGTATGGAAGTTTAACACTTTAAAGATTCTTGTGGATATAAAACAATCTGAAAAGTAACTTTGTAAAGGGGAAAAATCACTAATTCTGAGAGGAGGGATTTTAATGTGGAGGATAAAGAGGATGTGTTTGTCTATCTTCAGAGGTTCCTTATGCTGCACTATACTAGGAACAACTCAGGACAGAGGGAACTTCTTAGCTCCTTTCCCATGCTGTGGTAAGAACAACCCAGAAGTCCTCAGAGTCCTCTCAGAGTATTCAGCATGAAGACAGGAATATCATGAACCCTGGTTGCAAGGCTCCTTGGTGCAACAATATCAGATCACCAGAAGGTTTCCTGTAGCACAAGCAAAACAACTGGTATGCAGATTTTTGTCCAGAAACCTGGCATTTTGCTCCAAGTTTCCTGAAACCCAAATAGTTTCCATGAAACATTAATCCATGAGTAAATTTATGCTGTCTGATGAAATCTATTTAAATAAGAAAGGGCTTGCTATCAATTCCCATTCATTTCTCCTCGGAGGAGGGAATGGACCATAAAAATGCTGTGGTAACATTACAGCAGGAGGCTCAGGTGAAGAGAGGGGACCTGGGGAGAACTGAAGCAATGCCTTTACTCTGAGGGTTAGGAGAAGCCCTGTGCTCTCCAGGCAGTAATATTTCTGGTGTACATTACACAGATTCATCTGATTTGTCTCTCCATCATCTCATGTTCTATCTGCAAAAGAAAAGAGACTGGCCAAAGGAGCCAAATGCCATTTAGGGCAATCACCAGTGTTACCACAGGATTTGAAGGGAAGTTGTTTCAGGAAAGTTGCCATCAACTTAACTCCCTACACAGCTCAACAGCTACTAAAATGTGGTTCTCAAGCAAATAGCCTGAAGTGAATGGAACAAATAACTGGAATTTGGAAATGACAGGCGTTAGTTTACTAATTATCCATAAAAAATTGACATTCCAAAACCAAATACACAAAATTAAGTATCAGATCTCCCGAATAACACTGAAGGCTTCATCACCTTAGCACAGTTGTAGGCTCTAAGATGTGTATTGAATTGCAGACTTTGGCAGTATTTTTCAAGGCCCTTGGGAAATACACTTACCATGTCCTAAACCACACCCTGTTGATTGTTAGTGCTGTTTTATATGGTACAGATTAAACAAACTGACAACAAATCAACTTTAACTGCAAATGTTGATTTGAAACCGCATCCAGTCATCCTCTAAATGCAAAATCACTGTCTAACATTCATCTATTAGTTTCGTCAGCACATTAAAAAAGAACAGTGAAGGTTGTTCTAAATTTTACTATCTTTCCTTCTTCTTTTTAAACTAGCAGCACAAAATTCAGAAGATACAAACTCTTAGAAAGTGTAAATCAAGAGTGATTTAAACACAGAACTAGTTTGGCAGTATTGCATCACTCAATACCTGCATTCACAGTTGACAGAATCTTCCTCTCAACTTCTAGGCAGTTAATCTCTTATATTACTAAGAAAATTGTAATTTAAAAAGATTTTCATTGTATATAAACCAACCTCCATGTACAATTCCTGAAAAAGCCTTAATTTTTTTAATATCCATATAGCTTTCAGGGATAACACAAGTCAGAAAGTCCTACCTTTTTTTTTGAATTCTTGTTTATTTTCTGCCGTGCCATAGGTCACACTTAGATATGTACACTTGAATTCTTCTTTAAATAAAAACATCTCTTTAAGGCATGCTGCATGACCAAATAGTCAGAAAAGCACGCTGATGCCTAGCAATCATTTTGTGCTATCATTTTTCCCACAAAAATAAGTAGGAGCAAAGGTTGTTTCTCGTATTTGAAGCTGATAATATCTAATGAGCATCCTCAGCAACAGGCACCGATAACCACAATCTTTATTACAGAATGAAATTCTACATCAAGAGAGCCCAGGGAAAGCACATAATTTCTTTCTTCATGAACTAGTATGTGCTAGATAAAAATAATTTTAAAAGGCATTTGGAAACTTTGCTTTCAGGCACTGCATTTTGCCTTTACAATTGAGGCTTCTGAAGGGAAATTTCCGGAGTGAATCTGGCTGAATTTAGCCAATTGAAATGATTACTTGAAGCCTACATGTCACTGAGGGGTTCAGATCCCATCAATACCTGCTGTAGTCACTCTGGGATGACCTCGGCATTAAACTCTCATTATGACAGCACTGCATTTCCTAGACTGAGTTTGGTTATTCCTTTGCAGTTGATATGCCTTTTTGTGGGCCGGATTAATACTCCTACACAGGGCAGTGCTGCTTGGCAGCATTCAGGAATGATGATTTGTACTGGGTTTTAACCCTGGACTAACTAACTTCCAGCTAGTTCAAAGCAGGACCACAGCAGCAATTCTTTCAGAAACTGGTTCTGTGGTTCCTGTGGATGATCCTTTAGTTTCCAGACCTACTTCATCTTTCACCTTTCAGAATGACATCTCAATTGATTCTGTGATAGATGGTGCACAGCATCCTTCAGTTCCCTTGATGGCAATCACAACCTTGTTGTATTGGAGGCTGTCTCGGGGAGAAAAGCATTTTCCAAGTGCACTGGCTGTGCCTTCTCCCTACCTACAGAGTGGGTACATAGGGGAACTGATTTCTTGGGCTTTTATTCTACCACACCAGTTGTCTGAGCTTGGCATTCCTGCACTCAATATTTTATCGTGGAAGAACCAGCTCAAAAGAGAGAGGAAGAAAAGGAATGTTGTGGGGTTTTTATCATTAAAACAGACTTTTTAAAAAGAAATATAAATATCTGTAGTGACTGTTTTGTAAAGTAAAGATGGGACTCATCTGTCTAGTACTGTCAAATCAGCATCAAGTTTAGATGTCTACTATCTGAAAGAGAACAGAAATGTATCCAAATGTCAGGGCTGAGTGCACTTCTACACAAAAGGAAGGCCGTCCATTGCTCATCAGGGAAGATTGCAGTTCACAGACTAAGGCTGGGACTACCCTGTTCTAAGCTGAAATGGCTTTGCTGCCCAATGAGAAATCGCTCCTCTTCCCTTTGTGTAAATGAAAGCTCTACGGAAAACCCTACAAATGGAAATCTAGACTAAACTCCATTGACTCTGTGTCCTGAACTGTAGCTATATCATTATAAAAACAAGAACTGGCTCTGGTAGTACAAAATACAAAGAAACTTCAGTACAGTAGAAATTAATAAGGGTTTTTTTTCTTAAAATATATTCCCAGGAATGTTTCAACAAGACACTACAATGACCATCTCCCACAGATTAACAAAGCTTTAGAACAGCCAAAAGAAAGAGAAAAGTAATTTCAAATAAAATATTGAAAAAGGGAAACAGAAGCAAAGGAAGTACTAATGCTGGTTAGAACAGTCTCTTACATTTTTGGTTAGGCACAGCTGATAAACAACTTTAAAATTACCTGTATCAAATGATGCTGGCTCTGCCTCTTGCCAGCAGGATGATTTTGTACAAGTCATCATGAACATGGCAAATTCACCCTGCAAAAAATCAGGACAGCAATAACCCACACTGCCTCTTTCCTACCCAACAGAAGTGTCATCCTGTTCCTCTCAGGAAAGCAGCTTCCTTCATCTAAACAATGCCATGTTTGATCTCTCTTTTATATCTCTTGGGCCTTTTTGAATTGCCAGCTGTGAATCCCACTCCAGGCTGACTTTTGGGGTTAGGAATCTATTCCCAAGAGAGCTGTTTTCCCACTCTGTGTTCTCAAACAGCTCATATATCCTCTCACAAACCTTGGTGTGTCCTAGAATGATGGTTTAATATTTGCTTGGTGATGGAAAATCACGTGCAATGCACCTGTAAGAGTTAATGCCCAAAGCACCTGGCTCCTGCCTTTCTCTCAGCACTGGCAGGACAAGTGCTGCAGGAGTTCCTGTGCAGCTTCTTGTGAGAAGCATCTGGCCCCATAAGAAGAAAGTAACCACAGTGGGGATATAGACTAAGGATGTTTGCTTGGACAATGAGGGAATTCATAATCCAACAAAAGTGAAATGTTTCTGTGGAAAACGAACTTTTTTTACTATACCTGCAGGAATTCTGAATTGAATCTAATTTTTTTCCTACTGGAGAAGCAGTTCTGTGCCATTTTGGCCATGAAACAATGCGGGGAGCCTTAGAAATCTCATTTTCAGTAAGATCTGTGATCACTGTATTCTAACAGGAGAACTTTTATGTAGGAAAAGTTATAGACTTTACTGTAGGATAGGACTTCTGACTTGGTCATACAGAATAAGACGACTCCAGTCTCATATCAAGGCAGATTTTGTGGTGTTCTATTGCACGGAAAATGTTAACAATTTACAGCAAAGAAATACTCCCATATTGCTTATAGCAGATGTGGCTATGTTGACACACAGTCTCAGGGTTTGTTTTCTTAACATTTTGATTATATTTTGCCAATATTTTATTTTAAAAGTAAAAATATTACTTAAATTACTTCCACAGTTTTCATTGCTTGTTGCTCTAAAAAGAGACTCATCAGATGGTTTGTGTTAAAGGATTTTCATAGCCCTTTCTTGGCCTAAAATGAAAATTCACGTCAGGAAATCAGGGTAGAGAGATATTTCTGCTAGAGCTAGAAGTGATGAGGTTTCTAGGTCTAACGCATTTGAGAAAAGCCCAGGTGCAGTAAACAGCACCATGAGATTAAGACTGGACAGGTGCTACCACAAAAACAAAGGCTAGAGCACATCTCACAATGATTGAGGGCAGTTTATGTTTTGATTCAGTAAGTTATTAATATGACTCATCCGTATGTTACCAAATATCACACCCAGCAAGTGAAAATTGAAACATATGCCTGTGAGATATAAAAGGGAGCTTTTACAAGAGGCCTTGGCAGAACGGGTGTGAGGGAGGGGTAAGAAGAGGAGGAGAAGAATAGAGCTTTTCTTGCTGTTTGCTACATCAGGTGAAATGAATGCACTGAAATTTTCCGGTAAAGGAAAATAGACAACACCCGGATTTTTTTCCTGCTAGCCTTCCTTCTACCCCCTGATGAAGAATGAGATGAGGACAGAAGGGCAGTGTATGGAGACATCATAGCACTGTGCAGAAAATGAGATGAGGTGTTTCTGATCCCTCCAGGTTCTCATTCCTTCAGCCGTTCCCTAATCCCAGGGCCCATGCAAGGGCAGAGGAGCATGCATGGATATAAAAAGGGAGGCTTTTTCAGGTTGTCCCTGGGCTTAGACTAACATCTATTACAGTTTCTTAACCATTTCCCACGGGAAGAATTCACCGGGCTAGTGGGAAATTATACAGGGAAATTAGAGTATTTTCATGTCTCTCCTCCAGTTATTTTCAGGAAGAACACCACTAGATGGCACTGGGAGCTGTAACCACCGAGTAGGAGCTGCAGCCTTACCTGTGAGGGCGGGCAGCAGGAGTGCAGCACAGGATGCCGCCCTGCTTTGGCCGCTGTATTTACATGACAGTAATAGTTCTTCATATCAGAATAAAACGGAATGATCGATATTTTACTGCTCTTTAAACCTCACTCGAAATTGTATCAGCTGTCTGGCGTAATGGCTCCACATGCTATTAAAGTGATGATAAAATAATCAGGGACTAATGTTACTGTTCCCATTATCACCTACATCATTTTCAGTTCTTTCAAATCTGGGCATGGGGAGGAGCACTGAGCTAGTGACGTATCCTAACCTCATTTACAGGGCTGACAAACACAGAGCAACTGTATTTTGCATAAGGTTGTATAGTTTCTAGAGGACAAAAAAACCTCCTGTGAAACTGCATGAAAATACATTTGAACAAGGGTCTCCCATAATTATATCCATACATATATGTATCTATAAATACATAAATGTACTGCCTACATATATCTAATTAATGTAACTGATAGAGCATATATAACAAGTTTGTGATCCTAGTTGACAGTCCACAGTATTTTTACATCCAGTCATGTAATATTTGAGATACCATACATCACGTGTCTAAAAGAAAATCCTGTCAACACACACAAAAGAATGCATTTATCATCCTAAATCCAATATATAAAACATATGCTACTTGTAGAGCATATGTTAGAGATTTTCCCTTCCCCTTCTCTCTGTGTGAGAAACTGGCACAATTGCTGCCTCTAAGCAGAAAATCTTCACATCAACATGCAATTCTGCAGCCAGTTTCACACAGGTGAAGATCAATTAATTCCAACTGGACTCATTCACTCCCAGAATCGGGGCAGAGCTCTGAGAGTGGTTGCTTTGATGCTGCATAGTACCTTGAGTTAGCCAAGCTGGGACTCCAAGGATTCTATCTCAGCCTAACCTCTCAAGGCACTCTGCCTTGAAGGCACTGGGAGCACTGAGCAGAACCTGCAAGCAAAGGAACCAAGCAGTGGCTTTGGCAGAGATAAGCAAAAACATCCAAGCTCAAAAAAAGAAAAAAATATTTGATCCTTATGGCCCTGCTTCCCCATTAAAGAGCCAGTCTCTGTGTGAAAGGAATACTTATTCCCAGGTTGTAAAGAGCTCAGGTACTTCTGCACCTCAGTGTTTGCTGCTTGTTCAACATTCAGATGACTTGCTTGATGCCAGTGGGCCAATGACCTCCAGCACCGAACACATATTTCTATTCCTTATTCTTGAATGCACTGTGTGGAGAAATCTTTTTACTAAGAATCTGTGATACACTTGTCTTCCCTCATTGTCCCAGAGCCAACAGGACAAAGGGCCCTCTGTACCAATGAAGATTACTCTAAAGAAAACTGGGTTTCATGTCTCAGAAGCTCCCTTCAGCCTAACTTCACTTCCATTCATACACACTGTACTCAAGTTCCTTCCTCCAGCTGTTTCCTGATGAAAGATTAAGGATTAGCAATTCACAAATTGTCATTTCCCCATCTCAAATCAGTTCAGCAGGACGGTTACTGAAAAACTTCACATGTAGGTCACAAGGAGTGAAGGAGATAGTGGGTTTTCTGGGGGCTAGAGGAAATCTGATGTGGAAGCTGTGTCCTCTATAAAGACAATTCTTTAAGTAGAAATATTTCTTAGGTGTGAAGCCGAATTATTCAGTTCAGTCTCATCACACACTGAAAATCCCAGGAGGTAGTTTTTTAATCATTCCATAATACTCAGAAGCAAAGTCAGACACCCAAAAGTTAAGAAACCAGATGTATTTTAAGAGACTGTGAAAAGTTCCTTTGGAATTTAATCAAGACTCAGAGTAATGAAAAGAAGTCGTTTCCCATATGCTGCTATTCAGAACTCTCTGAAGCATCAGGCAAGATGTTACACCCATGTCACAGGTCCCATAATTTGCAACTGCAAGTGATTCCTGAGCAGGTAAAAATGTAGTTGGGAAATGCTGACAATGTCTCTGAGAGGAGACTGATGCAAAGCAGTTGTTTCTAAAGGTTACCACAGGTCTACAAAGCAATACATGAGAAGCCATTCCACAGGGAAATAAAGGTACTTTCTCCACAGAGAAAGTCTGGTAGGCTGGTGGGCACAGATCCTTGACAAGACACATAGAGAAATGAAAAACTTTTGGAAGCAAAATTTATTTTTTTCTGACTGCTAAAATATTTTGATATTTTATGCTTTGATACCCGACTTTTCACTCCAGCTTTGAAAGGAAAAGAAAGAACCATTCACTGAGAATTACCAGTATTCCCCAGATTTGATGATCCCAAAATTGAACTTTTTGGCAAATTAACTTTTCTACAGAGAAGGAAAAGAATAATCCAGCTCCACATCTCCACTGTAGCAACCTAACTCTACCACGGCAGAACTCAGAATAATTTACCAGCTCGGATCAGAGGAAAAGTTCTGTTGCTCCTGTGAAGCATAACTCTCTCTAATACTGAATCAATTTTGTGTTTGCAGTATTCATCTTCTATTTTTAATTATTAGGACTATTAAACCTCAAGGTTTAGAAGATGCATTAGTGCCATTCTGAGTGTAATTTATACAGACATAAATCTACCACTGGTGTAAAATGAACTAGTTCTTTGCCACTCCAAAGACCCATCAGAAACCAAACCAAAATCAACATGCACACTTAGCTGCTGTCTATAAATCTATAAATCTGCCCAGTAGAAGTACTTGGACAGTTCTTCCATAGGTCCTGGCTGACTTCCCACAAATGACCTGGTTAAGCCACTGCTCATTCAGAATTCCCCAAACCCAGAGTGCAGCAAACCAGAACCCAGATAATGTCTCTCCCAGAGGTGTTTGGCTAAATTTCTAGATGCTAAATAGGCAATGAGATCTAAGTAATCCAACTGTGGATTGCAGCAAAGACAGATCCAAACCAGCTTAACAGAATGGCTGACTTCACAGTTTCAGTTTTGAAGGACTTTTAATACATTTGGAAACCTTTGAGCCTGCTGCCTATTTGACAGTTCCTTCAGATTATGAACATCTTTCTATAGGTCCCTTTTAAAAAGTAGACTTTGCTCAGTCAGTTGCAGTCTCATGGATATTTGTAGCATCGTGGCAGAAAGGTGTACACAATCAATCTTTTTCTTACACAGACAGCTAATCCACAAGGAATAGTAGAGAGATGATTGTCTCCTTTCTCAGTTATTCTGAGGTTTATGCTCATCATTTACAAGCAATACAACCTGAAAAATAACTTTCTTTTTTCTATGGAGATGGTTCCTAGCCCAAAGACATCCAAAACCATGCTGCAAATATAAGAGTTTGTTGAATTTTTGCTTTGTCAAACAGTAACATCCATTTCAAATTCTGTTTGCTAGAATGCAGCACATTCACAGAATTTCATTCCAAATTAACTCCAAAGGTCCCCAGCACTAAAGGAAACACAAAGTTCATCCATATTCATCTTGCTACACACTTTGAATTCTTAAGAACAGAGAGAATTCTTGTACCACAGCTACATTATTGGAAAACTGAGTGTCTGAAAAAGTGAGCACCTTGTCTATGTAGACCAGTCTCAAGATAGACCAACGATTACTGAGTTGCTGAAAATAAACACATCTGATTTCAGCCTCAGAGTTTTCCCCATATATTATTGGATTTCCAGCCTTTTCTTTCTGTACCGTTATAAACTGATTTCCTGAAAGACGTGTATACTAGAAATGGATCCCTCATTTTTAATGCTGAAAGACTTGAGAGTTTACCAAGACCAGGAATTTTCTTGAGAGAAAGACTTCTCCTTTTCAGAGAAGGAGGATTTTTGACATTTTTATCATGCTTATGTTACTGACGTCAGGCAGCCTCTGGCTTCCCACCACCAGTAAGAACAGCCAGAATGAAATAACTATGAATCTGAAAGCCCAGTTTCAGCTCCCAACAAATATACTCGCTCCAATTAACATTAGTACCATCCATGGATACACAGAAGAGAGCAAAACTTTTCTAGCTCTCTAAAGAGATGGAAAACTGCACAAATATTGATTTCCCTCTTCCTCCCTATGTCTTAAGTCATTAAATATTAACAGTGCCAATACAGTAATAGTCTACGCTTTCACATCAAGCAGTAACTTAAATAATTAATTTGAGAGAATAGAGGATAACTCTTAAGAATGGATAAGCAGGGAGTATCCCTGTACGTCAGGGAGGGTTGTCACTTGTTGAGAGCTTAATGGTGGTGATGACAGGGTTGAGAGTTTATGGGTAAGAACTGGGGAAGGCCAACAAGGCAGATATCATGGTGGGAGTCTGTTACAGACCACTCACCCAGGATGAATGGCCAGATGAAACGTTCTCTGAGCAGCTGGGAGAGTCTCACAATCCATGGCTCTTGTTCTTTTGGAGGGCTTCAAATTACCAGATGTCCGCTGGACGTACAGCACAGCAGAGAGGGAACAGTTTAGGAGGTTCCTGGACAGTGTGGAAGAGAACTCCCTGACCCAGCTGGTGAGGGAGCCAACGGGGGAAGGATCCTGCTGAACCTGTGTTTTTTATAGAGTAGGACTGGGGGGTGATCTGATGGTCAGAGGCTGTCTTGGGCACAGTGATCCCAAAATGACAGTTCTTGTTTCTTGGAGAAGTAAGAAGGGGGATCAGCAGAACTGCCACCTTCCAAAGGGCAGATTTTGACCAGTTCAGGAGACTGGTTGAGACAATCCCTTGGGAGCCAGTCCTGAGGGGGTAAGGAATCCAGGAAGGCTGGATGTGCTTCAAGAAGGAAATCCCAAAGGTGTGGAAGCAGGCCATCCCTGTGTGCCCAAAGATGAGCCAGCAGGGACAAGACTGGTCTGGCTGAACAGAGATTTTTTTCTAGAACTCAGGAAAAAAAATGGAGAGTTTATGACCTCTGGAAGAAGGGGCAGGCCACTCAGGTGGATTACAAGGATGTTGTGAGGTTATGAAGGATAAAAATTAGAAGGGATGAAGTCCAACTAGAACTTAATCTGACTACTGCTGTAAAAGAACAAAAAATATTTCTATAAATACAGTAACAACAAAAGGAGGGCTGAGACTCTCCCTCCTTTATTGGATGTGGTGGCAAACTTTGGCAAAGGATGAGGAGAAGGCTGAGGTACTAAATGCCATCTTTGCCTCAGTCTGTAATAGTAAGACCAGTTGTTCTCCAGGTTCCCGGCCCCCTGAGCTGGAAGAGAGGGAGGGGGAGCAGAATGAAGCCCTCATAATCCAAAGGGAAATGGTCAGTGACCTGCTACACCACCTAGACACACAAAACACTATGGGACTCGATAGGATCCACCCAAGGGTATGGAGAGAGCTGGTGAAAGTGCTCACTGAGTCACTTTCCATCATTTACCAGCAGTTGTGATGAACTGAGGAGGTCACAATTGAGTGGAAGCTGGCAAGTGTGACACCCATCTACAAGAACAGCCAGAAGGAGGATTTGGGGAACTACAGGCCTGTCAGTCTGACCTCAGAGCCGGAGTAGGATATGATCATCTCTAGTAGTACCACATGGCATGTATAGGACAGCCAGGGAATCAGGCCCAGCCAGCATGGGTTTAGGAAAGGCAGGTTGTGCTTAACTGACCTGGTGAAGTACACCCTCAGTGAGTTTGCAGATGACACCAGCTTGGGTGGGAGTGTTGATCTGCTGGAGTGCAGGAAGGTTTTGGAGAGAGATCTTTTGCAGGCTGGATCAATGGGCCAAGGCCAGGTCCTGCTCTTGGGTCACAACTACCCCCATGCAGTGCTACAGGCTGGAGGAAGAGTGGCTGAAAAGTGTCCCCACAGAAAAGCACCTGGCTGTGCTGGTTTTGACAGTGGCTCAACGTGAGCCAGCGTGTGCCCAGGTGGCCAAGAAGGCCAATGGCACCTTGTTCTGTATCAGAAACAGTGTGGCCAGCAGGACCAGGGCACTGATTGTCCCCCTGTGCTCAGCACTGGTGAGACATCTCAAATCCTGTGTTCAGTTCTCAGCCCCTCACTACAAGAGAGACATTGAGGGGCTGGAGTGTGTCCAGAGAAGGGCAGGAGCTGGGGAGGGGTCCGGAGCACAGGTGTGATGAGGAGTGATTGAGGGAGCTGGGGGAGAAAAGGAGGCTCAGGGGGGACCTTACTGCTCTCCTGAAAGGACAGTGCAGCCAGGTGGTGGTCAGTCTCTTCTCCCAGGTAAAAAGCAATAGAGCAAGAAGAAGCAGCCTCAAGTTGCACCAGGAGAGGTTTAGATTGAACATTAGAGAAAATTTCTTAATGGAAAGGATTGTCAAGAAGTGGCACAGGCTCCTCAGGTGGAGTCACCATCACTGGAGGTATTTAGAAGACAGGCAGATGTAGCACTTAGGGTCATGTGGTAGGCTTGACAGTGCTGGGTTAATGAT